>JBBGZY010001962.1:0-466269 GCA_037952925.1 Lithobates clamitans | reverse complement strand
GAGTATTCCCCATTTATCACCACCCTCTGAACACGCCCTTGTAGCAAGTTTTCAATCCATGTACTCACCCTATGGTCCATGCCAACGGACCTTATTTTGTACAGTAAACGTTTATGGGGAACTGTGTCAAATGCTTTTGCAAAATCCAGATACACCACGTCTACAGGACTTCCTTTATCTAGATGGCAACTCACCTCCTCATAGAAGCTCCTCACAGACGATCCTGTACTGCCGGTACTGAGGATTCTTGGGGAACATCTGGCAAAAAAGATGGATGTAACCCATAATTATCAAAAAAGGGGGTTTGCTTGATAGAAGAGTGTATTGAATTATTGTAGGCGAATTCTGCGAACGGTAAAAGAGACGCCCAATAGTCCTGTGCAAAAGAAGAGAAACATCGGAGATATTGCTCCAGAGTCTGATTTGTTCTCTCCGTTTGGCCATTAGTCTGGGGGTGGTAAGCAGATGATAGGCAGAGTTTAATGCCCAAAACCTCACACAAGGATTTCCAAAATCTGGACGTAAACTGAACTCCACGATCCGACGTGATGTTGACAGGGATACCATGTAGACGTACCATTTCCTTGACGAAAGATGAGGCAGTCTCTGCAGCGGAAGGGGTACCCTTTAGGGGCACAAAATGCTCCATCTTGGATAGGCGATCCACAATAACAAAGATGGTGCTAAACCCTTCGGATGGGGGTAACTTGACAATGAAGTCCATGGAGATCATGCTCCATAATTTATCTGGTACAGGGAGAGGTTTCAGCAGACCCCAATTCTTAGATCTGTCCGTCTTGTTCCATAAGCACGTAGTGCAAGACCTCACATAGTCTCTGCAGAATTGTATTATTAAGTCTGGCCACCAGAAGGAGCGAAGGACCAGTTTTGAAGTTTTGTGTACCCCGAAATGCCCTGCCAGAGGATGATCGTGGCACATGTAGAGGACTGCTGTCCGTAATTGCTCTGGAACAAAGATCTGTGTACCATGGAAGTAGAGACCCTCTTTAAGCTGGAGATGTAGTTCTTGGGAGGGAGGTTGATTCAGGACTGCTGTTTTGATTTGGGAGATGAGATCAGTTTGTAGTAACAGGAAGTTACTAGCGGGTAGGATGGTATCAGGTTCAGGAGATGCTTCAGTATCCTGAAACATGCGAGAAAGAGCGTCGGGCTTCCCATTCTTTGACCCGGGCCGATAAGTGATGTGGAAGCAGAATCTTGCAAAAAAAAAAAGAGCACCTGGCCTGGCGAGGTCTTAATCTTTTCGCTGTTCTTAAGTATTCCAGATTTTTGTGATCCGTGAACACAAGAATAGGGTGCGCGGCTCCCTCTAGCAAATAACGCCATTCTTCAAGGGCAGACTTAATAGCGAGTAATTCCCAATCACCGACATCGTAGTTCCTTTCAGGATTACTTAGTTTTATAGAGAAGAAAGCGACAGAATGGAGTAGCGATTTTGTCCCTTGTCGTTGGGACAATATGGCTCCCACAGCCATTTCAGAGGCATCCCCTTCAAAGACATAGGGCAGAGCAGGATCTGGGTGTTTCAGGATGGATGCGGATGTGAAGAGGCCTTTCAGTTTTATGAATGCTGTCTGAGCTTCTGAGGTCCATGTGAAGGTCGTACATAGCTTGGTTAGCAGACTTAATAGCGAGTAATTCCCGATCACCGACATTGTAGTTCCTTTCAGGATTACTTCGTTTTATAGAGAAGAAAGCGACAGAATGGAGTAGCGATTTTGTCCCTTGTCGTTGGGACAATATGGCTCCCACAGCCATTTCAGAGGCATCCACTTCAAGGACATAGGGCAGAGCAGGATCTGGGTGTTTCAGGATGGATGCGGATGTGAAGAGGCCTTTCAGTTTTTCGAATGCTGTCTGAGCTTCTGAGGTCCATGTGAAGGTCGTACGTAGCTTGGTTAGCTGGGTGATAGGGGATACAATACTTGAAAAGTCTTTAATAAACTTCCTGTAAAAATTAGCGAACCCCACAAACCGCTGTACAGATTTATCAGTAGGGGCAGGTCAATCGAGTACTGCAGATACCTTCTCTGGGTCTATGGCAATTCCGTCTGCAGGGATAATGAGCCCCAGGAACTGGATGGTGAGCTTTTCGAATTCACATTTCTCTGCCTTAGCATAGAGATGGTGTTCCCTTAGTCTGTTTAGCACTTTCTTCACATGAATTCGATGGGACTAAGGAGGTGGAAAAAATTTAAATGTCATCCAAGTAAACAATAGTAAATAAATCAAGAAAGTCCCGGAACACATCATTTACAAAATGCTGGAAGGTGGCTGGAGCATTACAGAGTCCAAAGGGCATCACTAGGTACCCAAAATGTCCGAAATGAGACCTGAAGGCCGTCTTCCATTCATCCCCTTCTCTTATTCTGATCAGGTTGTATGCTCCTCTCAAGTCTAGTTTTGTAAATATACGAGCTTCCCGAAGCCTCTGGAATAGTTCTGGAATAAGAGGTAAGGGGTATCGGTTTTTGATGGTTACCTTATTTAAGTCCCGGTAATCAATACAGGGCCGGAGGGAGTGATCCTTCTCCACTAAAAATATTCCCGCTCCCACGGGGGAAGAGGATGGCCGAATAAACCCCTTATTAAGGTTCTCATTAATGTACTTCCACAATTCCTCCAGTTCTGGTTCTGTGAGTGGGTAGATCCTGCCAAAGGGAATTTCTGCACCGGGTAAGAGATCGATAGGGCAGTCATATGGTCTATGAAGAAGAGGGAGAGTGTCAGCGCTCTTTTTATTGAAAACGTCCAGAAAGTCATGGTAGATGGAAGGCACAAGTTTAATGGTTTCAGGTTCCATGTTAATGCAGAGGAACGGCTCTTCAGACTTGGGTAGAGGAGGAATGCAGAATTCATTACAGTACTTAGAAGAAAAAGTCACTTCCCCTGTGATCCAGTTGATGAGGGGGTTGTGTGCCTTCAACCAGGGCTGCCCAAGAATGACAGGAAATAGGGGAGATGTAATTACATCTAGACGTAGTAGCTCACGATGCCCAGAAGCTGTGAGACACAGGATGGGTTCAGTCTCTAGAGTGACAGGCCCAGATTTGATGCCTGAACCATCTGTCAGGTGGACCGTGAAGCTGTTCTTTTTAGCACGCAATGGGAGTGCGTGCGTATTTGCAAAGGCAGAGTCCACAAAACAGCTACAGGCCCCAGAGTCCACAATAGCAGAAACAGTAATAGTCTTTCCGGTTAACTGAAAGGAAACAGGCAGCAGGGTGTGGTTTTGACTGGAACTTAATGCCACGACTGTAGAAGATGAAAGGAGGGGTCTTTTATGATGTCTTCTGGAACAAGTCTGTAGGAAGTGCCCCTGCTTGCCAGAATAAAGACAGAGATTATTGCGGCGACAATGAGACCGCTCTTGTTCATTCAGAGGGGGCCTAGGAAAGCTGGCATGTGGAATTTTCCTGATGTCAGAAACATTTCTTGACGCGGTTGAGAAAGAGGCAGGTGATGGGTCCGTCAAGCAGGTAGGCATTAGATGAAGATTTCCGGCTTTCTCGAACCGTCTTTCACGTATGTGATGGTCAATTTGTATGCGGATGTGGATTAAGTCATTCAGAGAGGTAGGTATTTCTACCCTGGTGAGTTCATCTTTGACGGCTTCTGACAGGCCAAGACGAAATCAGAAGTGTAAAGCCGGATCATTCCACTCAGTATCAGTGCTCCATAAATTAAAGTCCGAGACATAGTCCTCCATAAGCCTAGAACCTTGTTGTAAATGGCTCAGCGAAGTCTCTGCTGTCTAATGACGGAAGGGGTCGGCATATAATTGAGCCATGGCAGTGAAAAAGGAATTGACCGAAGCCAGGACAGGGTCGTGTTCCCGAAGCTGAAATGCCCAGGCCTGGCGTTCCTCCAGCAACAAGGAGATAAGAAATCCCACCTTCACTTCCTCTGTAGAGAATGTACAGGGTAGCAAAGAAAAGTAAAGTTTGCAGGCATTCTGAAAGGTCCTGTACTTTTTACGGTCCCCAGAAAACCGTTCAGGCAAGGGTACCCTGGGCTCAGGAAGGTAAGACAGTTCAGTTTGGGAGAAAGTCATAGTTTGAGCAAAGGAATCCTTGAGTCTTGGATGCTCGGAAATGGGACGAAAGCTGGATGTATGCTGAAGTTAGTTATGGATGTGGGTAAAGTCCATATGCAATCCTTGCACTACGTGGGAGAGTGCGGTAACAGTTTGGCAGAGGGTTGACAGCAGAGAGACCTCCCTTTCAGACTCCATTACTGGCTGACTGGTACTGTCATGTACCTGAAAGGAGACCTGGACTTGTATCTCCAGTCCAGGTCCTGCTGAGAGTAAAACAGAAGGAGCCAAGGAACAGGAGGCACACGAGTGCCTGCAGGTGGAAACCAGGAACCCTGTTGCAGGAAGTCGCAGCTGGTTGCAGGACTGTAGTTGCAGAGCAGGAAGGTTCAGCTGGTCGCAGGACTGTAGTTGCAGACACTGGGGTAGTTGTGCTGGGCCAAGCTGGGCACCAGGGCCAGGTCAACAGGCAGGCAGCAGGGTACCGGAACATCAGGCAGAGACGGGTCAGATGGGAAGCCAGGTTTATCAACAGGCGGGCAGCAGGGTACCGGAACATCAGGCAGAGACGGGTCAGATGGGAAGCCGGGATCAGGAACCAGAGATCAGGTATAACAGAGTTCAGAGCCGGGGAAAACAGGAGCCAAGGTCAGCAACGGGAATCAGGCAGAATAACACAGGTTCAGAGTAACAGGGACACAGCTGAAGACCAGTCAGCACCGATCAGTTGCTGGGGCCTCCTTTAAATAGGCCCACTGGCGCCAACTGGCGCTAGGGTGTGCTCTTTTGCGCGCACGCCGCACAAGCGCGCATGGGCATCTGTGGTCTCCCGTGCGCGCGTGCCAGGCGATTTCTGCTGGTTTCCTTACAGCATCCATTGCCGGAGTGTTGCCATCTGTTTTCCTGTCTAGAAGACCTCAGGTTATGTCATTTCTACTGCCGGTTTTTCGATGGACCCAGAGAAACTATCTGCAGTTCTACAGTGGCTTCAACCCGTAGGTCTATGTCCGCTACAACGTTTTCTTGGCTTTGCCAATTATTATCAGAAATTCATTTGTAACTTCTCTTCTCTGGTCAAACCTGTCAGAAACCATGAATCAGACCGAGACAGAAGTGCAGTAAAAATCACACTAGTTTAATAATAATAGTAAAAGGTAAACAGGGGAAACATAGTCAAAACATAGCCAGAGTTTGGTAACCGGAACGGATAGTCAGACAAGCCAGGACGTCAGGGAGTCAGGGATCAGCGTACTTCAGGACAAGCCAGGAAATCAGAAAACTGGAGAATCAGCGTAGTGGAACAGCAAGCAGGATCAGGAACCAGAAGGGATGTCAGCCAAGCAAGTCTTTCACAGGTACACAGGAGAGAGTCTCTAATATGTTGACCAGACAAAGGCAGAGAGGATATGGACTGAACAGCTAAAGTAGCCAGCAGGACTGACGAGCAGGATATCATCACCAGGTGAGTCACTGTGGAAAGATTAGAGCTGGTAATTAAACAACAGCTGAGTGGCCTGCTCTGAGAAGGAAGGGCTGAGCCCAGCCTTGACAGTACCCCTCAACGACCCCTCACGGTCGGAGGACCACCAGGTTTGGAGGGGAAAACGTCTATGGAAAGCACGGAGGAGGACAGGGACATGTACATCCGAGGATGAGACCCAAGAGCGTTGCTCCAGACCATACCCTTTCCAATGAACCAGGTACTGTATGCACCCTACGGGAGTCAACAATGGACTATACTTCATACTCCTAATGGTTCACAACCTGCACTGGGTGAGGACGTGGCACCGAGGTGGTGAAGCGGTTGCAGGCCATAGGTCTTAATAAGGAGGTATGAAATACATATGAGCTCCGCATATTCGATAGAAGGTCTAAAGCATAAGCCACTGGGTGAATCCTGAGGAGAATACAGAAAGGCCCAATAAACCGAGGTGCCAACTTCAGTGAGGGAACACGGAGTCAGAGTTTGCGAGATGACAGCCAGACCCTGTCCCAAACCTGGTAGGAAGGCGCAGGCAGGAAGGCTTCAGAGGATGAGTGGATGTGTTGAGTAGACGCTCTCCACTCTATTCCCCATACCCCAGGCTATGAGGCAATTAGCAGATGGCAATTAGCAAATGGCAATTAGCAGATGGCTGCAGCTAGAGCAAACAGACAGAGCGGAGATGCCGACAGGCAGACTGACAGCACAGCAGCAAGTTGGAGGTATATGTGCATACCTCTCACCACGTGCAATGGAGGGTGGACACCAAGCGGAGAGACAGACAGTGGGGAGGCGTGGAGCAATGGACCCCGGCGGGAACTTAGTGAGGGGGCGCAACACTGCCAGTGCAGCCAGACATAATCGTGGCCCCCTGACACAGGGGCCACAGCTCCCAGACACCAGATCGCAGCTCCAAGGTATCAGGACACGGTGTACAGGCCGGAGACCGGGGATCCCCGGTGCTGGGGAGAGGGAGGACAGCGCCCGGAAGTAGTAGTGGCCTGGTTCACAGCCTGGGTCCCCCAGGGGAGCGAACGGGAGCTGGTCTGAATGGAGTGTTATATGATAGCTCAACATTGAGAAGGGAGCCGGATTTGGAGTCTGAAGCGAGCGGAGGCAGAGATGGTCCCCTGAAAGAACCTAAAGACCCTCAGGTAAAAGACTGATATTATGAGCCCTTTGATGGCCACAGCAAGGGAGGCATTGAGGGAGGGTATAGGGACAGATAATGGAACCCCCCCCCCCCCCTGTGTATGTGGAGGAGAATATAGAGAAGGAAAGAGGATGGACTGTGATAGAGCCAGGTTCCCCCAGAGAAGGACAAACTTCACCGGCAGTGCAATGCTCCAACCCTGCATGGAGTGAGGGTAACATGTCCCTGAGGATGGAGGGGAACGCTGAGGGAACTAGAGATGAACATTAGAGAGCTCCTTAAAGCCCTTCCTACTAAAACAGATATCCAGGAATTGATAGCGGCTGTGGAGCAGTCATGCCAACAAGCAATGGAGGGCCTTAAAGAGGATACTCGTGTATTAGGCCATAGGGTGGAGACACTTGAAAATGGGCATGAGGCGGTGGTAAGAACAGTAACGGATATTCAAGATACAGTGAAAATTTCATGAGGACCTAAATTTATAAAGGGATCAACTGGACAATCATGAGAACAGGGATCGCAGGCAAAATATTTGTATAAAAAAAATACCAGAAGCGATTCGGATGCCTGAGTTGCTTACGACTGTCCAGCAGTTATTTTTGTCAGATAATGGGCGATTCAGCAGCAGAGAATATTGAGGTTGACATGGTCCACTGCATTCCCTCTTATGCTCTCCCAAATATGGAGAGACCAGGAGATATTATATGCAAACTACATAAATTTACTGTGGAAGAATCTATTATGAAAATAGCCCGAAGCAAAGCTGAAATCATTTATGATGGAGTGTGTGCATCACTGTACCCTGACTTGTCACGCCGGACATTAATGCAATGGCGGAATGTTAGGTCACTGCTGGAGGTCTTGCGCACTGCGGAAGTCAAATATCGCTGGGGGTTTCCGTTTAGTCTTATGGCCTCTCAAAATGGTAAGACGGGAACCCTTCCCCCCCCCCGGACCCCTCCGCAGCTGCGGTCTAGCCACCCCGCTCCAGCCGCTAGGTTAGTGGGGCAGACCACGGCTGCGGCCCAGCTCCGGCAGCCACAAACCCCCTCCACTCTCGTCTACAGAGCCCGTGCCTCGTCACACCTGGAACACCCCCCCGCTACTGGACCTCACCACAGAGGGCACTCGTGGCTGATTCACCTAAGGCCAATCCACCGCAGATTGCCTTAGACACAGCCACCGCACCACCCACCATCCTACAGGTAAGCACCGAGGTCACTAGCAGTTGATCCAGGGGCCGAGCCCGATCGCCCCTCGGGGGGGTCAGGAAGGAATTTTTCCTCTGCTGCGCAATTGGCGATCGCAGCGGAGGTTTTTTTGCCTTCCGCTGGATCAACAACAAGAGGGTGGTAGGCACACCTCCTCCACCAGGACCTCCGCTCCACATTAACCCGTCACCCACACCACTCCTGGAGCAGTGGTGACCATCTGATCCCTACATCCTCCAGCAAGCTCGTTATTGCTACATCAGTATCATCATCAACATTAGATTAATCCTTCCTTCAACAACTATTTCTCCTCATCATGTGCAACTTCAAATACACAGCAGACGCCCTTCACAGGCTAAGAAACGCTGCCTCAATTTTGCCAACCGCCACGCAAAAAAGACTGAAAAAAGAACAATTACTAAGGACAAAGCCACAATCAATCATCAGAAACAGCGAGACATCGATCCAACCACAACTAGCATGCGCCATGATCAACACCAGATCTGCAGTCAAGCACAGGCTGGAAATTTACGACTTTATCATTGAAAACAACATTGACTGCCTCTTCATTACAGAAAGCTGGCTAACACCTGACTGCAACACCATCCTAACTGAATTGGTGCCCGAAAACTACAGTATCCTAACTGAGCATAGAATAGGAAAAAAAGGAGGAGGCCTAGCAGTGATTTTCAAATCGCACCTTGGGTTTACAGAACCAACTTTACAGAACTCAGTGCCTTTCATGGAAACTCTCACTGCATCTTCAAACCTCTGGGCAAACTCTGCCCAAGACTGTATCGCAACCGCCTGCATCAACTAAATGGAAGAACTGGGCCTGCAACAACTGATAAATGCTCCCACACACGGTTCAGGACACTCTAGACCTCATCTTTAAACAGAATATGTACATCAACATATTCGACAACACTCCACTACCATGGACTGACCACCACGCTATCAAATTCAAAATCACCATCAATACCACCTCCCAAAAACAGAAACAGGCAACAACAACAAACTGGAATAGATCCCAGAAGAAACTACACTCCGAACTCTTCAAAACCACACTAGCAAACAAAATACTCCTGCTAAACGCAAACCTCTCAACGGAACAAACACTCAACTCCCTAAACAAGGTATTACTACAAACAGCAGACTCAGTGGCGCCAAAACGCAGAACACCTATCCGCAATAAAAACTCGAGATGGTTTAATGCCACGCTCACCCTACTCAAGCAAGAACGTAGAAGAGCTGAAAGAGCATGGAGAAGAAATCCCACCAAGGAAAACCGTACCAATTACAAAGAACTTACTGTGAAATACCACAAGGCAATCTTCAAAGCCAAAAAAGAACATTTCTCGGACACCATCTCAACTGCCCTAAACCGTCCGCGAGAACTTTTCAAATTAGTCACTCAGTCAATAAACCCAACTTGCTTATAGCCACCCGGAAACAATACTCAAGAATTCTGCAATGAATTATCAGATTACTTCATCGACAAAATCGACAACATCCGGAAATCAATTCATCAGAAAAGAACAACCAACCTCACTCAACCAAAGCAAAAAGAGGATATTAACACGAACATCACACAACCACCGAATTTTTCTTTGTCTCCTATCACCACTGACACAACTATAAACATCAGAAGCCTTCGCGACAGCACATCCCCAAACGACATCATTCCCACAAAACTCCTTAAAGAATGTTCCGACATCCTGGCCCCTACTCTTACACACCTCATAAATCAAACATTCAAAGAAGGGACTGTACCAACCTCTCTCAAGCAAGGCATCGTCAAACCTCTGCTGAAGAAACCCAATCTTGGGTTTCCTAATGACCCTAACTGCCGCAGACCGATAAGCCTCAACACCATCTCCAAGATTATAGAGAAAGCAGTAGTACAGCAGCTACACGCCACCTGGACACACACCAACTCCTGGACCCTCTGCAATCAGGCTTCCGCCCGGGCCATGGCACAGAAACAGCACTCCTCAAAATATGGGACGACGCCCTTGAAGCAGCAGATGACGGAGAATCCAGTCTCCTGGTACTGTTGGACCTCAGCGCAGCATTTGATACAGTGGACCACAATCCTTTACTTGTCCGCCTCTCAGAAGTGGCAGGAGCCACAGGTCCGGCTCTAAAATGGTTTGCATCCTTCCTAGAGAATCGCTATCAGATAGTGAAGCTAGGAACATTCACCTCGGAAACCCGGGCAATCTCCTGCGGAGTTCCTCAGGGCTCACCCCTGTCACCAGTACTATTCAACATATACATCCGCCCACTTCTCAATATCATCAGGAAAACCGATCTCTGCTTCCACTCATATGCCGACGACACCCAACTCTACTTTCGCATCACCGGACAAAAAAACCATCATCAACAATTAGAAGAATGCCTCAGTTCAATTGATGACCTTCAGCTCCCTCAAACTTAACGGCGCAAAAACAGAACTTCTTCTCCTACATGCCAACAAAAATTCCAAAATTAAAACCCCGTGGACACCTCCCAAAATCCTAGGACAGACCATCGCTCCAAGCCTCAAAGCCAAGAGTCTCGGAGTCATCTTTGACTCAGGAATGACAATGGATGCACAAATAGGATCAGTGGTGAGCGGTTCCCACCATCTCCTCCGCCTCCTACGTAGACTCATCCCCTTCATCCCAGAAGAAGACAAAGTGGCAGTTGTGGGAACAATCATCAATTCTCGACTCGACTACGCAAATTCGCTATACTTAGGACTACCCCAATATCAGCTTGCGCGCTTACAACTCATTCAAAACACGGCGGCAAGACTGTTAACAGGAAAAAAACCCTGGGAATCTATTTCACCATCCCTAAAGTGCCTACACTGGCTAACCGTAAAGAATCGGATCAAATTCAAGACCCTCTGCCTCACCCACAAATGCATACAAGGAAACGCTCCGCTATATCTTCAGGAGAAAATAAAACACTATTCACCCAATCGTAGCCTTCGATCAGCTAACCAAAACCTCCTCATCATGCCCAAATATCGCTACAAAGCAAAGGGAGAACGAAGATTCGCAGTCCAAGGACCTCGACTATGGAACGCTCTTCCGACCCACATCCGCATGGAAGAAAACCATCAGGCCTTCAGGAAAAAACTAAAAGACCTTCCTTTTCTAAGAGCTGGCAACAGAGAACGCATTTCTAGCTCCTTGAGGCGATTCAGTTCGCATTTGCAGCGCTCTACAAATCCTTCATTCATTCATTCATTCGCACTAGGGTAGTTTTTAGAATTATTAGACTTGCCTCCTACTGATTTTGAAGACTGAAGAAAGTACAATTTTGGGAATCCCTTACAGCGCCCTGATCAATGGCAACAAGTGCCCACTGGAACTCGACGGAGAAATCGCTCAAGTAGGAACAGAGAGACATGATGGGCATGGCAGGGCCCATTTAGAGACTGGGATGGATGGTGAGGGGTGGTTAAAGGGAAGGGATAATGGGACTCTAGATTAATTACATTTTTATTAGAAGGTGATTGTTAAGGTGGCTGTTAAAATTATGAAGGTTATATACAAAGTGTGGGTGTTGGTGCTTATGAGATTATGTATCCTCACCCCCACAGAATACGATTTTATTTTTCATTTTTTATTTTTTTACACCCCTACACCCCTCCCCTTACCTTTACTTTTTTTTTGGGGGGGGGTGTAGGGAGTTGGTGAGCTTGAGGGAACCAAGATGATAGAGATAGATATATATATATATATATATGGAGGGGTGTAGGGGTGTGAAAAAAGCAAAATTAAATTAAACGTAATCTGTGGGGGTGAAAATACATAATTTTTATAAACACCCGCACTATGTATATAACCTTCATAATTTTAACGTCCACCTTTACAATCACCTTCTAATAAAAATGTAATTAATCTAGAGTCCCATTATCCCTTCCCTTTAACCACCCCTGTAAAAAAATAAAACTTAATCTGTGGGGGTGAAGATACATCATTTCATAAGCACCCACACTTTGTATATAAGTATATAACCTTCATAATTTTAACAGCCACCTTTACAATCACCTTCTTAAAAAAAGGGGGTGAAGCAATGGGAATGGTGAGTCCTGCCCCCCCAAAAAAAGAAAACAAGAATGAATATATATATATATATATATATATATATATATATATATATATATATATATATATATATATATATATATACATATACACACACACACACACTTTTTTTGTCTCCCTTTTTGGGGGGGCTCGGGGCTCACCATTCCCATTGTTATGTCTTGCTTCACCCCCCTTTTTTTTTCTCTTTTTTTAGAAGGTGATGGTAAAGGATCGTAAAGGTGGTCATAAAAGATATTAAGGATATGTGGGGTTGTGAATTTTTTTTCCCCCTTTGAGGGGGTGAGTCCTTTTTGTACCTCCTACACCACTAGTCCCCCTACTCTGAATTAACCACAATGACGGCGGCAAAGTGGTTTGATAATCCTGATCGGACGTCACACGACGTGATCAGGATTATCTGCCCCCGGGGCGCGCACCACAGCGATCGGGGGTGACGCTTGTCCCTTGGACACAGCGCATCCTCGATCAGGGTAAACCACCAATGAAATTGGCGGTTTACCATGTGATGGGCTGTGTCCAATAACAGCCAGTCACATGTCAAAACAAATCAGGCACACGTGCAATGCGTGCCGCCGGGGGCGCGCAGCACACTGATCGGAGAAGGCGAGTGTCCCTCGGACACAGCGCATCTCCGATCAGGGTAAACAGCCAATGAAATAGCTGTTTACCCATGTGATCGGCTGTGTCCAATCACAGCCGGTCACAAGTATAAACACTGTGGCGGTTTCCAGGGATCTCTCCTTCTCTCTCCTCACACACCGATCATGTGAGGAGAGAGAAGGAGAGATCTGATCAGTAAAGTAAAGTAGAGTAAAACATATTTATTTTTACATCTACTGTCTGCACAACACGAACCACCCTCATCAATAAAGAGAATCTGTCACAGCCCATCAGAACCTGTCACAGCCCATCAGGATCTGTCACAGCCCATCAGAACCTGTCACAGCCCATCAGAACCTGTCACAGCCCATCAGAACCTGTCACAGCCCATCAGAACCTGTCACAGCCCATCAGAACCTGTCACAGCCCATCAGAATCTGTCACAGCCCATCAGAACCTGTCAGCATGTCATCGGTACCGCCATCAGCACCGGTGCCACCATCAGCACAGCCACCACCATCAGCACGCCACCGGTACCATCTGGATCTGACAGCCCTTCTGTCACACAGACCGCCATCAGTACCACTAACGGTACCGCTATTAGTACCACCATCGGTAACATCTGGATCTGACAGCCCATCTGTCATAGCCCATCTGTCACACAGGCCCGCCATCACTACCGTTGCACAGTCCCGCCATAAGTAGCGTCACACAGGCCATCAGTAACCTGTCAGTACTATCACACAGGCCCACCATCAGTGAGCTGTCAGTAGCACCACCAGTTCCGTCACACAGGCCCGTCAAAAGTACCACCATCATGTCCCAAAAAGTATACACAGCTGAGGAGGCATATAACATCCTTACCATGTCGGATGATGAGAGCAGCGGGGAGCTCTCATTGTCCGATTCTGGTTCGGAATACGAACCAGTGGAGGGTAGTGGATCGGAGTCCGAATCAGCGGAGGAAATCGCCCCTCCTAAAAGAGTAAGGAGATCAGGACCTAGATCAGAAAACCTGCCTACCACCAGCAGCGCCAGACCCGAGGAAGGAGGAGCCAAGTATAAGTACTGGAATTGCACATCCAGCCCAAAGAATCTGGGCCCAGTCCTACCTTCCCGATGCCCTGGCAAACCCCTTATGGTTGCCTGCCAACTCAGGATCCGCTACAATCCCCCCTTTCACTGCACAGCCAGGTGTGCAGCCCAGCACTTTGAATTTTTCATATGTGGACTATTTCCATTTGTTTTTCCCGGAAGATTTGTTGCAGTACATGGTGGACCAAACAAATCTCTATGCAGAGCAATTTATTGCTGCCAACCCTAGTTCGTCCTACGCCCGTATGTTCCATTAGTGACGTCTCACACTAGACGAATTCAAATTGTTCTTGGGCCTTACTTTTAATATGGGGCTTACAAAGAAAAATGAACTGCATGCCTACTGGTCCACTCACATCATCCATCACATGCCCCTATATTCTTCTGTTATGTCCAGGACACGGTACGATATGATAATTTGTTTCCTACATGTCAATGACAATTCGCAGTGCCCTCTGCAAGATCATCCCAACCACGACAAATTATAAAAGCTTCACCCCCTAATAAATTCTTTTACCAAACGATTTTCTGAAGTCTTTATCCCTGACCAAAATATTTGTGTAGACGAATCCCTTATCCACTTTATTGGTCGGCTGAATATCAAGCAGTATATCCCAGGTACGGGGTGAAATTGAACAAATTATGTGACCGGGCCACTGGTTACATGTACTCATTTCGTATTTATGAGGGAAAAGACTCCCAGCTCCAGCCCCGTGAGTGCCCCACATACATAGGAACCAGTGGTAAAATTGTGTGGGACCTTGCATACCCCCTGTTCAAAAAAGGTTACCACTTATGCCCCGTACACACGGTCGGATTTTCCGATGGAAAATGTCCGATCGGAGCGTGTTGTCGGAAATTCCGGCCGTGTGTGGGCTCCATCGGACATTTTCCATCGGATTTTCCGACACACAATTTGGAGAGCAGGAGATAAAATTTTCCGACAACAAAATCCGATCGCGTCAATTCCGACCGTGTGTGGCTTGTTCCGACGCACAAAGTGCCACGCATACTCAGAAGAAATTCCAAGACGGAACAGCTCGTTCTGGTAAACTTAGCGTTCGCAATGGATACAGCACTTTCGTCACGCTGCAATGTTAAAAATGGTTTAATACAGCGCACTCTCTTCTTCTTTAGAATGTGACAAGAATGAAGTAGTTTTAGGGGGGGAGGTGCTGCGCTAACCAGAAGAAAGCTGTAAACCTCTGTCGGTGGTCAATTAATAAAATGACATAAAATCGCATAATAAATCGCATAAATAAGTGTTGACACTAAAAACATTCAAGTCTTAATAATCAGCATCTTGTGTATGTGAAAAAAAGTGCATAAAAAATCCTTTTCAGTTGGTATATACTAAATGACAAAAAAAAAAAAAAAAAAAAAAAAAAAAAAAAAAAATCGCATGTAAAATCGCATAAATAAGTGTTGACACTAAAAACATATAAATCTAGATAATCATGTGTAGGTGCACAAAGGGACATAAACACTACTTCATGTGAATAATTCTAAATAAAAATACATAGAATAAATCAGAAATAACCATCAAAAACATATCCTTATAAATGGTGCAAAACGTACAAAGTGCCAGTGCTTAAAGGTGATCTAGATATCGCAAATAAATCACATCAATCCAACGCAATATGGATAATAAATAATATAAATAAATGTCCCAATAATATTGATATAAAATATATTGTGCTGGCCTGCGAAACAAATGACCAATGACATGCCAGTAAGTGCAGCAAACTTAAAGTGCCAGTGTAAAAGTCATTGAAGGTGCAAAAGCAAGTTCTGGTGTATTCAACAAAACAACAGTGGGGTGTCTGGGATGCAATTCACTCAGTGTCCTCTTCGTGCAATAAAACACTAAATGTAAGCAGTGGCCCCTTACCTAGCGGTGCTAGGTCAACCGCATGAATTGTAGCTAAAACGCCAGGTCCTGAGCCTCCATCGCGTCCCTATATCCACGCTTGCAGGTGTTGGGATATCCTAATGGCAGCTGATTACAAGTGGCTATGGTCCTATCAGGGGTCCTGGACCAGCGCGGATCCTAGCCCAGCCTCCACATCTCAGGTATATATGTACAGGAATATGCAGGACAAAGGTACTTGATAGTGAAGTATGTCTTAACCAGGTAATGCTTTATTAAAAAACTTTAAGTAGATGTACTCACATAAAAACAATGCAGAGCAAACCTCTCTCCTACGAGCAGCGAACTCATTCTGTGTCTAGCAATGTGAAACAGCCTATTCCATCCCTACGCGTGTCATCACCAATCACATAACTTCTTCAGAGGATGCACAAAATAGGCTTATTGTGGTCTTAAATAGTCTCTCCCATAGTGATTAATGGGCGGACATTTTCTCGTAGCCACGCCGGCCATTACTGGGTCTCACATGGGCGCGGCCATTTTTTAGGTTAGAAACGACACATGGGTCTCACATGGGCGCGGCCATTTTGTAGGTTAGAAACGACTACCTGATCTTAACAAAGCTAATAACTAGGTGTCTGATGGGCGCGGCCATTTTATAGGTTAGAGAAGACTTTATACTCATACCAAGGCAAATAGATACCGAATTGGCTGTATGTCTATGTAACGATATATTGCGTTGCTCATAAGTATGGCTTAATGATATACAGAGGGGCTAATTGGCCAGAGACGGACACATAGGTGGGCATATATTAAAAAAGAGAGAGATCCCGCTGTATAGGAAGCTAAAAAATGCCAAATGATCGGAGGCTACCACTAAAAGTGCATACATGGAAATTTTAATTCGTAAAATATATTGAAAGGTAATAAAAAGGCTAAAATTAAATTATTTAATAAAATATGATTAAAATATATGCGGGGTTAAGGTGCAAATAGCTGGAATATCCAGTAAAATTCTAATTAAAATAGCCGCGGAGGGATGATGGAATGGGCTATTTCATATCATGTATACTCGTATAAATATCACATGGAATACCTACAATCTCAACTACAGTGCAATCATAAGGAAAAGGAGGGAAGGCAAACCGGGGGGGGGGGGGGGAGAGAGGTGGTGGGGGGAGAGGGGAAAGGGAGAGGGGAGACGTAAGGAGGTAATGGAAGGAGGGGGGGGCGGGAGGGGTAGCGAATAAATCTATAATGATAAATCACAACATGTACTAATAATAACAATATCCAAGGGCATAAGAAGAGGTAGAGGGAGGGCCAAAACATATTCTTAAAATACTGGTGAGAGAAAAAAGAGCTGGTAATGTACACTCCTATTAAAAATCGCTTAAAAAGCAGTTCAAATCAAATTCGATGTTCTGCTTTTTAAGCGATTTTTAATAGGAGTGTACATTACCAGCTCTTTTTTCTTTCACCAGTATTTTAAGAATATGTTTTGGCCCTCCCTCTACCTCTTCTTATGCCCTTGGATATTGTTATTATTAGTACATGTTGTGATTTATCATTATAGATTTATTCGCTACCCCTCCCGCCCCCCCTCCTTCCATTCCCTCCTTACGTCTCCCCTCTCCCTTTCCCCTCTCCCCCCCCACCACCTCTTCCCTCCCCCCCCCTCCCCGGTTTGCCTTCCCTCCTTTTCCTTATGATTGCACTGTAGTTGAGATTGTAGGTATTCCATGTGATATTTATACGAGTATACATGATATGAAATAGCCCATTCCATCATCCCTCCGCGGCTATTTTAATTAGAATTTTACTGGATATTCCAGCTATTTGCACCTTAACCCCGCATATATTTTAATCATATTTTATTAAATAATTTAATTTTAGCCTTTTTATTACCTTTCAATATATTTTACGAATTAAAATTTCCATGTATGCACTTTTAGTGGTAGCCTCCGATCATTTGGCATTTTTTAGCTTCCAATACAGCGGGATCTCTCTCTTTTTTAATATATGCCCACCTATGCGTCCGTCTCTGGCCAATTAGCCCCTCTGTATATCATTAAGCCATATTTATGAGCAACGCAATATATCGTTACATAGACATACAGCCAATTCGGTACCTATTTGCCTTGGTATGAGTATAAAGTCTTCTCTAACCTATAAAATGGCCGCACCCATCAGACACCTAGTTATTAGCTTTGTTAAGATCAGGTAGTCGTTTCTAACCTACAAAATGGCCACGCCCATGTGAGACCCATGTGTCGTTTCTAACCTACAAAATGGCCGCGCCCATGTGAGACCCAGTAATGGCCGGCGTGGCTACGAGAAAATGTCCGCCCATTAATCACTATGGGAGAGACTATTTAAGACCACAATAAGCCTATTTTGCTCATCCCCTGAAGAAGTCATGTGATTGGTGATGACACGCGTAGGGACGGAATAGGCTGTTTCACATTGCTAGACACAGAATGAGTTCGCTGCTTGTAGGAGAGAGGTTTGCTCTGCATTGTTTTTATGTGAGTACATCTACTTAAAGTTTTTTAATAAAGCATTACCTGGTTAAGACATACTTCACTATCAAGTACCTTTGTCCTGCATATTCCTGTACATATATACCTGAGATGTGGAGGCTGAGCTAGGATCCGCGCTGGTCCAGGACCCCTGATAGGACCATAGCCACTTGTAATCAGCTGCCATTAGGATAACCCAACACCGGCAAGCGTGGATATAGGGACGCGATGGAGGCTCAGGACCTGGCGTTTTAGCTACAATTCATGCGGTTGACCTAGCACCGCTAGGTAAGGGGCCACTGCTTACATTTAGTGTTTTATTGCATGAAGAGGACACTGAGTGAATTGCATCCCAGACACCCCACTGTTGTTTTGTTGAATACACCAGAACTTGCTTTTGCACCTTCAATGACTTTTACACTGGCACTTTAAGTTTGCTGCACTTACTGGCATGTCATTGGTCATTTGTTTCGCAGGCCAGCACAATATATTTTATATCAATATTATTGGGACATTTATTTATATTATTTATTATCCATATTGCGTTGGATTGATGTGTTTTATTTGCGATATCTAGATCACCTTTAAGCACTGGCACTTTATACGTTTTGCACCATTTATAAGGATATGTTTTTGATGGTTATTTCTGATTTATTCTACGTATTTTTATTTAGAATTATTCACATGAAGTAGTGTTTATGTCCCTTTGTGCACCTACACATGATTATCTAGATTTATATGTTTTTAGTGTCAACACTTATTTATGCGATTTTACATGCAATTTTTTTTTTTTGTCATTTTAGTAAATACCAACTGAAAAGGATTTTTTTATGCACTTTTTTTCACATACACATGATGCTGATTATTAAGACTTGAATGTTTTTAGTGTCAACACTTATTTATGCGATTTTATGTCATTTTATTAATTGACCACCGACAGAGATTTACAGCTTTCTTCTGGTTAGCGCAGCACCTCCCCCCCCTATACCTCAGTTTGATTTTGGGCTTATGTCTGACCCTTGCTTCGGTGCATGCAGCTGTCCAGTCGCATACGTGCGTTTTTACTATTTTTCTGAGTTCTTGTTTTCTTTTCTTTTTCCAATTGGGTAGCGCAGGAATATTCTTATTACAATGAAGTAGTTTTGCTGCTCATATTCACACACACTTCTCACAAACTTATTTCGTTACTATTTATCGTGATTCCCTCAATATATTTTGATTTCTCACATCTGACAACATATTTTTGTATATATTTTTTGGCTTTAATGTAGATTCTTTTTTTGTGTTTGTATTTTTTTTTTTTTTTGCGATTTTGATTTGTACTCCCGAAAATGTTTGTGTGTGTTTTTTGTGACAAGTTCCCACAACACCATTGATATGTTGTTCTATTTAATCTGTAGGAGATTGTTTGGTGTTGTTATCCCTTGTTAATTTCACATTTTATGTTAGAAATGTACCTGAATCGTCAACAACAAACTGTCCTTTTTGGATGAAAACACACACAGGAGAGTATAATTTACCTAAAAAATTTTATTACGGGGTCACAACTAAACAAAGAGGGAGGCAACGCTGGAGAAACAGCAGAAGTGGGTGAAGCCTTGGACCCCCAGGGCAGACATCAACTATTTCAAAGCAAAATTGGTGGCCTGAGGAGTTCTTATCTAAGGGAGGGCAGTCTGGTCCAGAAGTCCCAGAGATCCGGAAAGCAGCAGATGACATCTGTGTCCCTAGGCTGTGGTCATACAAGAGACTGCAGCTTCTGTCAGACCAGACTGAACCCAGGGTCATCACTCTCAGGTCTTCCTTCCACGCTTCCTTACACGTTGTGGCAGCAGGAGGAGGAGGATGGTCCAACTCAACCACGTCGGTCTTGGGTGTTAGTTCCCCGCTCACCCCCTTACGTAGCACTTTATAAAGCAGGTCCTCACAGAGCCTGCGTTGACCCTCCTGCATACCCTGCAATTTGGTGGCAGCCATGCAGGCAAAGGCCTCTTCAGGAGTTGGTAAGGCTCGGAGGGACGCCGAAGCCTCCTGGATCAGCCTGAACCCTGAATCCTGCACGGGACTCGGAGTGGCCTTCCTGGCTCGTTTATATGGCAGGCGGAGGGGAGGGACCTGAGACTCAGTCAGGCTGCGACTGGTCCCTGGCCTCTCCTGGCTGACACTTAGCCCCGCCTCCTCCTGGTTGCCACTAATCCCCGCCTCCTCCTGACTGCCACATTCCATAGCCTCCTCCTGGCTGAGGTCTTCCTGTGTATGAAAAAGGGACATAGTTTTAGTTTTTTCTTCATCAATCACACACAATTTTCACCTCCTGACTGCTGCAAATTGAATGTTAACAAATATAACAGACTATCCTTCTGAGCCCAGCAGTTTTCATTCTTGTCCCAATTTTGGGTGCCCACTACTGTCTATTGATATGTAAAACACTTTTTTCAAGCAGTAATTAGTGATCAATAATAACATCTAGTAAACATCATTTATTTATTGACCAGAAATCTGTAGAACAATGCTATACCTGACTCCAGCTGGGCTCCTCCATTTCTTCCTGGCTGGAAGGCCCAGGTTGGACGTCAGAAGCCTCTGGTATGGAAGGAAGCGTGGAAGGAAGAGTGGAGAGGGATTCCCTGACTTCAGTGTGGTCTGACAGAAATCGCAGTCTCTCATAGTACCACAGCCTGGGGACATAAACGTCATCTGCTGCAGCTCCGGACCTCAGGGAATCTGTGACCTTCTTGCGCTCCCTAAGATAAGTGCTCCTCAGGCCACCAATTTTGGCTTTTAAATAAGGGATGGTTGCTGTGGGGACCACCGGCTTCACCAACTCCAGCAGTTTCTCCAGCGCTGCCTGCCTCTTCTGTTTGTGAATATAGTGGGGGTGTCTCACTTGCCACAGACAGGGCAGCTCCCTGTATTTGTCAATGAACAGGGGCAGGAAATTGTGGTCGTTGAACCCATCCATTTTCTCTGCAAGACACAACACAAGACAAACCCTAATGTCAGGCCAAACTCCCTAATCTTGTTACAATATAGGCTTCCATTTCGAAGCAGTATAGGCGCAAGTTTAGATCTTACCTTCGTTATCACGATCGGCGTCTCCGATGCTCCTTCCTCCGCTCACAGATCGTACGTAATACGCACGTGTGTTACGCTTTATACACACTGCGCATGTGTATAACTCCACCCGCCCCTGACGTTCTTTCTAGTCTATTCCCTGCCCCTTTTCGTTCGGCGCAGTGGGGGAAGAGCACATGGCGGATAGACAGCAGGTAATTGTAGCAACGAGGAGGAGGGGGAGAAAAGGCCGGATCCGGACACGTCCCGATCCAGAAGGAGATTTAAGGACTCAAATATGTCCTTTGGGGAGATGTTGGAGATGGTGGACATCCTGAAGAAGGCCGACTATGATGGAAAGTATGGGCCTTACCCCAACCCCAATGTCCGAAAGGCCAAGATCATGGCGAAAGTGGTCAGGAGTCTGCACCGGAATTTCGGGGTACGACGATTGAAAGATCAGCTCAGGAACTGGTGGTCGGACCTCAAATTACGAGAACATGAGCAGTACAGAAAGATCTGGAGAGTGCTGCAAAAAAGTAAGTAGTTGTGCTGTGTTCCTATTCTTTATGTTTATTACGTTCGTGCTGCTCCATGTGCTTTTAGGAACTGTTGTACAGTTTAAAATGGCAACTTTCATGTTCATGGGCACATTATTCGTTCGGATCAAACATTTTTCGTTCCAACTATAAAATACCATTGTTTAGCCCATATGCATTTGGCCACCATTTTGATGCCCTATACTTGTCTTCAAAGAATTGGGTTGTGTAGATGGCTTTGTTACTAGAATGAAATGCAAACTAGATTCTGTGTAAAGGAGAGGACACTCAGCAGCTGTTTACACATCTGGACACTGGAGCACTAGTGTGGGACCCCAGAACACCATTTTTATTAGGGGGCCACACAGGTGCTCCAGTGTATACTATAGGGGTGACTCCATCTGGGAAGCTTGTACCAAACAGGTAAAGTATTGCAGCTTGACAAAGGACACTAAAAAAGCTACATCTTGGAACTCTGCTAAAATAGACAATTGTACCCCACTTCCAAGCAATGTTTCATCTTTATAGTTCTGACATTAAATATCTGTGTGCTAAGAATACCATTTTTGTTTTACATAGGGGATAAAAGACTCGGAGGACACCCCTCATCCAAGGAGACCAGAGCCCCCCCCCTCTGGAAGAAGGGGAAATCCCCCCAACACAAGCTGAGCAGGAGGATGAAGACGTGGTGGCACTAGTCACCACAACAGGTGAGTGCCTGCGACCACAGGCTCAGATAAGAGATGGATGGCGGCATTTTTTTGAAACATAATTTATTTTGGGGTTCCTCTCTTTTTAGGTGATCGTGAGGGTGTGGATCCAGATCCTTTCACATCCGAAAGTGCCCAGATCCTGATCGGGGAGATCATGGGGTGTAATTTACAATTGGAAATCACCAAGCAAAACATCGATGATGTTATTCCAAAATATAAAAACATCATTGATGTTTTGGGGCGAGTTTAAAACCCCTCCAAATCACTTTCTTCTTTTGTGTGCTACAATGTGCCAAATGTTTTTGTGATTTTTCCCAAAGCCAAATTTGGAGGATGCACACAGTGTGCCAACATGTGCTATCTGCCATCACGGGAGATCAATGGACGCGTTTTGGGGGTGCAACCCCTTCCTCAATAATAAAGTAGCTGAGAGGAAGGGCTTGCTCCCCCAAAACATGTCCCTTGATCCCCCGTGATGGCAACTAGCACATGTTGACATTGGTAAATTGGTGTGCATCTTCCAAATTTGGCTTTTCCAGGGGTGATTTTCCCCCCATCTGAACGCAATATCAAACACAGTTCCTAAATACTCATGTCTGATATTGCCTTCAAATTCGACCAAATGTGACGTTTGTAAGTTCAAGATTTGTGTCTTTTCTTGTTGGTTTTACACATGCCTGTTTTATGTTAAATGGACATTTTGAATTTTGATAATGCCACCACAAAAATTAGTATACCACAAACATGTTGGTTTGTTTGAAAAACCTTTTCTAAATGCACATGTGATTGTGCAGGTATTAAAAAGATTGTTAATCAAGAATGTGTGGATTATTGTCTCAACGCTACAACACTTTTGGGGTGATGTAATTGTTGTTTTCTGAGAAAATGGGGGTTATTTCCTAAGGGCAAATCCACTTTGCACTACAAGTGCAGTTTCAGTGCTGTTGTAAGTGCACTTGTAGTGAAATGTGTTTTTGCATTTAGTAAATAACAGACAACAGTGCTTTGTATAAGGTTACACAATCACGACATTTTCTGGACTCAAAACATTTCTGTCAGGGTCAGCTAAAACAAACACAAGCAGTAAATGTCCACAAAGAATTTCTTTTTTTTTTTTATTATAAAAAGGCTTCACAGATTGTCTGGCATATTGATAGCCCCCCTACCCGCAAAGAACTCCAGGTAGCATAACCGGACATCACGGGCACTCAGGGAGGGCAAGCCAGGACGGCCACTTTCAAGCGCCGTCAGTGTGGTTTGATGTATGATTCTGGCCTCAGGCCCAACTGAGCCAGTATAGTTGGCCGAATGTTTCCTTAAAAAGTTATGGAGAACACAGCACGCAAGTATAATATGGTTCAGTTTATACTCCGCCATATGGATGGGTGTCATAAATAGGTTAAACCGGCTGGCCAGGATTCCAAATGTGTTCTCCACCACTCTTCGGGGCTCTGGCCAGCCGTTAATTAAAAACCCTCTGTTCCGGGGTGAGGGTCCTCATTGGGAATGGCCGCATCAGGTGGTCCGCCAGCGCAAACGCTTCATCAGCAACGAACACAAATGGGAGTCCTTCAACATTGTCCTCTGGAGGTGGCAAGTCCAAGCTGCCATTCTGGAGACGCCTGTAAAACTCCATCTGGGCGATGACTCCACCATCGGACATCAGGCAATTCTTCCCCACGTCCACATACAAGAAGTCGTAATTAGCCAACACCACCGCCAACATCACTATACTATTAAACCCCTTGTAATTATAATAGTACGACCCCGAGTTGGGTGGTGGGACGATGTGGACGTGTTTCCCATCAATTGCCCCTCCGCAGTTAGGAAAGTCCCACCGCTCGGCAAAGTGGGAGGCCACAGTCTGCCATTCCTGTGGCGTGGAAGGAAACTGTTGAGGAAAAAACAATAAACATTACTATTTTTACTCTGAAACATGGCAAGCAGATTAGACACAAACATTATGGGGCAACCTCCAGATATCATTTATTAGAGGGAATTTAACAACGCCAAAGTATAAGGTACACCTATCATATTCCCCCTCCCCCCCCTCTCATGGGCCATTTCTAACATTATAGGGGGTGTGTGGAAATCTTGGACAGGTAACCCTCTTCACTTCATTGAGAGATGAATGCCTAAATAATGGGTATTACTTTGAACAGACCCTCCTTAGTTACACTATTGGCAGCCCACTGGACAGGTAAGAAGTGTCATAATACAAAGATATAAATACACATTGTACACATTTGAGGACACTTGGACATTCTGCTATTACCTATCAAGATAATAATAGGATCCCAAAAATGTAAACAGTACCATTGGAAAGTATACAGGCAGGCCCTTGCACTACATGCTTTGGGGAATTCATCCATAAATCTGACCACAAAAGAGATAGGTATAGTGTGTATGGGTTTGGCAAAGTCAGCAGATAGATGATTGAGGATAGAGAATTGGGATCAGCTGACTTAGCAGTTGGGGGAGGGAGGGTTACTAAAAATTATTTGGGGACACCACAAAAAAAAAGCCTCTGGCACTCTGCCTGAATTTAAAGCAAAAATAACATTTCTAAACATTTTAGGGGGTGTTTGGGGTAAAGCACTACTATGGAGCTGATAAAATACATTGTTAAGTGACTACATGAGGTGAATATAGGCCAGGAGACACCATGCTGGGGAGGTTAGTGAAGGGCAAATATGTATGAAGGACCTAAAATAATATATACATAAAAATCCAGCATGCATGAGGACAAAGGGGACATTCACAGCATATTACAATCATGGTAATTAGGGAATGAGGAAAGAAATACAATATATTAGCAAACATTCAATACAATAAAATGTGATATAAAAGGATAAAAATCTTATCTTCATATACTCCTTCTGCAGGACCTGGATGATGGCAGAACAGGTCTCTGGGATAATGATACCCAGAGCCTGGGGGGAGATGCCTGTCGAGAACTTCAAGTCCTGCAGACTTCTCCCTGTCACCAAATACCGCAGGGTAGCGACCAGCCTCTGCTCCGGAGTGATGGCTTGCCTCATGCAGGTATCCTGCCTGCTGATATAGGGGGTCAGCGAAGCCAACAGACGGTGAAACACGGGGTCCGTCATCCTGAGAAAGTCCCTGAAATCATCAGGATTATTCTCACGGAGCAAAGGCATATGAGAGAACTGGTCACGCTGAAGCAACCAATTCTTGGTCCATGAACTCCTCCCCACCCTGTTCATGGACTGGACTTGTGTCAAGGTCAGGACCCCAACACCAAGCCCCCACAGAGCACGAACTCTATGAGGGGTACGCATACGAAACATGGCTAGAAAACGGTCGGCTGCTCAGAACGAAGTAACAGAACGCACTGAAGAACAGCAAGGCCTGTGAAGAGCGAACTGAAAAACAGTAACGAACGAACAAGAATACAATGACTACTTAAAGTCACGCGGAACTTGCTGCACGCACTGAAGAGCAGATACAAACCCACAAGCACAAACTGAACGGCGGAAAACGATCTGAAAGCCACGAGTCTGGAAAAGCGCGAATCGTCTCTCACCAAACTTTTACTAACACGAGATTAGCAAAAGGAGCCCAAAGGGTGCCGCGCTTGGTTCTGAACCGGCCTTTTCTAGTCTCGTCGTACGTGGTGTACGTGACCGCGTGGTTGGCGAGCGGAAAAAAACGCGTGTAGACAAAAAAAGTTTGAGCCAACATCTGTCGGAAAAAATCCTAGGATTTTGTTGTCGGAATGTCCGAACAAAGTCCGACCGTGTGTACGCCTTATTATATGTAGATAATTACTACAGCAGCTTGCCCCTTTTCCATCAACTGTAGTGTGAAAAAAACCTGGCCTGCGGTACCTTCCGAAAAAATAGGAAGGGCTTCCCACAGAATTTACTAGCAAAACGGCTACAAAAGGGGGAAGCTGCATTTACGAGGAATGAGGAGGTGTTGGCCATGAAGTGGCGGGACAAGAAAGATGTTCACATGATGACTACCATTCACAATGACACCTTGGTGGAGGTTCAGAGAAGACGTGGCCCCGTAGTAAAGCCTGAATGTGTCCATGACTACAATCTGTATATGGGGGGGGGGATTTAAATGATCGGATGCTGCAACCATATTTGTCAACCCGCAAGTCCAAATATTGGTATAAAAAAGTTGCATTTCATCTGTTTCATATGGCCATGTTCAATTCATTTGTCTGCTATCAAAAATCACCCGAAAACCAACCCATCACCTACATCAAATATATTGAAAACATTGTCACTGCCCCTATTTACCAGCAAGGACCTGCCCCAGGAAGCATTCGCTCTGATAGTGTGAGTCGACTTCATGAGCAACATTTTCCCTATAACATTCCCCCCGCAGAATCCGGAAGAAGACGCCAAAAGAGATGTCGTGTATGCGCAAGTGGAGGAGCTAGAAGAGATACAAGTTATTATTGTCCCTAATGTCCCTCCCAACCTGGCCTGTGTATCGGTGATTGCTTCAAAAATTATCACACATCCATCAGATATTAGTTCCCGTAGGAACAGACTGCCATTTCCCCATTTCAATTACCTGTGTGCATCATTTGCCTCAATTTAAAAACCATGCGCTGCACTTGAGTAACCCAAAAATATATATCCAACTATGTGCATGTCAAATAGTGCAATAATATTATACATAAAATGCAATTACTTAAAATGTGAAAATTAATATTTGAATCAAATAATAAAGTGTATAAGTAAACAAGTGCTTATTACTCCTTAAAATACATATAAGGTGCCTTGATAAATCACAAAAAAGTGCTCAGTGCCCCATATAAGGCATCCTGCCTATCTTAACCACTTCAAGACCGCCGCACGACTATATGTCCAAACTTTGAATGGGGATATCGTTGTTATGGCAGCAGCTAGCTGCCATAACCCCGGTATCCCCGTTTTCGTGCGGCGGCCGGCTTTCAGATAAAAGTGATCTCGCGGCGAATACGCCGTGATCCGGTGCCCTCCGCCGCTTACCGGAGCCGTCGGTAGTGGCGGAGGCGATCGCGTCCTTCTGTGTGGTGTGTCTGGAGACGAGTGAGGCTAAGATGGCGCCCACTCGTTTCCATGACACTGGTGGGCGGAAGCGACGTCAAAACGTCACTTCCGTCCACGCCTCCTTAAAGTCATATTTTTTCAAATGTCATTTTTATAAATTACTTTTATTTTTTTTTTATTGCATTTTAGTGTAAATATGAGATCTGAGGTCTTTTTGACCCCAGATCTCATATTTAAGAGGTCCTGCCATGCTTTTTTCTATTACAAGGGATGTTTACATTCCTTGTAATAGGAATAAAAGTGACACCATTTTTTTTTTTTTTTAAACAGTGTAAAAATAAATAAAATATTGTAAAATAAATTTTAAAAAAAATGTAAAACCCCCCTGTCCCGACAAGCACGCGCGCAGAAGCGAACGCATACGCGAGTAGCGCCCGCATATGAAAACGGTGGTCAAACCACACATGTGAGGTATCGCAGCGACCGGTAGAGCGAGAGCAATAATTCTAGCCCTAGACCTCCTCTGTACCGCAAAATATGCAACCTGTAGAATTTTTTAAACGTCGCCTATGGAGATTTTTGAGGGTAAAAGTTTGACGACATGTTGGGTATCAATTTACTTGGCGTAACATTATATTTCACAATATAAAAAAAAATTGGGCTAACTTTACTGTTGTCTTATTTTTTTATTCAAAAAAGTGAATTTTTTCCAAAAAAAGTGTGCTTTTAAGACCGCTGCGCAAATACGGTGCAAAAAAAAGTATTGCAATGACCGCCATTTTATTCTCTAGGGTGTTAGAAGAAAAACCATATATAAGGTTTGGGGGTTTTATGTAATTTTCTAGCAGAAAAACCTGTTTTAAACATGTAAACACCTAAAATCCAAAACGAGGCTAGTCCTAAATAATTAAAAAGAACAAGTGAAAAAAGTTCTATATAGCACTCCAAATCTATGCGTGCAATTAATGTCCAACAGTGATAACAAATCAATGCGTGCAAGTGGTATCCAGCTGTGATATCAATCAATCATCATGCCAAAGACATCCTGAGTGCTGCAAACCATGCTCCGGTGCACCTCCGTGGCCCCCTTAAGCTAATGTGCTCACCTCAGAGCGTGTGACCCAGCTGCTACTCTGAGTCAAAACACGCTTTGGAGCCACCTCGGGCTCAGTCTCAGTATCAGATGCACTCCTCCACCTGGAAACAATGTGGCTCCATATATGGATGAAAAAGAAACTATATAGTGTAATATAGTCAAGTACTTTATTGTATAAAAACTATCCCCACACTGGGGTACTCACATGGCACTGGTGCGTCAGTGCACCATTCTATGGCAGCTTTAAAATGCCCAGATAAAATTCCACTGGATGTATGGTGTGGTATACTATGATGGGACAGCGCTTGTGTGAAGTCTGTGTTGGTCTCTCCGTCCTGACCCCTCCCCCCGGCAAATGAAACGTGATCAGCGCACGTGCACCAACCTCAGCCTGTTTACCGACGATGCCTTTGCCTGTCATTTTAACCACGTTTCTGACTTCCACGTGCACAGACTTCGGCCTGTTAAATCGACCATGTTTTTGCCTGCCACTTGGACTGATCTTTTGCCCTTCTACTTCAGTACACAGGGGTCTCACATATGTGAGGGGCTTCAGAATAGCGTTCTGAGTAGAGAAAATCAGTTTTTGGTTTTCTGTGTTCCCAGAACAGGGTCTGGTTGCCCAGAGGCTTCAAAGAGATTTGGGTGGGAGAAGCCTCAACCCCTGTCCCCCTGGCCCTAAGTTTGATGGTCCTTCTTGCTGCCTGGACCAATACTTTGGCTGTGCTGACCATATCGCTGCCTGTAATGACCCAGGACTTTATGGACTGTTTATTTTTGCTGCCTGGACCAATACTTTGGCTGTGTTGTGCCTCTACTGACTATAGACAGTATTTTTGCCTGGACATCTCTGCCTGCTACCTGGACCAATGCTTTGGCTGTGCTGACAGTATCTCTACCTGAACTAACTATGGACAGTATTGCTGCTGGACGATTGCTTTTGCTGTCGCTGACCACATCCCTGCCTGCTGCCTGGACCGATGCTCTCCTCTGTGGACCACTACACTACTAAAACCACAGGTAATCTTTTGTTATTTGGTATGTACATGTTATGTATTAGAAGTATGAAGGGCCTCCAAAAATATGATCGGTAGTCATGAAATTATATGTGTAATTTATGCTCCTAGAACGACTGGAGATGCTATTTGGATGTTGGGCCTTTGTATGTGGCCAGGCTGTGTAAAAGTGTCACACATGGTGGTATCGTTAAACTCAGGAGGAGTAGCAGAACGTATTTTGGGGTGTAATTTTTGCTATGTATATGCTATGTGTTGGAAATATCTTATAAATGGACAACTTTGTGTAAAAAAAAAAAATGCGTTTTCATTTTTTTCCCTCGTTTTCCAAAAACTTCTGGAAAAAAATGACCTGTTCAAAAGACTCATTATGCCTCATAGATTATACGTTGGGGTGTTAGCTTTCCAAAATGGGGTCATTTTGTGGGCATTTCCATTGTCCTGGTGCTCCAGGGCCATCAAAAGGCAGATAGATCATCATGAAATTATATGTGTAATTTTGCTCCTAGAATTCCTGGAGGTGCTCCCTGCATGTTGGGCCTCTGTATGTAGCCAGGCTGTGTAAAAGTCTCACACATGTGGTATCGCCATACTCAGGAGGAGTAGCAGAATGTATTTTTGGGTGTAGTTGCAAGTATATGCATGCTGTGTTCAAGAAATAACCTATCAATACAATAAGTTTGTGTAGTAAAAAAAAAAAATCTTAATTTTCCCAAGAATTGTGGGAAAAAATTACAACTTCAAAAAACTCACCATGCCTCTTACTAAATACCTTGGAATGTCTACTTTCCAAAAAGGGGTCATTTGGGGTCATTTGGGGTTGTACTTTCCTTGATTGTTAGTGTCCCAAGAAATGAGATCGGCCTTCAGTACATCAGGTGTGATCAGATGTGATCTATTTTCAGTGATTTGCACCCTAACTTGTAGACTCTATAACTTTCACACAGACTAAATAATAATATCCACTAATTTGGGTTATTTTTACCAAAGATATGTAGCAGTATAAAGTTTGGCCCAAATTTATAAAGAAAAATGACTTATTTGCAAAATTTTACAATAGAAGCTAAAAAAAGTGTTTTTTTTTTCAAAATTTTCGCTCCTTTTTCGCTTATATCACAAAAAAGAAAAAACCCAGTGGTGATTAAATACCACCAAAAGAAAGCTCTAATTGTGAGAAAAAATGATAAAAAATTTGTTTGGATACAGTGTAGCATGACAGAGTAATTGTCATTTAACCACTTGCCGACCGCCTCACGCCTATATACGTGAGCAGAGCGGCACGGGCAGGCAAAATCACGTACCTAGTACGTGATTGCCTTCCCGCGGGCGGGGGGTCCGATCGGACCCCCCCCCGGTGCCAGCTGCGGTCGGCATTTGGTTGGGAGCGATGACAGACGAGGGGGAGGCCATCCGATCGTGGCCCCCCCCCTCGCGATCGCTCCCAGCCAATGAGAAACATCCCCTGCCTCTGTATAGTACACAGAGGCAGAGGATGTGATGTCATCTCTCCTCGGCGCTGGAACGGAAACTGGACATGACATGTAAGTGCACCAACACACACACACACACTCAGTAGAACATGCCAGGCATACATTACACCCCCGATCGCCCCCCGATCCCCCCCCCAATCACCCCCCCCTGTCACAAACTGACACCAAGCAGGTTTTTTTTTTTTTTTTTTTCCTGATTACTGCATAGTGTCTGTTTGTGACAGTTAGCAGTGGTAGGACAGTGAGTGTTACCCCCCTGTAGGTCTAGGGTACCCCCCTTACCCCCCCTAATAAAGTTTTAACCCCTTGATCACCCCCCCTCACCAGTGTCGCTGGTTAGGGACGTAAATATTTAGGTTCGCCGTCAGCGTTTTATAGCGACAGGGACCCCCATATACTACCTAATAAATGTTTTAACCCCTTGATTGCCCCCTAGTTAACCCTTTCACCACTGATCACCGTATAACCGTTACGGGTGACGCTGGTTAGTTTGTTTATTTTTTATAGTGTCAGGGCACCCGCCGTTTATTATCGAATAAAGTTTTAGCCCCCTGTAGGTCTAGGGTACCCCCCTTACCCCCCCTAATAAAGTTTTAACCCCTTGATCACCCCCTGTCGCCAGTGTCGCTCAGTGATAATTTTTCTGATCGCTGTATTAGTGTCGCTGGTGACGCTAGTTAGGCACGTAAATATTTAGGTTCGCCGTCAGTGTTTTATAGCGATAGGGACCCCCATATACTATCTAATAAATGTTTTAACCCCTTGATGGCCCCCTAGTTAACCCTTTCACCACTGATCACCGTATCACCGTATAACCGTTACGGGTGATGCTGGTTAGTTCGTTTATTTTTTATAGTGTCAGGGCACCCGCCGTTTATTACCGAATAAAGGTTTAGCCCCCTGATCGCCCGGCGGTGATATGCGTCGCCCTAGGCAGCGTCAGATTAGCGCCAGTACCGCGAACACCCACGCACGCACCGTACACGCACCGTACACCTCCCTTAGTGGTATAGTATCTGATCGCATCAATATCTGATCCGATCAGATCTATACTAGCGTCCCCAGCAGTTTAGGGTTCCCAAAAACGCAGTGTTAGCGGGATCAGCCCAGATACCTGTTAGCACCTGCGTTTTGCCCCTCCGTCCAGCCCACCCAAGTGCAGTATCGATCGACCACTGTCACTTTTTTTTGTAGTGTTTTGGTGAACTGGCAAGCACCAGCGGCCTAGTACACCCCGGTCGTAGTCAAACCAGCACTGCAGTAACACTTGGTGACGTGGCGAGTCCCATAAGTGCAGTTCAAGCTGGTGAGGTGGCAAGCACAAGTAGTGTCCCGCTGCCACCAAAAAGACAAACACAGGCCCGTCGTGCCCATAGTGCCCTTCCTGCTGCATTCGCCAATCCTAATTGGGAACCCACCGCTTCTGCAGTGCCCGTACTTCCCCCATTCACATCCCCAACCAAATGCAGTCGGCTGCATGAGAGGCATTTATATATCCTCCCGAGTACCCCTACCCAACGAACCCCCCCAAAAAAGATGTTGTGTCTGCAGCAAGCGCGGATATAGACGTGACGCCCGCTATTATTGTCTCTCCTGTCCTGACAATCCTGGTCTTTGCATTGGTGAATGTTTTGAACGCTACCATGCAGTAGTTGAGTATTAGCGTAGGGTACAGCATTGCACAGACTAGGCACACTTTCACAGGGTCTCCCAAGATGCCATTGCATTTTGAGAGACCCGAACCTGGAACCGGTTACAGTTATAAAAGTTACAGTTACAAAAAAAAAGTGTAAAAAAAAAAAAAACACAAACAAAAATAAAAAAAAATAGTTGTCGTTTTATTGTTCTCTCTCTCTCTATTCTCTCTCTATTGTTCTGCTCTTTTTTACTGTATTCTTTTCTGCAATGTTTTATTGTTATTATGTTTTATCATGTTTGCTTTTCAGGTATGCAATTTTTTATACTTTACCGTTTACTGTGCTTTATTGTTAACCATTTTTTTGTCTTCAGGTACGCCATTCACGACTTTGAGTGGTTATACCAGAATGATGCCTGCAGGTTTTTTTTTTTTTTTTTTTTTTTTCCCAAGTAACGTTTTTATTATTTTTCCATTTTTGCAGTACATTATGCAATAACAGTTGGCGTTTGTGACAGTAGTACAATAGTGTTGAATTCTTGTACACAGTATCAATAATCAAATGCCATGTTCCAATATTAAAGTTTTACAAAATGCCAGCTAAGTGTCATCGTCTTCCATGTACTATATTTACTGGCAAGTTTATAATCTTACTGTAATAGCAGAATCATAACTTAGTTATCTATGGCTATGAAGTCGCAGGTATGTATAACATAAAGAAGGAGAGGTGGGTAGTAGAGAGAGAGGGGGTTAGAGAGGGGGGGGTATAGTAGGTATATCAACGGTGGTGTTACCTGGTCATGGTGGGTCCTCCCGGAGGTGCCATAGCTCCCAGACCCTGTTATGTGCTTCCAATGTATCTTGTATTCTAGCTGTCATCTTTTCCATCACTTCTATGTCCTTTATTCTAGTGTACAGGTCCTCAGCAGAGGGGGGTGAAGAACGCTTCCAATGTAATGCTATAAGGCATCTTGCCGCCGTCAGTATGTGACGTACCAGTTTTTTATATGGGGTGGGGAGTTTAGGCGGCGGTAGGCCCAGTAGGAAGAATTTTGGGGAAGCCTGGATCTGTATGTCCAGGAGGCGTTCCAGTAGTTGCTGGACCGTGGACCAGTAAGGAGTCAACAATGGGCAGCTCCAGTATATATGTAGGAAGGTGCCCCTCGCTCCCTGGCACCTCCAGCATCTATCGGAACTATTGGGGAATATGGTATGGAGAACATCTGGGGTCATATACCACAGCAAGAGGATTTTATAGGAGTTTTCTTTATATAAAGAACACATTGAACTCTTCGCTGTTTGATTCCAGATTATCTGCCATTGCGAGATAGGGAGTTCCTCCCCAAGGATCCCCTCCCATTTAGTCATGTACAGGTGTTTACCCTGGTTATCCTCTGAGAAGACGTTCAAGATCTTGTATATGCTCGATATAAGCCCCCTCTGATTATTGCCCGCCAAGATTGTTGTTTCAAACGCTGATGGTGGTGAAAATTGTAGGGTGGGTGTAATAGTGAGTGCGTAGTGCCGAATTTGTAGATACCCGTAGAGTGCCTGTCTGGGGAGGTCATGTTTAGTTTGTAGTTCGCTGAATGGCAGCAATTTCCTTGTTCTGGGGTCCACCAGGTTCCCATAGTGGAACAAGTTCCGGGCTGTCCAATGATGTGACATTTGGTAGGTTAGACTATCCGGCACTTTGGGGTTACAAATAAAAGAGGTCAGGAGCGATCTATCTGAGGAGAGACTATGTTTGGGGGCCAGGGTGCGCCACAGCCGTCTCAAGTGGGACATGGGACCAAGCATACGCTCAGGGGCTACGTCCGCATTCGCACTCCACAGCAGGTTATTTGGATGTATGGGAGCAAGCCATAGTTTTTCTATTTCGGTCCATTTATTATAAGATTTGTGGGTATACCAGGAGGCTATCGCTCGCAATTGAGCTGCGTAATAATATTTAATAATATTAGGGAACGCCATTCCCCCTTCATTGCGGGATGCCATCAGTACCGACCTCGGGACCCTTTGCCTTTTGTAATTCCATGTGAACTGTAATAGATCGGATTGGAGTTTTTTCAGATGGGCAATCGGGATTGGTATGGGTAGTGTTTGGAAGAGATATAAAAGCCTTGGGAGGATAGTCATTTTTATTGAGGCTATTCGACCTAGTAGAGAGATGTGGTGTTTTTTCCATTGGGTCAGTGAGGATCTTATAGATCGGAACAGTGATGGGAAATTTTCTTGGTATATGGTACTAAATTTGGGTGTAATAAATATGCCTAGATATTTCAGGGAATTTGTTTTCCATGTGAATGGAAAATTAGATTTTAAAAGTGAGACCTCGTTAGGAGGGATGTTAATTGGGAGGGCCTCTGATTTTGATGCATTTATCTTATACCCTGATAGTGCGCGAAAGCGATCTAGTTCTGTTTGCAGAATTGGAAGAGTGATATGAGGTTGAGTCACTGAGAGTATGATACCATCTGCAAAGAGGGAGATTTTAAACTCCCTCCCTCTAACTGATATTCCTCGTATGTCTGGGTTTCTCCTAATGGATGCGGCTAGGGGTTCGACGCAGAGTGCAAATAGCAGGGGCGAGAGTGGGCATCCCTGCCTGGTCCCGTTCGCCACTGAGAATGTAGGGGATAATGCAAAGGGGGTCCTAACTTGGGATGTTGGGCCTGTGTATAAATGTCTGATTGCTTGTAGGAAGGGGCCTCGAAAGCCCATGAATTGTAGAGTGGCAAATAGAAAGGGCCATCCCAAGCGGTCAAACGCTTTTTCTGCGTCTAAACTGAGCAACAATGCCGCCTGGTGTTCTCTATTCACCACCTCCACCAGGTCTATAATTTTTCTGGTATTGTCGCCAGCCTGACGCATCGGGACGAACCCTACCTGGTCTTTATGGACCAGTGAGGGGAGAATCTGGTTTAGGCGATTGGAAAGTAGTTTGGTGAAAATTTTAAGGTCGGAGTTCAGTAATGCAATGGGTCTGTAATTGGTGCATAGGGAAGGGTCTTTGTCTGGTTTAGGAATTAAGGTGATAAAAGAACGGTGCATGTCCGGTGGTATATCGGCCTTGTGAAGAAAGGCATGGAAGACCTTGCTCATATGTGGAAGCAGTATGGGGAGAAATGTCTTATAATATTCATATGGGAATCCGTCGGGTCCCGGGGCTTTATGGGACGGGAGGGATTTAATGGTCATCTCTATTTCCTCATCCGTAATCTGTGTGTTCAAGGTCAGTAGGTCGGAGGGTGTTAAGTGGGGAACTCCACTGCGTTCTAAGTATTCTCGCATTTTATAAGACAGGTCGGGGGAAGGGGGATTGCTAGGTATGTCTGGGTTATTGTATAAGTGTTTATAGAAGTCCACAAAAACTTGAGCTATTTCTTTGGGGTGGGAGACTATATGTCCCGACTTATTTTTAATCTGATGTGGTGTCTGCATGTGGAATTTGTCCCGCAGTTTGTTAGCTAAAAGGGAGTGCGCTTTGTTACCTTTATCGTAGAATAATTGCTTTAGTCTTGTCAGTGCTTTTTCTACCTGGCCTAGAGCGAATTCCTTCAGGGTTGAGCAAAGGCTAATGACCTTCCGAAGCAAGGGTATGGAAGGGGTGGCTTGAAGTTTGCGTTCAGACGCTCTAAGGTCCTGTTCAGTTTTTAGCTTTGCGGCCAGGGAATCTTTTTTCATTGCAGAGGACAAGGCTATGCATTTACCTCGCAGGACTGCCTTGTGGGCCTCCCAGAGGGTGGTTGGTGATATATCCGGCGTGTTGTTTTCAAGGAAGTAGTGTTTTAAGGTGGTATTTAGTTCGACTTGGGAAGGGAGGTGTTGAAGGAGAAATGAGTTAAGCCTCCAGTTGTAGGGTTTACGGTTGGGATTATCTAGTTCTAGCTCTAGTAGAATCGGGGCATGATCCGACCACGAGATGGGGAGTATTTGGGCTTTTCGTGTAAGTCTGAGTGTATGGTTGTTAACAAAGAAGTAATCTATTCGGGAGTGTGTATGGTGGGGGGCGGAGTAAAATGTATACTGCCGATCTCCCGGGTGAAGGGCCCTCCAGGCATCAAAGAGCGCATAGCGTCTGGAGATTTGTCGAAACAGTCTAGAGCCCCGAAGGACACCTGGTGGAGATACCCTGGAGCCCACCACCTGGCGATCGACAGTTGCTGATTGTACAAGATTGAAATCTCCCCCCACCACTAAGATCCCGGGGGCTGACTTGAAAATACGCTTGTATATTTTAGAGAGGAGATTATGTTGTTTAGTGTTAGGCGCGTATACCACGCACAGCATGATAGGTTGTGTATGCCAGTGCCCCTGTAGAATGATAAAGTGGCCCTTAGGGTCGGAGTAATGGTTTGTGCAAGTGAAGGGGGTTCCCTTTTTGAATAATATAGCCACTCCTGCTTTTTTTTGGGTGCTAGATGAGAGATACACCTTCGGGAAGTATTTGGAGGCGAATGCGAACGAGCCTTCCTTATTGAAATGTGTCTCCTGTACCATTACGATATCAGCTCCCGACTGTCTGAACTCCCGCAGTGCCAAATGCCTTTTTCTGTTAGAGTTCAGGCCATGTACATTTAGGGATAGTAACTTTGCCATCTAATTACCTGTGGGTAGGTGTGCGTTTGCTTACCTAGTGATGGAGCACCAGGGCCTGAGGACAGAGGACCAGGAGCCGACACCATCCGGGAGGAAACCAGGACCGTTCACCCGCACCGCTGCGCGAGGTTGATTCCTACAGTAAGGGGAAGAGGAGGGAGAGGGCTGGGAGAGAAGAAGAAGGTTAAGTAAGACCAAGTGGTGATAGAACGCACACATTAGCAAACTATAAGTGGCCAGTAGGCCTAAGTAACACGGAATCCCAAGTGTCCGTCCGCCGGTCGCTCTATTGGGGCGGCCGGGGGGGGGGCCACCAGGGGATCCGTAACCAATGTAGAAATATAAAACACTTATATAACTTCCTGAACTAAAAATCAGGAGCGGGGGGGGGGGAGGAGACGAACGGTAATGCGTCTACTCTCTCGGAGCCTGATCACAGCAAGCCCTTGGTATTTATGTGAACTGTGGCGTAGGGGCAATTTGGGGGGTACTGAGCTAGTATGTTTGACCAAATGTTTAGTCCTGGACATGATAAGTCAGTACGTTGAGTTAATCACGTCTTGTAGCTTGGTGTGGACTGTGGTAGAGCAGTGATGTTGATCAGCGTCTGGGTTTGGCAGGTTTGCGGGGTACTTCTGGGTTTCGGGGCCGGTTAGAGGAAGATACTTTCTGCCAGACTGTAGGCGGTGATGGGGAGATGGTTACTAAGTCCCATTCCGGTAGCTGTGGAGGTTGTATTTCCAGGGTGTTGCTGAATACTCGGAGATCTTCGGGGTATCGCAGAACTGCGGAGGTTCCCTGTAGCTTTGCTGTGAGAGTGAAGGGGAAACCCCATCTATAGGGGATTGCTTTGTTTTGCAGCTCTTGTAATAGTGGTTGAAGAAGTCTTCGTTTCTGTAGGGTGATCCAGGACAGGTCAGGGTAGAGCTGAATTTGTGTCCCAGCAAAGGTGATTTTGCGTGTTATTCGTGCTTGTCTCATGATGGATTCTTTGAGGGGGTAAGAGGTGATTCTGCAAATGATATCCCTTGGTTTTGATGCAGGGCCTTTAGGTCGCAGTGCTCGGTGGGCTCTGTCCATCTCTATATGTTTTGTAAGGGGTTCTCCCAGTAGGTTGTTGAAAATGGTTTGCAAGGTGGTTTGCAGGTCTTCGCTGCCCTCTGGCTCCGGGACACCTCTTATTCAGATGTTGTTGCGGCGCCCCCTGTTGTCCAGGTCTTCTATGTGCCTTTGCATATCTCTAAGGAGAGAACGGTGCTCCGCTCCCTGGAGCTGTGTTCTGTGGACTGCTAACTTGGTTTCTTGGATCTCCTCCTCCGTCATTTCCACTCTATCTGCTAAATGTTTGAGTCCCGTTTGGAGGACCTGGATTTCAGAACGGCAGGTTGATTTGACATCCTCTATGAGTTGTTTGAAGTCTTGTTTGGTGGGCATCGCTTGGAAATAAGCGTGCCATGGGGGCGGTATATATTGGTCATGCATATGGCCCACTCGGTGGTCTGGTGAGGCTGGTGCTGGAGGGGGGGAGCGTGGGCTAAATGAGCCCGCCTCGGGTGGCCGATGGGATCCTGGAACAGGGGGATCCCACGGTTCAGTCCACATCAGGGCCTGCGGCAGTTGGGGGGGGTCCCTCATGGTGGGTAGCTGTTGAGGAACCTGGGGGGGTGCTGGCCTTTTGTGCGTATGTGAGGATGTTAGAGGGCAGCTGTTTAGAGACACCATTGTCTCCGGATCAACAAGTGTCCCATCCTCTCCCCCTGGTGTGAGATGCAGCTCCGCTGATGGGCGAGCGGGACCTGGAAGGGGTGGAAAGTCCTGGGAGAGAGCTGATGGTGTTGGGGATAGAGGAGACTGGTCCTGGAGGTAGGGGTCTGATGCCGCGCGTAGCAGCCGTGGAAATGCCGCCGAGCACTGAGTATAGTGCTGTGAGGAGGTGGGTGGTCCGGATGGCTGCGGCGCACGTGTCTGCCAGGCCAGGGGGTCGGGGGAGGTAGATGGACTCACCGGTCCTGTGTGTGTAGCTGGAGACACCGAGCCTGTCATCGCTGGAGAGGACTCGGCGTGCGCTCGCTGCTGTGTGGGCTGCGGCAGTTGGTCTCGTGGAGAGCTCCGTCCTCCCTGTGCCTGTGTGATCGGCGCCATCTTGGATCCTCCGGCCGGAATGCTCTCCGGCTGGAGAAAGAAGGAACGGAGGTCCGTAGAGGTCCCCGGCGGGGGTTGGGATGTACCCCTGTACCGTGAGGATCGGGTGGTCCGCGATCTGCCCATGTGGGGATGAGTTTTCGACCCCCAAATTGCTTATATTGCTGCGGGCTGCTGGAGCTAGGAGATCAAGCGTCCATTAAGGTCGGCTTCCGATCACGCCCCCGATGCCTGCAGGTTTAGGTATCATCTTGGTATCATTCTTTTTAGCCAGCGGTCGGCTTTCATGTAAAAGCAATCCTAGCGGCTAATTAGCCTCTAGACTGCTTTTACAAGCAGTGGGAGGGAATGCCCCCCCCCACCGTCTTCCGTGTTTTTCTCTGGCTCTCCTGTCTCAACAGGGAACCTGAGAATGCAGCCGGTGATTCAGCCAGCTGACCATAGAGCTGATCAGAGACCAGAGTGGCTCCAAACATCTCTATGGCCTAAGAAACCGGAAGCTACGAGCATTTTATGACTTAGATTTCACCGGATGTAAATAGCGCCATTGGGAAATTGGGGAAGCATTTTATCACACCGATCTTGGTGTGGTCAGATGCTTTGAGGGCAGAGGAGAAATCTAGGGTCTAATAGACCCCAATTTTTTCAAAAAAGAGTACCTGTCACTACCTATTGCTATCATAGGGGATATTTACATTCCCTGAGATAACAATAAAAATTATTTAAAAAAAAAAAAATGAAAGGAACAGTTTAAAAATAAGATAAAAAAGCAAAAAAATAATAAAGAAAAAAAATAAATAAATAAAAAGCACCCCTGTCCCCCCTGCTCTCGCGCTAAGGCGAACGCAAGCGGCGGTCTGGCGTCAAATGTAAACAGCAATTGCACCATGCATGTGAGGTATCACCGCGAAGGTCAGATCGAGGGCAGTAATTTTAGCAGTAGACCTCCTCTGTAAATCTAAAGTGGTAACCTGTAAAGGCTTTTAAAGGCTTTTAAAAATGTATTTAGTTTGTCGCCACTGCACGTTTGTGCGCAATTTTAAAGCATGTCATGTTGGGTATCCATGTACTCGGCCTAAGATCATCTTTTTTATTTCATCAAACATTTGGGCAATATAGTGTGTTTTAGTGCATTAAAATTTTAAAAAGTGTGTTTTTTCCACAAAAAATGCATTTGAAAATCGCTGCGCAAATACTGTGTGAAAAAAAAAAAATGAAACACCCACCATTTTAATCTGTAGGGCATTTGCTTTAAAATAATATATAATGTTTGGGGGTTCAAAGTAATTTTCTTGCAAAAAAAAATAATTTTTTCATGTAATCAAAAAGTGTCAGAAAGGGCTTTGTCTTCAAGTGGTTAGAAGAGTGGGTGATGTGTGACATAAGCTTCTAAATGTTGTGCATAAAATGCCAGGACAGTTCAACCCCCCCCCAAATGACCCCATTTTGGAAAGTAGACACCCCAAGCTATTTGCTGAGAGGCATGTCGCGTCCATGGAATATTTTATATTGTGACACAAGTTGCGGGAAAGAGACAAATTTTTTTTTTTTTTTTTTTTTTTTTTTTTGCACAAAGTTGTCACTAAATGTTATATTGCTCAAACATGCCATGGGAATATGTGAAATTACACCCCAAAATAAATTCTGTTGCTTCTCCTGAGTACGGGGATACCACATGTGTGGGACTTTTTGGGAGCCTAGCCGCGTACGGGACCCCGAAAACCAAGCACCGCCTTCAGGCTTTCTAAGGCCGTAAATTTTTGATTTCACTCTTCACTGCCTATCACAGTTTCGGAGGCCATGGAATGCCCAGGTGGCACAAACCCCCCCCCCCCCAAATTACCCCATTTTGGAAAGTAGACACCCCAAGCTATTTGCTGAGAGGTATAGTGAGTATTTTGCAGACCTCACTTTTTGTCACAAAGTTTTGAAAATTGAAAAAAGAAAAAAAAACATTTTTTTTCTGGTCTTTCTTCATTTTCAAAAACAAATGAGAGCTGCAAAATACTCACCATGCCTCTCAGCAAATAGCTTGGGGTGTCTACTTTCCAAAATGGGGTCATTTGGGGGGGGTTTGTGCCATCTTGGCATTTTATGGCCTTCAAAACTGTGATAGGTGGTGAGGAGTAAAATCAAAAATGTATGCCCTTAGAAATCCTGAAGGTGGTGCTGGGTTTTCGGGGCCCCGTACGCGGCTAGGCTCCCAAAAAGTGCCACACATGTGGTATCCCCGTACTCAGGAGAAGCAGCTGAATGTATTTTGGGGTGCAATTCCACATATGCCCATGGCCTGTGTGAGCAATATATCATTTAGTGACAACTTTTTGTAAATTTTTTTTTTTTTGTCAGTATTCAATCACTTGAGACAAAAAAAATAAATATTCAATGGGCTCAACATGCCTCTCAGCAATTTCCTTGGGGTGTCTACTTTCCAAAATGGGGTCATTTGGGGGGGTTTTGTACTGCCCTGCCATTTTAGCACCTCAAGAAATGACATAGGCAGTCATAAACTAAAAGCTGTGTAAATTCCAGAAAATGTACCCTAGTTTGTAGACGCTTTAAGTTTTGCGCAAAACAATAAATATACGCTTATTGACATTTTTTTTACCAAAGACATGTGGCCGAATACATTTTGGCCTAAATGTATGACTAAAATTTAGTTTATTGGATTTTTTTTCTAACAAAAAGTAGAAAATATCATTTTTTTTCAAAATTTTCAGTCTTTTTCCGTTTATAGCGCAAAAAATAAAAATGGCAGAGGTGATCAAATACCATCAAAAGAAAGCTCTATTTGTGGGAAGAAAAGGACGCAAATTTCGTTTGGGTAGAGCATTGCATGACCGCGCAATTAGCAGTTAAAGCGACGCAGTGCCGAATTGTAAAAAGTGCTCTGGTCAGGAAGGGGGTAAATCCTTCCGGGGCTGAAGTGGTTAAAGTGTGAGAGTACTGAAAGCTGAAAATTGGTCTGGGCGGGAAGGTGTTTAAGTGCCCTGTATTGAAGTGGTTAATAGCAGTGGGATAAGGTAATAAGGGATCCCTATAGATAACATAGTAATAAGGGGGGAATGTAATAGGTTGCCTGGGGGTAGAGGGATGCATGTTAAGGTATTGGGGTAAAGGTTTGGGTTACCCATTAGGTCAGGTCCGACATAAGGGACTTAAGATCCTGCAGTATAGCAGGAAAACGGAGAGAAGAAGGGATGGAGGGAGAGAGGGACAGCAGGCCCAGATCCTACATAACAATAGAAATATGTGTATTCTAGAAAGTTTAACAATCAGCAGATGAAGATACTCCAAACACCTGGTGTTAGCACTTCAATCATCCCGGCACAATGGTTGTTATGGTGTCAGGATGATTGAAGCGCATTATTTCTATTATTACATTGTAATATAAAATTAAATCATTCAACTCACCATAATGCAGAATCAGTGGGAGCCCTGAGCGTGTCACTAGCCACGTCGCATGCCATCAGGTGTCCCCAGCAGTCCATCCTTACATGCAGCCTGTGTCACAAAAAATGCAGCCTCTGCCCCCCCCCCAAATGCAGCATGCCTGTGTCTCATTAAATGCAGCATGCCTTTGTCCCATTAAATGCAGCCTCTGTTCCCCCAAATGCAGCCTCTGTTCCCCCCCAATGCAGCCTCTGCCCCCCCCCAAATGCAGCATGCCTGTGTCCCATTAAATGCAGCCTCTGTCCCCCCTAAATGCAGCCTCTGTCCCCCCCAAATGCAGCATGTCTGTGTCCCATTAAATGCAGCCTCTGTCCCCCACCAAAATACAGCCTCTGTCCCCCACCAAAATACAGCCTCTGCCCCCCCAAAATACAGCCTCTGCCCCCCCCAAAATACAGCCTCTGCCCCCCCAAATGCAGCCTCTGTCCCCCCCAAATGCAGCCTGTGTCCCCCCCAAATGCAGCATGCCTGTGTCCCATTAAATGCAGCATGCCTGTGTCCCATTAAATGCAGCCTCTGTCCCCCCCCAATGCAGCCTCTGTCCCCCCCAAATGCAGCATGCCTGTGTCCCATTAGATGCAGAGAAGAAGTCTTGCGAGCCACAATAACCCTATGCCCTACTGTAGAAATAAATCAAATATAAAGATACCCAGCTGCAAACGCAGGTCACGTATTCATAGCCGTGCATTAAGTGTAAATGGAAGAAATGCGCTGCGCTAAGGTATAAACCAATATGCATTCACGTTAACAGTATAAAAAGTGCCCAATGCCTGTGCTTCGAATCCCAAACCAATTTGTATATCCCGGAAATAGTACTACTATATGCCACATCCAAAAGCACAATGTGCCAAATATTAAATAGTTCTATATATCTAAATACACTGTGTTCCTGGATATCAAACTTCAAGTATATTGTGCTTAATGGTAAGCAATCTATTCATACACAAAAAATAAATAAATTGTTCACATACTAATCAAAAAAATAAAAAACTAATAAATGTGCCTAAAAATCGCATCAAAGTGCCATGCATGTATTCAATCGAAAGTGCAGTGTGCAAATAAAACCTTCTTATAATCAATAATAACAAGTGAAAAAACATGCACTATAAATGTGCACTACAAATATAGTAACTATTACATACAAACTACAATAAATCATACAAGTGATGAGTGGTAAAAAAGCATATATAAATAATATGTAATGCTTAAGGTAATAATAGTCCTTTAAATGTGAAAAAAATCTTCAACCGTATCACACAACGATGTGTAGTGGAAAGGATTCCAAAAGTGAACTACAGTGCATAGAGGTGCTTCACATGAAAAACAAATCGCAGAACCACAGTGCCCAGATGTGTCTTGGTGACCCCCAAAGTAGTTGCGCTCACCTCAGAGCGTGTGACACAGGGTTTAGCTGTGTCCAAACACGCTTTGGAGCCACCTCTGGGCTCAGTATCAGGACACCAGATGATCTCCCACCAGGCTCTTTAAGACTCCATAGGCATCAACCAAAAAAGAGAAGGGACTGCATAGTGTAATATCGCCAAACCTTTAATGATAATTATGTATAAAACAATCCCCACACTGGGGTACTCACATTGCATAGGTGCTTTATTGTGCACCAAACAGTATAAGCAGGGTATAAGCCGAGTAATGCTATCCGACGTGCTGTGGGATGTTAGAGATTCCCAGCCCAGCTCAGTGCTGCTCGCTCCGTCCTGGCCCCTCCCCTACGCGTCTTCGACACAGGGAGTCACGTGTCTTCATCAGGGGGACATATCCCCTCTGTCCCCCCCCAAATGCAGCCTCTGTCCCCCCCCCCCAAATGCAGCATGCCTGTGTCCCATTAAATGCAGCATGCCTGTGTCCCATTAAATGCAGCCTCTGTCCCCCCCAAATGCAGCATGCCTGTGTCCCATTAAATGCAGCCTCTGTCCCCCACCAAATGCAGCCTCTGCCCCCCCCCCCAATACAGCCTCTGCCCTCCCCAAAATGCAGCCTCTGTCCCCCCCAAATGCAGCCTCTGTCCCCCCCAAATGCAGCCTCTGTCCCCCCCAAATGCAGCCTCTGTCCCCCCCAAATACAGCCTCTGTCTCCCCCACTAATGCAGCCTCTGTCCCCCACTAATGCAGCCTCTGTCCCACCCCCCAAATGCAGCCTCTGTCCCCCCCAAATACAGCCTCTGTCTCCCCCACTAATGCAGCCTCTGTCCCCCACTAATGCAGCCTCTGTCCCACCCCCCAAATGCAGCCTCTGTCCCACCCCCCAAATGCAGCCTCTGTCCCACCCCCCAAATGCAGCCTCTGTCCCCCTCAATGCAGCCTCTGTCCCCCCCTCAATGCAGCCTCTGTCCCCCCCCTAAATGCAGCCTCTGTCCCCCCCTAAATGCAGCCTCTGTCCCCCCTAAATGCAGCCTCTGCCCCCCCCCAAATGCAGCCTCTGCCCCCCAAATGCAGCCTCTGCCCCCCCCCCAAATGCAGCCTCTGTCACTTCAAACGGTACTTATCTTGCTGTCTCCTCTCCTGCGGTGTCTCCTTCACACTGGCAGCAGCATTCTTCCTGTTTCCTCTCTCAGGCACAATGAGAGATAGAAACAGGAAGTGACATCTAACTCAGGTCAGATGTCAATCAAATCTGAAGCGCCGAGTAGCTTTCGCCCGGTGCCTGTAGTATATATTACTATGCCTGGGCGGAAGCTACTCGGCACTTCAGAAAACGCCGTAAGGCGGACTAAACGCGCGCAAATGCAGTGCCACGTCTGCAATCTCGTGATTGCATAGACGTGGCACTTCCCATAAGTGCACTGTGTCCGGCATCCAAACACAGTGCACTTAAGGACCTTTTTTTTTCATTTTTTTTAAAGGGCCAGTAATAAACAAAATTTTTGTGGCTGCCTGGAGGGGGGGGTTGGGGCGCCCCCTATGGACGGGCCACCACTGGTCGGGTCCCGGTGTTCTGACATATACTGTCCTCCTATCGGATAGTGTCCGCTCCGTACTGCGGAGGCGCAGCGCTTGCGCAGTACGGAGCAGAAGGAGATGTCGAAAGTGTCCGAAGTTGATCAGCTGACCATCAGCTGTACACGGCGCTTCGGCACTTCATAGCGATGGCAGTGTAAGAGGGCCCCTCGCGGGCTCGCTTCGCTCGCCACGCTTCAGGCACGGCCTCGCTGCGCTCGGCAACTATTTATTATCACTCTATGTCCACTTGGATAGTAGGGAATGAACCTGGACATAGGGTGAAAAAGAAAGTGCAGGCGCCGTGTACAGCTGATGATCACCTGTTAAACTTCGGAGACTTTCGGCGTCTCGTTTGTCCTCCGTACTGCGCCTGCGCAGTACAGGGCGGACACTATATGATAGGGGACTGTATTTGACAAGACACCGGCAATATGGATGAAAGTCAGTGAGACAAACGGCATGGGTACCCCTCAAGTCCATTACCAGGCCCTTTGGGTCTTGTATGGATATTAAGGGGAACCGCGCACCCAGATTAGAAAAAGGAAATGCATGGGGTCCCCAGGCCTCATATACTCTGAACAGCAGTATACAGGCGGTGCAAACAAGACAGGGACTGTAGGTTTGTTGTTAAGTAGAACCTGTTTGTAATTTTGAACTGGTACATTTTTAAAGTCTAGCTCCAGCCAAAAAATCTACTTTTAAGCTTTTTGGAAAACATAGGGAAGGGTTATCACCCCTGTAACATTTGTTTTGCAGTCTGTCCACCTCTTCAGAAGATTCCACCTCACTTTCTGTCCCAATGACAAATGTTTTTTGAAAATTTGGGGGTTTTAGTATAACAAGGATTGGTGATAAAGCATCAGTTAAGAGGAGACACGTTTTTCCCATATTAACTCTTACAAGAGAGAATTTCCCTTCCTAGGGGTGGATTTCATCTCACTTCCTGTTGTCTCCTTCCGTTTGCAAGTAGGAGTCATTTGTAAGTTGGATGTTTGAAAGTAGGGGCCTGCCCTATATACTCTGCACAAATTGGCGCCTTAGGTTGCCACAACACTGTAAGCCCTCACAGTTACTCTTGGTGGGCGCAGTAACGGGCCGTGCTGTGAAATATTAGATCAAAAATTGTATCAAGAATTGTAATTACATGCCATTTTTGAACAGTGGTAGAAAAATTGGGCCTTTGGTGGTGGTGGTGGTGGTGGTGGTGGTGTTGCCACAACACTGTAAGACCCCTTTCACACTGGGGCGGTTTGCAGGCGGTATTGCGCTAAAAATACCGCCTGCAAACCGCCCCTAAACAGCCTCCGCTGTTTGTTCAGTGTGAAAGCCCGAGGGCTTTCACACTGAAGCGGTGCACTGACAGGACGGTGAAAAAAGTCCTGCAAACCGCTTCTTTGGAGCGGGGAAGGAGCGGTGTATTCACCGCTCCTTCACCGCTCCTGCCCATTGAAATCAATGGGACAGCGCGGCTATACCGCGGCAATACCGCGGCTATAGCCACGCTGTACGAGGGATTTTAACCCTTTTTCGGCCGCCAGCGGGGGGTAAAACCGCACCGCTAGCGGTCGAATACAGCTGCAAGAACGACGGTACAGCAGCGCTAAAAATAGCGCTGTTGTACCGCCGACGCCCCCACCGCCCCAGTGTGAAAGGGGCCTAAGTCCTCACAGTTACTCTTGGTGGGCGCTGGAACAGGCCCTGCTGTGAAATATTATATCAAGAATTGTAATTACATGCACCTGTTGAACAGGGGCAGAACAATTGGGCCTGTGGTGGTGGTGGTGTTGCCACAACACTGTAAGCCCTCCCAGTTACTCTTGGTGGGCGCAGGAATGGGCCCTGCTGTGAAATATTAGATCAAGAAGTACAAAATTGGGCCTTAGGCACTGGTGCCACAACACTACAACCCCTCACCGATGCTATAGTTGGAGCGCAGGAATGAGCCCTGCTGCAAAGTATTGCAACAAAAATTGTAATTATACGCCCCTGTTAAACGGGCTGAAAATTTGGGCCTTGGGCACTGGTGCTGGTGCCCAGAACCAAAAATGTTCTTACAAGCTATCAGCATGAAAATTGAGGTGGAAGAGGATTGTGACTCAGCATAACAGGATAGGCAGTCTTGAAGGGATCTCACATTAAAAAAAAAAAAAATCTATCGGTTACATCAGCATCAGGTGCTTGGTAGCTGGTGATCCAAGACTGATTCATTTTTATGAAGTTCAGCTGATCGACCGATTCGGTGGACAGGCACACCCTGTGATCAGTTACAAAGCCTCCAGCAGCACTTAATGTGCGTTCCGAAAGAACGCTGGATGCAGGACAGGCCAGTAGCTCAATTGCATACTGTGCAAGCTCTGGCCAGTGATCCACCCTCAAGACCCAGTAACCCAGAGGATTTTCGGTGGGAGAGGTGTCCAAGCCTGATCTTGCCCCTAGGTAATCCTGCACTATGTGAATCAGATGTTGGTGATGGTTGCTGGAACCGATCAGACCTTGGGACTGCGGACTAAAAAATTGTCTGAACGCATCGGTGAGACGGCCACCTTCTCCACCGCTCCTTCTGTGACTGACCGAAGCCTCAGCAACACGTTGTCCAGGAGGACAACGTGTCCTCTGCTCCCTCTGATCCGCAACCTTACCCTTGTAACGTGGATCAATGAGGGTTGCCAGCCAGTAATCATCCCTCCCTTTGATACCAAGAATACGAGGATCCTTCCACGGGCTTTGCAGGATCAGGGAGGCCATGCAGCGTAGGTTTGCTGAGGCATTCAGTCCAGAGTCCTCTTCCTCCCAGCCACGTACAAGTCCATGGGTTTCTTCGGACAGTAAATGATCCCTTTAAGACTGCTGCTGATGCTGAGTGCCAGGCTCCACCTCCACGCTGACACAATCCTCTTCCTCCTCATCCTCTTCCTGTGTGATTGGCGGGCACGCAGGAACACTGTCTGCATAAAGGGGGCCTTGAGAGGTAAGGAAGTCTTCCTCTTCCTCCCTCTGTTCTGCCTCAAGTGCCCTGTCCATTATTCCACGCAGCGTGTGCTCTAACAGGTGGACAAGAGGGACAGTGTCACTGATGCATGCACTGTCACTGCTCATCATCCTCGTGGCCTCCTCAAATGATAACAGGACAGTGCATGCTTCCCTGATCATAGCCCACTGGCGTGGGAAAAAAAAACCAAGGTCCCCTGACCCTGTCCTGGTGCCATAGTCATAGGGACTCATTGATGGCCCTCTGCTGCATGTGCAGCCGCTGCAGAATGGCTAACGTTGAGTTCCACCTGGTGGGCATGTCACTGATTAGGCGGTTCTTGGGCAGGTTAAATTCCTTTTGGAGGTCAGCCAGCCGAGCACTGGCATTATATTACCTACGGAAATGCACACACACTTTCCTGGCCTGCCTCAGGACATCCTGTAAGCCCGGGTACCTGCCCAAGAACCGCTGCACCACCAAGTTAAGGACGTGAGCCAAACAGGGCACATGGGTCAGTTGTCCCTGTCGGAGGGCGGAGATGAGGTTGGTGCCATTGTCGCAAACCACCATACCTGCCTTAAACTGGCGTGGCGTCAACCACCTCTGAACCTGCCCCTGCAGAGCTGACAGAATCTCTGCCCCAGTGTGGCTCCTGTCCCCCAAGCACACCAGCTCAAGCACCGCATGGCATCTTTTTGCCTGCGTGCTTGAGTAGCCCCTTAAACGCCTATGGAGCACCGCTGGTTCTGAGGACAAATCAGCACAGGAAGAGGCCATGGAGGAAGAAGAAGAGGAGGGGGTAGAGGAGAGAGGTGTGGCAGAATCACCACTAGTAGAATTTTGGAGGCGTGGTGGCGGAACAACCTCCAACACTACTGTACCCTGTCCTGCATCCTTCCCAGCTGTCAGAAGAGTCACCCAGTGCACGGTGAAAGATAGGTAACATCCCTGTCAATGCCTGCTGGACCATGAGTCAGCGGTAATATGCACCTTACCGCTGACCGCCCTGTCCAGCGAGGCCAAGACATTACCTTCCACATGCCGGTAGAGAGCCGGGATCGCCTTCCATGAGAAAAAGTGGCATTTGGGAACCTGCTACTGAGGAATGGCACATTCAACTCACGGAAGGGGGCAGAGTCTACCGACTGAAAAGGCAGCAGTTGAAGTGCTAGCAATTTAGCCAAGCTAGCATTCAACCACTGGGCATGTGGATGTCTGGGAGTGAAATTTTCGGTGGTGCAGCAGCTGGGGCAGGGAAATTTGCCTGGTACAATCTGACGTCGGTGTACCGATAGCAGATTGCCCGCAAGTACTTGGCTGTGACACACCTAATTGTACACCTTCATTCCTCTCAGTGCAGGTTTCAGAGAGGACTGAAGGTATAGTGGGGTTGGAGATCCCAGCTGATGAGGAGCAAGGAGAAGTCCGCTTTGTTCTTTGGTGTGGGTCTTTTAGGTACGCTTGCCAACGAACTGCATGGCAGGTCGACATATGTCTGGTCAAGCATGTCAAAGCATGTTTTGGTCACGCGAGATACGCTTGAGACATATGTTGCAAATAGCAGCGGTGGGATCTGATGCACTCGTCTCAAAAAAGGCCCACACCAAAGAACTTTTGGAATAACGTGCAGAGACAGCAGCGCCCTGCAGATGCGGAGCTCTGCGGTGTGATGCAGTCGGTGTTCTGCCCTTAAGCTGGCCCCTGGAGGGCATCCTGCCTCATGGGAGATGTGTCTTCTCCTCTTCCTCTTCCTCTTCTTCCTCTTCTTCCTCTTCTTCCTCTTCTTCCTCTTCCTCCTCCTCCTCCTCCTCCTCCTCCTCCTCCTCCTCTCTCCGAACAGGCACCCACGTGGACTCAGTGACCTCATCATCCCCTCCCTCCTTATCACTGGAGCAAAGCTGGTAGTATGCTGCAGCTGGGGGAACATGACTGCCAGATTGCTGTCCTTCTGGGCCCCCCCTCTCTGGGCTCATGTTACTGCCTTCTTCTAGCTGGGTACCATCATCGGAGCCTTCAAAACGCTGGGCATCCTCCTGGAGCATGTACCCAACACTGTGGTCAAACAGTTCGGGGGACTCCTCAGGAAGACATGGTGACGCTAGGGAAGGAGTGACTGATGCCATTGAGCTGAGGGAAGAGGCCGCGTTGGCAGCTGCTTTGCCAGACAAAGTACCCTGAGCCTGGGTGAGAGGATGAGTAGGATGAGGGTGGCTTGGTCATCCACTCTACCAAGTCTTCCGAGAAGTTGCGGCTCAACACAGCCAGCTGCCGAAAGAAAGGACAAGAGTGTCCCACGGCCACGTGCTGATGAGGATGCACTATCTCCACGACCAGCACTGTTGCCTCTAGACACAGAGCCTGCTTGCCCTCTTTTATTGACTTGTGACTGTCTGCCTCTCCTTGTTGGCCTTCCAGACATTCTAATGGCCTGCAGTGAGATGTAGCTGCACAAAGCTGGGATGTATATATATATACCGAAGCTAGCAGAATCAACTAGCCTGTAGTATTATTAGTATGAGAACACCAGCAATTGTCTTCAGGTAGCTTTAGGTGCACACTGTGCAGAGGACACAGTACACCAACTGTAAATACTGTAGCTGCCTTCCTGTGGTAATAATGGGATCAGAACAACAGCAATTGTCTTTAGGTAGCTTTAGGTGCACACTGTGCAGAGGACGCAGTACACTAACTGTAAATACTGCAGCTGCCTGCCTGTGATACTAATAGGATCAGAAGAACACCAGCAATTGTCTTCAGGTAGCTTTAGGTGCACACTGTGCAGAGGATGCACTACACTAACTGTAAATACTGCAGCTGCCTGGGGTACTAATAGGATCAGAAGAACACCACCAATTTTCTTCAGGTAGCTTTAGGTGCACACTGTGCAGAGGACGCACTACACTAACTGTAAATACTGCAGCTGCCTGCCTGTGGTACTAATAGGATCAGAAGAACACCACCAATTTTCTTCAGGTAGCTTTAGGTGCACACTGTGCAGATGATGCACTACACTAACTGTAAATACTGCAGCTGCCTGGGGTACTAATAGGATCAGAAGAACACCACCAATTTTCTTCAGGTAGCTTTAGGTGCACACTGTGCAGAGGACGCACTACACTAACTGTAAATACTGCAGCTGCCTGCCTGTGGTACTAATAGGATCAGAAGAACACCACCAATTTTCTTCAGGTAGCTTTAGGTGCACACTGTGCAGATGATGCACTACACTAACTGTAAATATTGCAGCTGCCTGCGGTACTAATAGGATCAGAAGAACACCACCAATTTTCTTCAGGTAGCTTTAGGTGCACACTGTGCAGAGGACGCACTACACTAACTGTAAATACTGCAGCTGCCTGCCTGTGGTACTAATAGGATCAGAAGAACACCACCAATTTTCTTCAGATAGCTTTAGGTACACACTGTGCAGAGGACGCACTACACTAACTGTAAATACTGCAGCTGCCTGTGGTACTAATAGGATCAGAAGAACGCCACCAATTTTCTTCAGGTAGCTTTAGCTGCACACAGTGCAGAGAACGCACTACGCTATCTGTAAATACTGTAGCTAATAGGATCAGAAGAACACCAGCAATTTTCTTCAGGTAGCTGTAAATACTGAAAAAACGCCTGCCTGTCAGTAGGAAGAGAATAACAGGAACAGATCTAGCTAAACTGAATACAGTGTGTATATGTATATCTATCTATCTATAACACACACACACACCTAGGATGCATATATATATACACACACAATACACTAAGTGCAGCTAACTGACTCGCCTGCCTACTCTAACTTAAATCAAATGACACTGTCTCTCTATCTCTCCGCCGCAACACACTACGCAAGGCCGCCACGCAGGCGGCCTTATATGGTGTGGGGCGTGTACTAAACCCCCTGAGCCATAATTGGCCAAAGCCACCCTGGCTTTGGCCAATTACGGCTCTCTGTACAGATGGCGCTGTGATTGGCCAAGCATGCTGGTCATAGTGCATGCTTGGCCAGTCATCAGCCAGCAATGCATTGCGATGCTGCAGTGAATTATGGGCGTGCCACTCGATTTTGGCGCGAACGGCCCATAACGGTCGAAATTCGACGAACAGTCGAACAAGCTCATCCCTAGTGGTACCATGCACCATCCCCCATTGCAAGGGGGGTGACAATGGTCTTTGGAAGGACATCCTCGATGGTTTTAATAGCCTCATAAATGGACCCAGAAGGCCATTTTCTTTTTGTAAAGGGAAGACTGCATGGCTATTGTTATACATTTGCCTCAATTTACGCACCAAATACAGGAACGGTCAATTTTCTTGTAAGAACTCTGAAGCTTTTGGAGTTCAAAGAGGGATTTTTGATCCTGGGAGGGGATTTTAATCTTACCTTAGACCCAGGTAAAGATACGTCAACAGGTAAAACCCCTATATCTTTTAAAGCGTTAAAACATCTAAAACAACTTTTGCGCTCCTTGCATCTGGTTGATGGATGGCGTGTGACACATAATGGGAGTAAAGACTATAGCTAGCTATTATTCTAAAGTACATGGCACCTATTCTCGTCCGGACCTTTTCCTAGTGGACCAGTTTTACCTGGAAAGGACTCGCTCATTCACTATAGAATCAATACCAATTTCAAATCATGCCCCTATAACTGACCTTTTTACCAGTTTCTGCAGGCCACCTAGAAAGGACTTGGCGGCTAAATGAATCATTGCTGGATGATAACAGAGTAGTGGAGGTATTGTCTCTTAAGATTAAAACATATTTTGAAATGAATGTGCCGGGAGAAGTATCTGAGCAGGCTGTGTGGGAAGCCCATGAATCAGTGATTAGGGGCAAACTGATAGCGCATGGGTCGCGGATCAAAAAAGAAAAAAAAGAGATAGATCTGCTGGAAGAGATTAATGAGTTGGAGATAAAACATAAGACACCTAGATCCAGCAGATGTTAAGCAATTGGAGACTTTGCGGTGCAAGTTGGTGTAGTGTATGGATCAGAAAACTAAAAATAAAGTATAGATTTTTTGCTCATCGGTCCTATGAACAAGGAAATAAAAGTGGTTGGTTATTAGCCAGACAGCTGGAAAAAAAAACAACAAGACTCTAGGCATGTTCATAATCTAATAGTCCACAATTAAAAGATAATGGAAACTCAGGCCATAGCGGCAGAGTTCCATAAATTTTATGAGGCTCTATACAACATTCAGGCTGGCTCCATAAATGGCATAGATAGAGGAACAGCGTAAATTGTAGATTAGAGAATACATAGAAGATTCAGCTCTGCCCTCGTTGCCATCCATGGTGACTGAGGAAATAGACCAATATCCATTAATCAACTAAACGAGGCAATATTGAACCTGTTGATAGGTAAAAGTCCAGGACCTGATGGTTTTACGAACTTATATTATAAGAAATTTATTTTTAGATTAGGGGTCCCAATATGTAGTTATTTCAATTAGATCAATGCTTCAAATCCATTACCCCCAGAAGCTCTATTGGCATATATTACGATACTCCCTAAATCAGGGAAAGACCCTCAACACTGCGCCAACTACAGACCCATCTCCCTGTTAAATTCCGACACTAAGTTGTTAGCCAAAATTTTGGCTCTTAGATTCCAGGACCATATAGTGAAGCTTGTTCCCCTGATCAAACGGGCTTTATGAAGGGCCATGAGGCTAGGGATAACACCATCCGGGCCTTACACATCCTCCATTGGATGCAACACGGCCCTGATAAAGCCTCGAGAGTCACATACATAGTTTTGGCGTATGCCAATGACTTATGATTTATGACCTGATGACAGAGGTATCTAAATTTGGAACTCTATCCAATTTCAAAATCAATTTTGAGAAGTCGATACTAATACCCAGTCATGTACCTCCAGCAATGGAAACTATTTTGCAGGGCTCCTAACCGTTTATCTGGAATAAAAATTCATTGATATACTTGGGAATACATATTACATCAGATCCCAAACTTTTGTATGAATTAAACTATGGCTCTTTAGGGACAGGTATAATAGAGGACCTGCAGAAATGGAAGGGCCAGTTTTTAACATGGTTTGGAAGGGTGAGTGCTATAAAGATGAGTTATACTGCCTAAAATAATTTAGACTCTACACACAGTACCAATTATACTCCCACAGAGCTTTTTCAAAACTATACGGAAGGCTTTTATATCATTTGTATGGAATGAGAAACGGCCCAGTTTGGTCCATGACATTCTATGCAGAGGTAAATCTGATGAAAGAATGGGATTACCAGACGTAGCCTTATATTATAGGGCAATGTCTTTGGTGAGGATTTTGAACTGGTGCCATGACTCATCGAATAAAATATGGGTCTCTTTAGTACATATAATGGCAGGTAGGAAGTTGGCAGGAATTCCTTGGATCCCGAGTGTAGATAGGGGCCTTTCAAAATGGACATCACCTTTAACTCAGAGTACATTTGCGACCTGGGATAAATTAAATCAACTGGGAGATTATGCCTCCCGGATATCACCCCTGACCCCATTGAAGGAGTACCCATGGTTCCCTCCAGGAGAAGAGGTGGGATCTTTGGGATCATGGGGGAGGGATGGAGACACGACATGTGGCAATTTGCTCCACATGGAATGCTAACCACCCTCCCGGATTTGACATTAAGGCTGGAAAAGGTACCTATGCTGGAGTGGAAATACCATCAATTGGTGTGTTTTTTCAATAAGCTGAAACCATTGAGGCCATTAAACTCTCTTACTGTATTTGAATCTATGTGTGTACATATATCAAGCGCTAGACATCTGTCGCAAATGTATAGACAGTTCCCTTTTTCATTAGAGAATGGGAAGGGGAGTTAAAGCAGGGGCTCTCTAGGGCACAAATGAAAAGGATTATTGACCTAACACACTCTACATCTATAAGTTCACGGATTCAGGAGATGTCATATAAATTTCTAGCTAGGTGGTATCGGACTTCAGTAAGGCTGGCACAGATGTACCCGACCGCAGATGCTAGGTGCTGGAGGGGGTGTGGGCAAAAGGGTACTTATCTCCATCTATGGTGGTCCTGTCCCAGGATTAAGGTATTTTGGGAAGAGATCGCTCCATGGGTAGAGAGGTTATCCTCTCGACCCATGGAATTAACGCCCTTAAATTTTCTATTTCATTGGACACCAATGTCGATTAGATCATATAAGAAGAGTCCACATCTATTGAATGCAGCCAAATTGTTAATACCCAGGCTATGGAAACAGACTAGATGTACAACTCTGTTGGACTAGAAGAAAGAGGTCAATTTAATAATGGAGGCTGAAAGATGGGTACATACAATTAAAGATAGAAAGAAAAAAATTAGGGTAGTATGGGCAGGTTGGAAACAATGCTCTATGGAGATTGTATAGAGTAATAATATATAAAGCCGGGGGGGGGGGGGGGTTCTCTCTCCCTTTCCCCTTTCACCTCCCTATCCCCCTTTTTTATTCCATCTTTCTAGGTGATATAGGTAGGGGGAAGGGGTGATGCACTTGATGTCGAGGAAGGTGGGATTAATAATGGGAAGAGGGGACAAAGCACATGGGGGGAAGGGTAATAGAAGGTGGATATATAGGATGGGGGGCAGAAGGAGTAGATATGGTTGAAGGAATATGAGGTGTATATTCACTATAGATAGGTAAGGGGTGGGAGTATGGCTTATAGAAGCCTCGTAATTATTTTTCTTTTTTCTTTCTTAGTTTGGGTGAATTGAGAACACATTTAATATAAGGTATTTGGAGGAGGGAGGAGGAGTGGAGGGAGGGGGGAGAAGGGAAAGTTTCCCCTTTTTTTGGGGGGGGGGGGGGGGAATTGGGAAATGGATAAAGATGTGTTGACTCTTTGTGATAAATATAAATATGTTATGAAGGTGGTTTTAATGGATATGTCAATTGTAATAATTAAAAAAGATGGAAGGCGCAGGCAGGCGTCTGTGGTCCGCATGGAGTCTGTACCTATCATTGGCATGTTGCAAGAACTCGTACTTGTACTTGGAACTTGTACCCAAGTGGAACGAAGACCACGGAGATGCTCCTCTAATGCAGGAATGCTCTGAGGAGCAAATGAGTCATGCAATATGGATGGTTGGAAATCCATAGTCCACTATAAACAGAAACAATCGAGAAGCAGAATTCATGGCACTATTGTGAGCTAAGTCCGCCTAAGGTAAGAGGTCTAACCAGTTGTTATGATGGTCAGAAATATAGCAACGTAGAAATTGCTCCAAGGACTGCTTAGCTCGTTCTGCGGCCCCATTAGACTGCAGGTGATACGCAGAGGAGAAAGCAAGCTGAATTCCCAACTGTGCACAAAAGGCTCGCCAGAATCGAGACACAAACTGACTACCCCTGTCCGAGACAATCACCTTGGGAAGCCCATGTAAGTGAAAGATCTCCTGAGCAAAATGGAAGCCAGTTCCTTCGATGTGGGCAACTTCTTAAGTGGAATGCACTTAAGGGTTACTGTGTTGCCCTGAGAGTTGGGTAAATCCACAATGAAATCCATGGACAGGTGGGTCCAAAGCCTCTCTCCACTGGGTATGGGTTGTAGGAGGCCCACTGGAAGATGTTGTGGTGTCTTACTCTGAGCATACACAGAACAAGCAGCTATGAAGGTGGCTACATCAGCACGTAGACTAGGCCACCAGAATTGTTGAGAAATGGCCCAAAAGAGTTGATTCTTCCCTGGGTAACCAGCAGCCTTGGGGGAATGGTAAGCCTAGAGCACGGTAGACTCTCAGGGACAAAGCAGTGGTCACAAGGTTTCTCAGGAGTAGCATGTATCTCCTTTGGGTGAATCTTGTCACCCAAAGGAGAAGTGAGACTATTCCGAACCGAAGCCATAATACGATCAGGAGTTATCACTGGAACAGGAACCGATTCCAACTTGGAAGTGAAGGAAAATTGTCGTGACAAAGCATCAGCCCTTACATTCTTAGCACCGGGTAAGAATGAGACTATGTAATTGAAGCTTGACAAGAAAAGAGCCCATCGTGCCCTTCTGGGAGAGAGGCATTTAGCCTCAGACGAGAATGTGAGATTCTTATGGTCAGTAAGAATGAGAACCGGTACAGTGGCACCTTTAAGGAGATGCCTCCATTCCTTAAGGGCTAAAATGATCGCCAACAACTCTGTCCCCAATCTCATAATTGCATTCCGCGGGTGACAATTTCTTGGAAAAGTAGTCACACGGATGCATAGCACTCTCAGAGGTAGGACGTTGAGATAGATAGGTGCCAATTCCAGTCTCAGAAGCATCAACCTCAAGGATAAAGGGTAACGTAGGATCAGGATGTGCCAACACAGGAGCAGAAACAAAGGCAGCCTTGAGGCTCTCAAAGGCCTTAATGGAGTCCAGAGACCAACTCTGTGGCTTTCTGGTCATATCAGTCAGGGGTTTAACCAGGGACGAGAAGTTATGAATAAACTTCTGATAATAATTGGCAAAGCCAAGAAAACGTTGCAGAGGACGTATACCCACGGGTCGGGGCCACTGTAGGACTACAGAAAGTTTCTCTGGGTCCATCGTAAAACCAGTAGTGGAAATGACACAACCCAGGAATTTAACCTGTTCGCGATGGAACTTGCACTTCTTCAATTTACAATAGAGATTGTTTTCTCTCAGCTTCTAAAGCACACGACAGACATCTGTGTTGTGGCTCTCTAGGGACTTGGAAAATATGAGGATATATAAACCACCACACATAGCTGCAACAAATCATGGAGGACACCGTTGATAAATTTCTGGAAAACTGCTGGGGTGTTGCAAAGGCCAAATGGCATTACGAGGTACTCAGAATGGCCTGTTCTGGTATTAAACACAGTTTTCCATTCATTGCCCTCCTTGATCCTCACAAGATTATATGCCTCTCTCAAATCAAGCTTTGTGAAAACTGTTGCTCCCTTGAGGCAGTCAAATAACTCTGTAATCAACGGAATAGGATAAGCATTCTTGATCGTGAAACGATTGAGATCCCTATATTCAATACAAGGTCTCAGTTCCCCACTTTTCTTCACTGAGAAGAAACCAGCACCAGCAGGAGATGAGGATTTGCGGATGAATCCTCGAGCAAGTGCGTCTGCAACATACTCCCCAGAGTCCGACAAAGGGAAAACCAGGCCCGGAGGGGGTATGGCACCAGGTTGAAGGTCAATTGCGCAATCATACGACCGCTGTGGAGGCAAACTACCGGCTTGACCTTTGTCAAAGACATTGCTAAAATCGTGGTACTCCTCCGGAGAGTGAAGAGATGCACAGGACCTTAGCCACCTTCCGAAAACATGTCTTGCTGCATTGTGGCGACCAGGAAAGAACCTCAGCATAAAGCTAATCAAAAGAGGGGTTGTGCCTCTGTAATCAAGGATAACCAATAACCACTGAAAACTTAGGTGAGAAAATTACTTGGAATTGGAATATCTCATGGTGAAGAGCCCCTACGGTCATGGACAATGGAACAGTCTCATGAGTCACATGGGCGGGCTGTAGCGGTCTCCTGTCAAGAGCCTCAATGGCAAGTGGAGTGGCATGAAGCTGCAGTGGAATTGAGCACTTAGATACAAAGGCAGCATCAATGAACAGGCCTGCAGCCCCAGAGTCGATTAGAGCCTGTATCTTAATGGACACTCAGACCAAGAAAGGATAAATGGGACCATGGGCTTATCCTTCCAGACAACAGGGGACGAAACAACGCCACCTAAGGTCTGTCCGCTACAGGACCTCAAAAAGTGGGACTAGACTTCAAAAAGTGACCAGCCTGGCCACAATAAAGGCATTATCTCTCCCTCCTCCTAAAGGTTCTCTCATCTGCAGAGAGACATGTGAAGCCCAAGTGCATGGGTTCACTGTCAATGACCGACTCGGTACCAGGAGGAAAGGGAGGTGAGGGAGGCAAGGGTGGGACTACAAGGCTCCGAGCAAAATGTACAGGTGGCTTCTGCAAGCGCTCCTTAAAAGAGAGTCTCTCTGAGTCTGGAGTCTATGAGGATGGCAAACGTGCTCAATTTGCCATGGCATTACAAACGCTCCTGAGTCACACGTCTTACCTGGAATCTCCCACTGTGGCTGGCCCGGTACAACGTATGTTGCAGGCCGACCCTGCTGCTGCTCCAGTCTCTGTGCAGGCACCCGCCTCGAGTATTACCTCTATAAGAGGTATGTCTGGTTCCGCTTTGCTTCCCCAGCGATTTGGGGGCGATCCAGTTCAATGCAGAGGGTTTCTCAACCAGGTTGAGATATACTTTGAGATGCTGCCACAGGCACTTCTCACAGACAGAAGCAAAGTAGGTTTTGTGATATCTTTGCTTTCTGAGAGAGCCTTGGCGTGGGCAAACCCTCTATGGGAGATGCAAAAACTCGTTGTCTTGAGCTACCCTGAGTTTGTGGCTTTGTTTAAAAGGTTATTTGATGTTCCCGCACGCTCTTCTTCTGTTGCAAAGTGCCTCATGTCCATCGAACAGAGTACGAGAACTGTTGCCGACTATGCCATTGAATTCCGTACTCTGGCAGCAGAGGTTGCGTGGAACAATGAGGCCCTCGTGGCTGCTTTTTCTCATAGTCATGCCCAGGCCCAGTACCAGTGCTGCCACATCACGCCTGATTACCAGCACAGGAAATTCAAATCCCCCAACTACTGGAGTGTCATGTCCCCCAAGAGCCAGGGCCTCTACATACATGCCAGCAATCCATACATTGCCAACCCAACATGGCTGCCTTCTGGCTCAGGATCACCAATTATACCCCCTTTAACAGCAGAGCCAGGTGTGCAGGCCAACATCCCAAATTTTACAGAGAGCGATTGCTTTTATCTGTTTTTGCGCGACACTTTGCTGCAATTCATTGTGGCCAAGACCAATTTATATACCCAGCAGTATATTACCAACAACTGCCAATCATCATATGCCCGTCCATTTGAGTGGAGAGATCTGAATTTGGAGGAGTTAAAATTGTTTATGGACCTCACCATAAACATGGGGCTTACAAAAAAAAAAAAAAAACTAAGGACATGCCTATTGGTCCACCAACCCCATCCACCACATGCCCATTTTTTCTGCCGTAATGTCCAGGTCCCGATACGAGATGATTATGCGATTCCTTCATTTTAGCGACAACACCCAGTGCCCTCCCCGTAATCATCTAAATTACGATAAGTTATATAAAATTCTCCCACTGATAAATTTCTTTTCCCAATGATTTGCAGAACTATATGTCCCCGATCAGCATATATGTGTAGATGAGTCTCTGGTACCCTTTTCAGGCCGCCTAGGAATAAAGCAATACATTCCTAGCAAAAGGGCCAGATACGGAGTCAAATTTTACAAGCTCTGTGAGAGTCACGGGATATCTGTATGCGTTCCACATATATGAAGGAAGAGATTCCCAGCTCCAGCCCCCTGAGTGCCTGGCCTGCATGGGCACAACTGAAAAAAATTGTATGGGACCTGGTATACCCACTTCTGAAAAAAGCATATCACATATACCTTGACAACTTCTACACCAGCCTGCCCCTTTTTAAACAAACACTTATACATTGCAAAAACCCTGGCCTGCGGAACCTCCAGAAAGAATAGGAAGGGCTTCCCACAATCCCTAGTGAACAAAAAGCTGCGAAGGGGTGAAAGAGCAACATTGAGATGCAATGAAGTACTGGCCTTGAGGTGGAAGGATAACAGGAACGTGCACATGATGTTCACCATCAATGATGACACTACAAATGAGGTTTAAAGAAGACGAGGTCCCATTGAAAAGCCAACATGTGTCCAAGATTACATTCTCTACATGGGGGGGGGGGGTGGATTTCAATGTTTAAATGATTCACCCCTATTTGTCAATACGGAGGTCCCGACTCTGGTACAATAATGTAACAATTTATCTCATCCATTTGGCTATTTCTAATTTCTACATAGTCTACACCAAATCCATAGGAAACCCGACCCCCTTCCTAAACCTTCCTTCCTTCATAGAAGTTTTCCCGTCCCACATCTATCAACAAAGACCCCCCCCCCCCCCAGAAGACCTTCGTTCTGATGCTTTTAGCCGACTTCATGAGCGCCTCTTCCCGTACAGCATTCCACCATCTGAAGCAGGCCGAAGACGGCAAAAAAAAAATGTTGCGCGTGCAGCAAAAGAGGATTTCGAAGAGATACCAGCTACCAATGTCCCCAGTGTCCCTCCCAACCTGGCCTTTGCATTGGTGAATGCTTCCAACTTTATCTTACATCCCTAAGCTATTAGCCCATATTTTTAACCATTTCCCCATTTTCATCATCTGTGCTGACCATTTTCCATTCTTCCCCAAATAACCTTTTTTTGACTGTGCTTCTGCCTACCGCTTGGACTGCTTCCATGTGAACTGACCCTGGGCTGTTTTATGGACTATGCTTTTGCCTACCGCTTGGACTGATCTGCTGCCCTGCTATTGTAGTACACAGGGGTCTCACATATGTGAGGGGCTCCAGAATTGTTTTTCCGGGTGGAGAAAATTTTTTTAGTTTTCTCCGGGTTTCATAATTTTCATATTAGGGTCTGGAGTCCAGAGGCATCATAGAGATTTGGGTGGGCGAAGCCTCTACCCCTGTGCCCCTGTACACAGGTCTTACCTGATTGTGGCCCTCAGCCTGCTGCTGACTTACTGCCATCATGCCTCTGCCTGCCACATTAATGGACCACACCTCTGTCTGCTACCTGGATTATGCAAATAATTAGCTGAAGCAAGAGGCAGTATGTTTATGAAGGGCATGAAAGCAGTACAATAATGAGTGTCTGCAGGTAACAGTATACCAGGACCAATATTATGGCTGTGCTGGCTGTCTCTGCATGGACAATTTCTATGGACAAATGCTTTGGCTGTGCTGACAATATTCCTGCCTGCTGCCTGGATAATTACTATTGCTGTCACTAAGCACATCCCTGCCTACTGCCTGGACCGGTGCTTTCTACTTTTTTTTACCCTTTCCACAATAGAATTTATTTTGTATTGTAATTTTTGTACATAGTATGTACATAGTATGTACATGCTATGTGTTAGAAATATGAAGGGCCTTCAAAATGATAGGTTGCCAGGAAACTTTATATGTAATTTATGCTCCTAGAATGCCTGATGGTGCTACTTGGATGTTGGGCCTCTGTATGTGGCCAAGCTGTGTAAAAGTCTCACACATGTGGTATCGCCATACTCAGGAGGAGTAGCAGAATGTATTTTGGGGTCTAATTTTTCTATGTATTTGCTATGTGTTGTAAATATCTTTAAAAAATGGACAACTTTGTAAAAAAAAAAATAAAAAATAAAAAAAAGTTTAATTTTTTTCCCACATTTTCCAAAAACTTCTGGGAAAAAAATGAACCGTTCAAAAGACTCATTATGCCTCATAGATTATACATTGGGGTATTTGCTTTCCAAAATGGGGTCATTTTGTAGGCAATTCCATTGTCATGGTGCTCCAGGGCCTTCAAAAGTGTAATAGGTGGTTGAGAAATTAGATGTGTAATTTATGCTCGTAGAACACCTGAAGGTGCTACTTCAATGTTGGGCCTTTGTATATGGCCAGGCTGTGTAAAAGTCTCACACATGTGGTATTGCCATACCCAGGAAGAGTAGCAGAATGTATTTTGGGGTGTAATTTGTTGCATGCATATGCTCTGTGAGAGAACAACCTGTTAATATGACAATTTTGTAAAAAAAAAATAAATAAAAATATCTTAATTTTCCAAAGAATTGTGGGAAAAAATTACTACTTAAAAAAACTCACCATGCTACTTACTTAATAGTTTGGAATGTCTACTTTCTAAAAAGGGGTCATTTGGGGGGGATTTGTACTTTCCTGACTTGTTAGTGTCTCAAGAAATGAGATAGGCCTTCAGTACATCAGGTGTGATCAATTTTCAGTAATTGGCACCATAGTTTGTAGACTCTATAACTTTCACAAATACCAAGTAATATACACTAATTTGGATTATTTTTACCAAAGATACATTTTGGCCAAAATTTATGAAGAAAAATTACTATTTTGCAAAATGTTATGACAGAAACAAAGAAAAGGGCATTTTTTTCACAAAATTTCGGGTCTTTTTTTATTTATAGCACAAAAAATAAAAGACCCACTAGTGATTAAATACCACCAAAAGAAAGCTCTATTTGTGTGAAAAAAAAGGATGCAAATTTCATATGGGTACAGTGTTGCATGACTGAGTAATTGTCATTCAAAGTGTGAGAGCGCTGAAAGCTGAAAATTGGTCTGGGCAGGAAGGGGGTATAAGTGCCCTCTATTGAAGTGGTTAGGCACTTGCCATTCACCTAATGCAAAGGTGTAATGGCCAAGAGGGTGAACTTTGATGCCCTCATGCCACATCTATGGGCAGCAGAGGTTTCTGTACTTAGACTGCATCAAAGAGCTTTCGGTCTCTACTAATGACTGACTCTTGATCATGTGATCACTATGACAGCCAATCACAGGGGTAAAAATGATAAGGCAGACCTTTCCACCTATGGGCGTGTTGGCAGGTGCAGTCTACTTTCTCCTTTGCAGGTGGCTCTCCTCCACAGCAGCACCACAGCTGGAAAGGAAGTCAAGAGGAACACAGTTCCTCTATGGTTTCCTGGATCATTAGGGAAGCATCCAATTAGATGCTGCCACCCTGCATGACTCTGGCAGCCATCTTGGGTCAGGCAGAGCCTATTTAAGGCCCTGGCTCCCAGGTTTGGTGCTCTTTTGTAAGTCAGCAGTGTATGGAAAGCTATCCTGCCTGTTAGGGACATCACTAGCGGTAGTTAAAGGTTTCTGACGAGGAGGGAAAGCATAAGGTCCTTGGACCTCATCCTGCTTGGGCTTGAGGCGCAGACTGCATTTCACACTCTTAACAGAAGCGGTCACCCCGGCTGATGCTGGTTCTTATCACATTGTTGGAAACCGTGAATGTATCTGGTTGGGCAGGCGTCCCTCTGTGTTTGTTGTAAACTGTCGTTGCATTAATTCAATATAAGTTCTCTATTGCACCTAACTGTGTGGATTGTTGCTGCCACACAATGCTACACCCCCCTACACTTGGTGGCAATCGGCAGGAATTGTTCCTTGCAGCAGGTTCGGAAGGAGGATTGGGCTCCACTATGATCAGCCTTAGCTCTAGTACCGAAGTTCAATGGCTCTAACATTCCTCTGGCAGAGTGGGAGGAGAGACTGGAGAATGCCACATGCATCCATCTGGCTGGTGGCGGAGCTGGCTATTAACACATTAGGGGTTGATGCCTGCCATGCAGTGATGTCGGTGCCAGAACACGAGTAACCTACTTTGGAACAGATTGTGTCACACTTGGAGGGAAGCTACCGCCGCCGGAGCTGCGACGAAGGTTCTTCCTAAGGAAACAGCAGGAGGACGAGAGCCTCACCCACCACGCGGTAGCCATGCAGAACCTTTGGATGCGCCTGGAAAAGTGGGATGGTCATGGCTGTGCTCAAATTACTGATTAAGGCCACATATTGAGGGACTAGTTTATTACTGGGCTGAAGGCAGGCTCGATCTAGAGAGCCCTGCAGGAGAAGGTGAAGGCGCAACCGACCACCTCCTTCCACAATGTGTTGGTGGATGTGGTTGTGCAGTAATAAGAAGAGACAAATGCAACAGGGGTAGTGTCAAAGAAGTTTTAACCTACAGTACATATCTTAAGGAGGAAGCCCTGGCACTGTCATCCCTGACATCCATGCAAACAGCTCTGACCAAACTAGCTCAGGCTGTGGCCACCTTGACACAGGAGATAAAAAAGGACTCACCCAGACCCCATAGGGGTGAGAATTGGATTTGGATTTGGTATCATGACAGAGACGCTCTATGCGTCGTGGATGACGTATTTCATCACGCCTGTGCATGTGCAGTTGATTGCCTGAAGCCAGCGGTGACTACTTTGGCTGATACAAGCGGATGGTGGCCCAGAGGACTTGACACTTATTGTCAGACTTACCCGTACCAGACTGACGAACTCGATGTAGCAGAGGATGGCCTCCCATACGTATCTGGTTCCCGGCCCCTGATAGAGTACACAGAAGGCACAGGAGCACAGAATGGTATGAGAGCCTGGTGGGTGGTTTACAGGAATAAGGCCCAGGATCCTGACACAAGCTGGCAGGTAATAATAGGTAGGCTGGAGATCAGCTAACAGGTGCAGAGCAGGCAGATCCGGTCACTAGCAAAGTTGGCAGCAGGCGGTCAGCACGGTACAAAGGGAGCAGGCAGATACAAGGTCCAGGTCACAGGCAGGTTTTGGCAACAGGCAATCAGCACAGTACAAGGGGTCAGGCAGGTTCAACGTCAGAGGCAGGCCAGGGTCAATTTGCAGGCGGATAGCAGAGAGAGAGAATCCAGTAAACAAGCCGGGTCACAGGGAGATCAGAGCAATACACAGGAAACAGGAAGTTCGGAAACAGGAAGTTGATGATCGGACAGCACTGAGCACAGCATCCCATCAGCTTAAATAGGCAACCGGCGCCCTCTAGAGTGCCCAGCAAGTGTCCTGAACCGAGAACCTCTCTGACAATGCCTCCTCCTTAAGGGCAGCCTCCGGATGCCCAGCCGGGCCAGTCTATCCGCATGGGTGTTCCGAAAATCCCTCAAGAGTTCTTCAGCGTGTAAGTTACCCTCCGGCTCCCAAGAATTATCTTCTAGTCCGTACCCCCTCCACTTGATTAAATATTGGATTTGGTTTTGTCTCTTCCTGCAATCCAAAATTGCCTCCACCTCAAACTCTTCCTCGTTGTCGATAATTACGGGTTCAGGCGGGCCAGTATTGCGACCCAAGAAGGAATTGGGGGTAACGGGTTTAAGTAGGGACACATGAAAGACCGGATGGATCTTCAGTGAGTTAGGTAAGTCCAGCTCATAGGTCACATCATTGATCTTCCTCTTGACTGAAAAGGGACCCATGAACCTGTGACCTAACTTCCTCGAGGGACAGGCCATCCTTACATTACTGGTAGACAGCCAGACCTGGTTGCCAGGTTCCAACAACAATTGTCCTCGCTTCTTCTTGTCATACATCTTCTTATTGTACTCTTGGGTTTTAGCCATGGTTTCCTGCAATAATTTGTTGTTACTGATGAAGAAGTTCATAGTTTCAGAGACTGCAGGAATCGCACATTTAGGTAAGGAGCTGGTTAAAAAGGATGGGTGAAAACCATAGTTTGCAAAAAATGGTGTTTGCTTGATGGCCGAATGCACAGAGTTATTGTAGGCAAACTCGGCAATAGGCAGAAGAGAGACCCAGTCATTTTGTGAGAAAGCAGAAAAACATCGGAGATACTGTTCTAGAGTCTGATTAGTTCTCTCCGTCTGCCCATTTGTCTGGGGGTGGTAGGCCGATGAGAATGCCAATTCTATCTCAAGAGATCTGCAGAGAGCTTTCCAAAACCTGGAAGTAAACTGTACCCCCCGATCAGATACTGTAACGACACCCCGAGTATGAAAGGGGTTAAAGTCGTTTAGGACATTTCATACCCAAACACAAAGGCAGCTACCGAACACTCCAATCAGCCGAACAAGGAACCCATACAAATAATCCACCCCAAAAACGAGACACGGCTCTGTCTTCAGGTTCCAAGCAGGAATCAACTTCTTTTATTATAATACATGGACACAACAGATAAAATCACTCAGACTCTTTCCCCCCACCCTTGGAAAAGAGGGCAGGTTAAACTGTCCAATGACAATGGACACACAGGTCAGGTGTGTTTAACGTCTCATCAGTAAACAGTCTTAACAGGGGGGCAGCTGGAGGAATCCCCCCTCCCTCTTTCCTCACAGCAATACACATCCTGTGATCCAAGGCAGACAAACACAATAGAACATTGGAATACAGCCCCATCCCAAACTAGCACAGCAAACAGTACACAACACAATGAGACAGCACACTTTATATATACACATACATACAGCATTGAGTCTCTGACTACCACAGATCATAGTGGGGTTCTCATTCACCCTGTGCCCCTATTAGTGACTCCCATCACAATGGCATATCCAGAGTCCCCAGAGTCTGTGTGTCTTGGGGGACATGGACCTGAATCTAAAGTAATGCCACCTCCAGGGTCCCCAGGCATACAGCTCACAAAGAGCAACGTCCCCCCAAGTGCCAGGGCCCATAATCGGTTTGCAGGAGGCTGGCATTCAGTCCCCTCCAAAAGCCTCTTTTCCAGCTAGGTCTGTCACATTTCTCCCCTTTCGGCAGGAGACTAACACAGGAGGAGACCCCAGACGGGTTGACTCCGAAGTTAGTCAGTAATTCCAGTCCCCCAATGCCGGTATCCACAAAGTACCCCAAATAAATTGTTTCAAACAGAGAACTACTCACCCAGCCAACCTCTGCATCTCTCAGAGAACATGCACGCCGCTGGGGAGAGGCCTGGACTGGCCCTTCTCCCTGGAGTCTTTTCAGCCGCTGGAGAGAAGACAGGGTGGCTGGGCTCACTCCGTCACGCTGTTGGGGATCTGGGCCGACCGCCCAGCATCCCTGGGGTATACAAGTGGAGACTGAAGTCCCATCCACTTTTGGTAGGTGAAAATCCCCCAGTGCTTGCAAAGCATGGCTGACATCCTCCTGTTCCAGTGCCGCACCAATTTTTGGGGTTGTGTCAGTGAAGACCGAAGTCCCTTCTACTACCACAGGAACGCCCTCTTCTGTTAGGTGAGGGCAGAGGCTTGCAGCACTCTGCTCTGTTGCCAACTCTTCTGCTGGATTGGTGGCATCACTCTGGGGTGCCATATGCTGCTGGGAAGGGACCATCTCCTTCTCACCCTGGGCCTCCGGAACCGCCGAAGGTGTAGGGCAGAGGTCTTGGACCCTCTGTCCGGTGGCCAGCGCTTCAGCTGGGGAAGTTCCTTGTAACTCCACAGATACTGCTGTTCGTGTTGGGCAGAGCATGGTGAAGCCCGGCCTTAACCCCAGCTCCCCCACCGGAGGCTCACCCGGCTGTTCCTCCCCAGCAGAAAAGTCCATCAAATCCCCTGTCTCTGCAACTGGTGTCTGGGGATAGAAGTTCACAATCTCATGTCCGTGGAACCCAGAAGATGCCATCAGTGCTGGGCAGAGGTTAGCAGAGCTCTGCCCTGTTGTCAGCACTTCAGCTTTTGAGACGGCAATCTCCGGAGTTTCCACTGCCGATTCTCTGGCATGCTGCTGAACGCATTCTAGCAGTTTCCTGTATGCCCTTTCCAGATGCTGTTCCTTCCTTAGCAAATAGTCTAGATCAGGTTTAAGCTCTGAGACCCTTGCAAGACTGAACATAGCCTCTCTGTATTCTCGCAGGTCCTCCAGGGTAGGTTCCCCTTCATCGCCATACACAAAACAATCTGAAAGGCTCTCCCAAAGCAATCCAGGGCCACCAAAGTCATATCCCTCCGGAGAGCATTCTGTTGTCTCCCCTAAATATTCCTCCTCCACGTGCCATTGCAGAGCCCGATACCGATCGTCCAGCTCTATTTCTTGCTGGACCAGCCTGTCCAACTCAGTCACCCATTGCTCCTGAGGCCGCTCTCCCAGGAATTGCATCCGTAAGTCCCGTTGTGCACTGGCCTGCTGCTCTGGGGTTGGAAAGCACTTGCCCTGTTGTGTTGCAGCAAACTGGAGGGCTCTAATCCAGTGTCTTACATGGATCTTCTGCCTGAGCTCCAGGTATTCATCCACAGACACAGTCCTGGGGATTGCTGAAAGGATGATCCGCAGCAGCCCGGGGAACTTTGATGCCAGATCCATATCTCCGCTGGGGTGACTGAAGTCTGCTTTGCTGGGCCTTTTGGTTATGTAGGGTCTTTCAGCTCTATCCATTTCGACTAGTTCTGCGATAATGTCCCTCTTCTTACGGTTGTTGGCCGGTCAGCCCCGGTTCTCCAGTAAGTCCTTGAGGGTAGAGTGCTTTAGCCGTTCATACCGTGCTTCCATTGGCCTGTGTCCTCTTGTAGCTGTCCTTCTGGGCTGTGGGAATCATCCCGCTGCTTGCCACCAGTGTAACGACACCCCGAGTATGAAAGGGGTTAAAGTCGTTTAGGACATTTCATACCCAAACACAAAGGCAGCTACCGAACACTCCAATCAGCCGAACAAGGAACCCATACAAATAATCCACCCCAAAAACGAGACACGGCTCTGTCTTCAGGTTCCAAGCAGGAATCAACTTCTTTTATTATAACACATGGACACAACAGATAAAATCACTCAGAGACTCTTTCCCCCCACCCTTGGAAAAGAGGGCGGGTTAAACTGTCCAATGACAATGGACACACAGGTCAGGTGTGTTTAATGTCTCATCAGTAAACAGTCTTAACAGGGGGGCAGCTGGAGGAATCCCCCCTCCCTCTTTCCTCACAGCAATACACATCCTGTGATCCAAGGCAGACAAACACAATAGAACATTGGAATACAGCCCCACCCCAAACTAGCACAGCAAACAGTACACAACACAATGAGACAGCACACTTTATATATACACACATATACAGCATTGAGTCTCTGACTACCACAGCCGCCGCCAATCAGATCATTCCTCTGCTGCTGTATGCTAAACAGCAGCAAAGGAAATTATGTAATCTCTCCTCGGCTCGGTATTTTCCGTTCCAGCGCCGAGGAGAGAAGACTGCACTGTGAGTGAAAACACACACACACAATAGAACATGCCAGGCACACAAAACACCCCCCTTTACCCCCCGATCACCCCTCCCCCCCCCCGTCACACTGACACCAAGCAGTTTTTTTTTCTGATTACTGCATGGTGTCAGTTTGTGACAGTTATGCCCCGTACACACGGTCGGACTTTGTTCGGACATTCCGACAAATGTTGGCTCAAACTTGTCTTGCATACACACGGTCACACAAAGTTGTCGGAAAATCCGATCGTTCTGAACGCGGTGACGTAAAACACGTACGTCGGGACTATAAACGGGGCAGTGGCCAATAGCTTTCATCTCTTTATTTATTCTGAGCATGCGTGGCACTTTGTCCGTCGGATTTGTGTACACACGATCGGAATTTCCGACAACGGATTTTGTTGTCGGAAAATTTTATATCCTGCTCTCAAACTTTGTGTGTCGGAAAATCCGATGGAAAATGTGTGATGGAGCCTACACACGGTCGGAATTTCCGACAACAAGGTCCTATCACACATTTTCCGTCGGAAAATCCGACCGTGTGTACGGGGCATTAGTGTGGTAGGACAGTTACTGTTAGCCCCCTTTAGGTCTAGGGTACCCCCCTAACCCCCCCAATAAAGTTTTAACCCCTTGATCACCCCCCGTCGCCAGTGTCGCTAAGCGATCATTTTTCTGATCGCTGTATTAGTGTCACTGGTGACGCTAGTTAGGGAGGTTAATATTTAGGTTCGCTGTCAGCGTTTTATAGCGACAGGGACCCCCATATACTACCTAATAAATGTTTTAACCCCTTGATTGCCCCCTAGTTAACCCTTTCACTACTGATCACCGTATAACTGTTACGGGTGACGCTGGTTAGTTTGTTTATTTTTTATAGTGTCAGGGCACCCGCCGTTTATTACCGAATAAAGGTTTAGCCCCCTGATCGCCCGGCGGTGATATGCGTCGCCCCAGGCAGCGTCAGATTAGTGCCAGTACCGCTAACACCCACGCATGCAGCATACGCCTCCCTTAGTGGTATAGTATCTGAACGGATCAATATCTGATCCGATCAGATCTATACTAGTGTCCCCAGCAGTTTAGGGTTCCCAAAAACGCAGTGTTAGCGGGATCAGCCCAGATACCTGCTAGCACCTGCGTTTTGCCCCTCCGCCCAGCCCATCCCACCCAAGTGCAGTATCGATCGACAACTGTCACTTACAAAACACTAAACGCATAACTGGAGTGTTCACAGAGTCAGGCCTGATCCCTGCGATCGCTAACAGTTTTTTTTGGTAGCATTTTGGTGAACTGGCAAGCACAAGCCCCAGGCAGCGTCAGGTTAGCGCCAGTATCGCTAACACCCACGCACGCACTGTACACCTCCCTTAGTGGTATAGTATCTGATCGGAACAATATCTGATCCGATCAGATCTATACTAGCGTCCCAAGCAGTTTAGGATTACCAAAAACGCAGTGTTAGCGGGATCAGCCCAGATACCTGCTAGCACCTGCGTTTTGCCCCTCCGCCCGGCCCAGCCCAGCCCACCCAAGTGCAGTATTGATCGATCACTGTCACACACTAAACACATAACTGCAGCGTTCGCAGAGTCAGGCCTGATCCCTGCGATCGCTAACAGTTTTTTTGGTAGGGTTTTGGTGAACTGGCAAGCACCAGCGGCCTAGTACACCCCGGTCGTAGTCAAACCAGCACTGCAGTAACACTTGGTGACGTGGCAAGTCCCATAAGTGCATTTCAAGCTGGTGAGGTGGCAAGCACAAGTAGTGTCCCGCTGCCACCAAGAAGAAGACAAACAGGCCTGTCGTGCCCATAATGCCCTTCCTGCTGCATTCGCCAATCCTAATAATTGGGAACCCACCACTTCTGCAGCGCCCGTACTTCCCCCATTCACATCCCCAACCAAATGCAGTCGGCTGCATGAGAGGCATTTTCTTTATGTCCTCCCGAGTACCCAGAGGCGGCTTTCTAATTAGGCAAATTAGGCGGTCGCCTAAGGCCTCGCACTCACAGGGGCCTCGTGGCCGCCTAATTTGCCTGTTCTCAATCACTGAAGTTGACGCCGGCGGCTCCGCCTACCTCCACTGGGACTCTGTGGATTAGGAGCTGACGAACAAATCAGATACTGCCCGCAGCCTGAGGAATAGCGGCCTCATCACGGAGCGTCCCAGTCCATGGGGCCTCATGTGTAAGTTTTGCCTAAGGCCTCACAAAGCCTAGAGCCGCCTCTGCGAGTACCCCTACCCAGCGAACCCCCCCAAAAAAGATGTGTCTGCAGCAAGCGCGGATATAGGCGTGACACCCACTATTATTGTCCCTCCTGTCTTGACAATCCTGGTCTTTGCATTGGTGAATGTTTTGAACGCTACCATTCACTAGTTGAGTATTAGCGTAGGGTACAGCATTGCACAGACTAGGCACACTTTTATAGGGTCTCCCAAGATGCCATCGCATTTTGAGAGACCCGAACCTGGAACAGGTTACAGTTATAAAAGTTAGTTACACAAAAAAGTATTAAAAAAATATATATATACCATATTTATCGGCGTATAACACGCACTTTTTTCCCCTTAAAATCAGGGGAAAGTCGCAGGTGCATGTTATACGCCGATCCCCTGCGATCCCGAGCTGTCACAACTTCAAAATCACCAACCGCGATTTGAAAATGGTGCCGCCGGCGCCGAAATACACAGAGCCGGTCCTACTCGGCTAGGTTCGGATAGCTCCACTCGGGACTACGAGTGGAGCCGAAAGTGAACGAAAGCCGCCGGAAAGAGCCGAGGACCGGCTCTGTGTATTTCGGCGCCGGCGGCGCCATTTTCAAATCACGGTCGGCGATTTTGAAGCCCAGGATGGCAGGGACAGGGGATTGAAGGCTGCACTGGGACAAGGCTGCACTGGGACAAGGCTGCACTGGGGAAGGCTGCACTGGGGAAGGCTGCACTGGGGAAGGCTGCACTGACAAGGCTGCACTGACATGGCTGCACTGACATGGCTGCACTGGGGAAGGCTGCACTGACAAGGCTGCACTGACATGGCTGCACTGGGGCAAGGCTGCACTGAGAAGGCTGCAATGATGGGCATTTAAATGTAAGTTTTTTTCCCTTCAACTTCCCTCCTAAAAGTTTTTTTTTTTTCCTTAAAATTCCCTCCTAAATTGGGGTGCGTGTTATACGCCAGTGCGTGTTATATGCAGATAAATACGGTATATGAAATAAATAGTTGTCGTTTTATTGTTCTCTCTCTCTCTATTCTCTCTCTATTGTTCTGCTCTTTTTTACTGTATTCTATACAATGCAATGTTTTATTGTTATTATGTTTTATCATGTTTGCTTTTCAGGTATGCAATTTTTTATACTTTACTGTTTACTGTGTTTTATTGTTAACCATTTTTTTATCTTCAGGTACGCCATTCACGACTTTGAGTGGTTATACCAGAATGATGCCTGCAGGTTTAGGTATCATCTTGGTATCATTCTTTTCAGCCAGCGGTCGGCTTTCATGTAAAAGCAATCCTAGCGGCTAATTAGCCTCTAGACTGCTTTTACAAGCAGTGGGAGGGAATGCCCCCCCCACCGTCTTCCGTGTTTTTCTCTGGCTCTCCTGTCTCAACAGGGAACCTGAGAATGCAGCCGGTGATTCAGCCAGCTGACCATAGAGCTGATCAGAGACCAGAGTGGCTCCAAACATCTCTATGGCCTAAGAAACTGGAAGCTACGAGCATTTCATGACTTAGATTTCGCCGGATGTAAACAGTGCCATTGGGAAATTGGGAAAGCATTTTATCACACCGATCTTGGTGTGGTCAGATGCTTTGAGGGCAGAGGAGAGATCTAGGGTCTAATAGACCCCAATTTTTTCAAAAAAGAGTACCTGTCACTACCTATTGCCATCATAGGGGATATTTACATTCCCGAGATAACAATAAAAATGATTTAAAAAAAAATGAAAGGAACAGTTTAAAAATAAGATAAAAAAGCAAAAAAATAATAAAGAAAAAAAAAAAGCACCCCTGTCCCCCCCTGCACTCACGCAAAGGTGAACGCACCCGTCGGTCTGGCGTCAAATGTAAACAGCAATTGCACCATGCATGTGAGGTGTCACCACGAACGTCAGATCGAGGGCAGTAATTTTAGCAGTAGACCTCTTCTGTAAATCTAAAGTGGTAACCTGTAAAGGCTTTTAAAAAGGTATTTAGTTTGTCGCCACTGCACGTTTGTGCGCAATTTTAAAGCATGTTATGTTTGGTATCCATGTACTCGGCCTAAGATCATCTTTTTTATTTCATCAAACATTTGGGCAATATAGTGTGTTTTAGTGCATTAAAATTTTAAAAAGTGTGTTTTTCCCCAAAAAATGCGTTTGAAAAATCGCTACGCAAATACTGTGTGAAAAAAAAAAATAAACTACCCACCATTTTAATCTGTAGGGCATTTGCTTTAAAAAAATATATAATGTTTGGGGGTTCAAAGTAATTTTCTTGCAAAAAAAAATATTTTTTTATGTAATCAAAAAGTGTCAGAAAGGGCTTTGTCTTCAAGTGGTTAGAAGAGTGGGTGATGTGTGACATAAGCTTCTAGATGTTGTGCATAAAATGCCAGGACAGTTCAAAACCGCCCCCATATGACCCCATTTTGGAAAGTAGACACCCCAAGCTATTTGCTGAGAGGCATGTCGAGTCCATGGAATATTTTATATTGTGACACAAGTTGCGGGAAAGAGACAATTTTTTTTTTTTTTGCACAAAGTTGTCACTAAATGATATATTGCTCAAACATGCCATGGGAATATGTGAAATTACACCCCAAAATACATTCTGTTGCTTCTCCTGAGTACGGGGATACCACATGTGTGAGACTTTTTAGGAGCCTATCCGCGTACGGGCCCCCGAAAACCAAGTACCGCCTTCAGGCTTTCTAAGGGCGTAAGTTTTTGATTTCACTCTTCACTGCCTATCACAGTTTCGGAGTCCATGGAATGCCCAGGTGGCACAAACCCCCCCCCCAAATGACAACATTTTGGAAAGTGGACACCCCAAGCTATTTGCTGAGAGGTATAGTGAGTATTTTGCAGACCTCACTTTTTGTCACAAAGTTTTGAAAATTGAAAAAAGAAAAAAAAAATGTTTTTTCTTGTCTTTCTTCATTTTCAAAAACAAATGAGAGCTGCATAATACTCACTATGCCTCTCAGCAAATAGCTTGGGGTGTCTACTTTCCAAAATGGGGTCATTTGGGGGGGTTTGTGCCACCTGGGCATTCCATGGCCTCCGAAACTGTGATAGGCAGTGAAGAGTGAAATCAAAAATTAACACCCTTAGAAATCCTGAAGGCGGTGATTGGTTTTCGGGGCCCCGTAAGCAGCTAGGCTCCCAAAAAGTCCCACACATGTGGTATCCCCATACTCAGGAGAAGCAGCTAAATGTATTTTGGGGTGCAATTCCACATATGCCCATGGCCTGTGTGAGCAATATATCATTTAGTGACAACTTTGTGCAAAAAAAACCAAAAATTTGTCACTTTCCCGCAACTTGTGTCAAAATATAAAATATTCCATGGACTCAACATGCCTCTCAGCAAATAGCTTGGGGTGTCTACTTTCCAAAATGGGGTCATTTGGGGGGGCATTGTGCCATCTGGGCATTTTATGGCCTTCAAAACTGTGATAGGTAGTGAGGAGTGAAATCAAAAATTTACGCCCTTAGAAATCCTGAAGGCGGTGATTGGTTTTCGGGGCCCCGTACGCGGCTAGGCTCCCAAAAAGTCCCACACATGTGGTATCCCTGTACTCAGGAGAAGCAGCTGAATGTATTTTGGGGTGCAATTCCACATATGCCCATGGGCTGTGTGAACAATATATCATTTAGTGACAACTTTTTGTAATCTTTTTTTTTTTTGTCATTATTCAATCACTTGGGACAAAAAAATTAATATTCAATGGGCTCAACATGCCTCTCAGCAATTTCCTTGGGGTGTCTACTTTCCAAAATGGGGTCATTTGGGGGGGGTTTACTGCCCTGCCATTTTAGCACCTCAAGAAATGACAATAAACTAAAAGCTGTGTAAATTCCAGAAAATGTACCCAAGCTTGTAGACGCTATAACTTTTGCGCAAATCAATAAATATACGCTTATTGACATTTTTTTTACCAAAGACATGTGGCCGAATACATTTTGGCTTAAATGTATGACTAAAATTGAGTTTATTGTAAAAAATATCATTTTTTTTCAAAATTTTCGGTCTTTTTCCATTTATAGCGCAAAAAATAAAAACCGCAGAGGTGGTCAAATACCATCAAAAGAAAGCTCTATTTGTAGGAAGAAAAGGATGCAAATTTCGTTTGGGTACAGCATTGCATGACCGCGCAATTATCAGTTAAAGCAACGCAGTGCCAAATTGGAAAAAGTCCTCTGGTCTTTAGGCAGCCAAATGGTCCGGGTCTGAAGTGGTTAAAGTTTTCATTTTTATGGATCTTCTGAGTGGGTGGTCTATTCAAAGTCCTTATTAAGGGAGTTAACACTTCTTTGTTTCTGTGTCCCCATCAGTCCTCCTCACATCTGTGTCCCCATCAGCGGAGCCCCTCCTTACATCTGTGTCCCCATCAGCGGAGCCCCTCCTTACATCTGTGTCCCCATCATTGGAGCCCCTCCTTACATCTGTGTCCCCATCAGTCCTCCTTACATCTGGTGTCCCCATCAGCAGAGTCCCTCCTTACATCTGTGTCCCCATCAGCAGAGTCCCTCCTTACATCTGGTGTTCCCCACAGCGGAGCCCCTCATTACATCTGTGTCCCCATCAGTCCTTCTTACATCTGGTGTCCCCATCAGCAGAGTCCCTCCTTACATCTGGTGTCCCCCACAGCGGAGCCCCTCTTTACATCTGGTGTCCCCATCAGCAGAGTCCCTCCTTACATCTCTGTCCCCATCAGCAGAGTCCCTCCTTACATCTGGTGTCCCCATCAGCGGAGCCCCTCCTTACATCTGGTGTCCCCATCAGCGGAGCCCCTCCTTACATCTGGTGTCCCCATCAGCGGAGCCCCTCCTTACATCTGTGTCCCCATCAGCAGAGTCCTCCTTACATCTGTGTCCCCATCAGCGGAGTCCTCCTTACATCTGTGTCCCCATCAGCAGAGCCCCTCACATCTGTGTCCCCATCAGCAGAGCCCCTCCTTACATCTGGTGTCCCCATCAGCGGAGCCCCTCCTTACACCTGTGTCCCCATCAGCAGGGCCCTTCTTAAATCTGTGTCCCCATCAGTCTTCCTTACATCTGTGCCCCCATCAGCGGAGCCCCTCCTTACATCTGGTCTCCCCATCAGCGGAGTCCGTCTTTTATTAAAGTGTTTATAACAGTGACCATACACGCTTTGACAAATGAACGATTGCTTATTACTATCAGGATAGATTGAAAATCAATCGATAGTTGACAACACAGACAATTGATATGCCACATATGGGGAAGTGGAATTTGATCGACAGCTGGAAGGTACGATTAACGATGTTATTGATCATTTCTCTTTTTCCACTAGGCAACCTCCTAATCCTGTCAATCGAAATGCAATCAAATTATTGACCAAATCAGTTCTGTAGACTGATGCAAAATGATAGTTAATTTGATCGTTCATTTTTCATCCTAGCTGATTAACCCAGTTTAATCAACTCTGATCTAAACTGCCTCTAAATCAATCGGAGGGATTCAATTGGTTTTTGGTTTGATCATTTTGAATGATCAAATAATAGATTTGAAGTGTGTAAGAGTTGCCCCCCACCTCTGCTGCTCCTCCTGACATATATCACCTGCCTCTTGCTGGGCATCTCCTCTGCTCTCCTGTCATGCCCCTCTATTAAGATGCCAGGCTCTCTTGGTTGGACTTTAAGCAGCAGATCAGCCTGTGGCCAGGACTGTCTTCTGAGCTCAGCCATGAAGTGGGTGCAGTGGAAAAATTGCCAGGCAAAGGACCAGGGACGCAGGGTGCAGGTTCTCCATCGCAGTCTCACCTCCCTGGCCAGCATGGTCCTCTTGCTGCTTCCAAGTCAATGCATGAAGCACACAGAACCCCACAATCTTAAATCAGTGTGCCCAGGGCCAGCGGAGGATTGGCTGCAGTGCAGCTACATCTCCTCTCGTTCCTTGTGTTCACTCACTGTTCAGTGGGGAGGGGAGGGGCCGATACATTGGCTGCACGGACCAGCCCCTCCCATCTACACTGGAAGTAGAAAAGTATATAGGGCGCACAGGACTAACGTAGTCCAGATAATGTCTCTATTAGAGATCGGCAGTCCAAAATAAAAAGGAGAGTGCTGGTAAGGATGATGAGGATGGTGGGATGGTGATCTTCAGCAAAAAGGGCTGCAGCTTTAAGAGACTGAAGCAGGATCTATAATGACACAAAAAACAAACAAAGGCGCCTCTAAGTGCAGAAGATAAACAAGCTTAATGCCCCAACTGGGTTCAAAAACACCTACAAGATGGAAGGTGTAATCAGGCACATCGTGGGTAAGGCTGCATTGGAAGGGGTCACGGTCAGAGGAAGCCTTCAGAGGGGATGGATGTAGTCACTGACAGCAGCGGTGTGGAGCACAGGGAGCCGCTGTGAAGCCGGCGTCGTCAGCATGGGAAGATGGCGAACCCGGAAGTGATGTCATCCGCTGAGCGGCTCTGTAACCAGCCTGAACCGCAAGCAAACAGCCAGAGAGGGGATGTGATGTCATCAATAAGGGACGCGTTTCGGAACCGTCAATCGTTCCTTTTTCAACCTATGGCTATAGTGATGACTGGGGAGGATATATATACACACACACTAGCAGTGGATTGGCCGGGGGGCAGGGACAACAAAATTTGATAACGATGAGTCCATTAAATACATATAGATATATAAATACACCTGCAACAGCATTCTTAAGAACGGGGCAATGGAAAAGAAGAGAAATATAATAATAATAAAAAAAAAAGATTGGGACAATGAGAGTTTAAAAAAACAGATCTATATAATAGTCAAAGTATCTAATGTCTAATAATGACAGGTCATGGAGCTTGCATGCACATAGCAAAATATAAACAATTGGAGCAAGCAAGATGATGTCAGTGTTAAGATTGGAACAGAGGGGGACATGCATGTCAATAATAATATTATTAATAATATCAGAGTATTATCATATGATAGTATGTAAATATGGCATCAAAACACCCATAAATTAAAAAATAATAAAAAGGGTATATATAAAAAGTGGAAGAATTAAAAAATAATAATAAGGGATCTTTAATAAAAGGTTATGATAGTAAAAGAGGGGGCCTAGATTAATATCTATAAAAAGGAATATAATATCAAAGTATGGCACTAACTTCGAAATCCTCGTTTAACCCTCCAGGGGCTAAAACATTTAATAAGAAAATCCAATACATTTCTCTGTGGCATAGTCGTCAGTAGCGTTCAGCTGGGGGGAGATCTTTTGGCATTGCCTCAATGACCCATACTCTGAGGCCACTAGTGGACTTATCGTGGACGTGAAGGTAGTGTCTAGGGACACTATGGTTATCTAGTCCACCTTCGATGAACCGGCGATGTTCGCCAAACCGTTTACGTAGTGGCCGGATAGTGCGCCCTACATAGAATAGACCACAGGGACATGTGAGGCAATATATAACATGGTCAGATGAACATGTGTGAAAACCCTTTATGTTTTATGTTTTACCTTTGACGTGAAAGTCTTTCTGGCCATGTGTCACAAAACTACAGGTCTTGCAGAGGGGCTTACAGCACTGATACATCTCAGAAATTGCTAGGAACGTGGGCATATGGTAGCCCGGAGGCAGAGGTCTGGCAGAGGTCTGGCCCTAAGTTTACTGGTCGCTACCTTACTTTTAATGTTAGGTGCCTTTCTATAGGCAAATTGAGGTCTGTTAGGCAGAGTGGAAAGTAGATGTTCGTCTTGTAGTATAAAAGGCCAGTGTTTTTTAACGATATTTTCCATTTTTTTATGTTGGGTATGGAATTGAGTAATGAATCGGAAATTACTTTTCTGGGTATTGAGACGTGGGTGAGGGTTCTTAATGGGCGGTGTACTCTTATATTGTTGATAAGCTGTGTCTAAAAGATCAACAGGGAAACCCTTTTCGAGAAATTTTTCTTTCAACATTTTACCTTCGGTATCATAGTCACTCTTCAGAGTACAGTTCTTTTTCTAGCCTACAGAACTGACTTTTAGGTACATTGTTTAGCCATAGGGGGTGATGACAGCTATTGTAGTGGAGGAAAGAATTTTTTTTTTCCTCCCATCTACACTGAACACAAGGAATGAGAGGAGATGTAGCTGAACACAAGGGGAAAGAGCTCTCGCAGCAGTGCCGGCGGCCCTTTTGTTGAAGGCAGGAGCCAGATTTGCTGCAGAGCCTAACATTCCCGTTTTTCCATGGACAAAACCCAAAATCCTGAATCAGGATGGCCTCCGATCGGGACGAGGGTCCCAAAATCAGGATTGTCCTGGGAAAATCGGGACTGTTGGCAACTATGCAATGGCTGCGCTGCTATCAATCTATCCAATCAAGAGCTGAGTGAAATTCCAGGGTTCAGGTAAGTAAAAAGGGGGGGGCTGGGGGGGAAAAAAGGTGAAAAAACACCAGGGTTTACAACCCCTTTAACCACTTGCCGACCAGCCACACATAATGCGACAGGCCGGCTCTGTTGGGCAAAACGGCATACCTGTACGTCGTTTCATGTAATATATACTGTGGGTGTGTGCAGGGTTGGCCCAAGACATTGTGCTGCCTGGGACCAAGAATGAAATGCTGACCCCGCCACCGAAAAAAAAAAATCACGCCCACCAAAAGGCCCCCACATTCATTATTTTATATCATGATAACTAAAGGGGACCGGTCATGATGGTCTGCATATAGGAGTATAAAGAGGACCTTTCATGGCTCTATACAAGTATATAGGAGTATAAAGAGGACCTGTCAACAGGGGTGGGCTGGGCCGGGGGGCAGGGTGGAAATTTCCCCCCAGGTCGCCTACCTAAAACGGCCGCGGCGCTGCCTGTCTGTTACTTTTTTTTTTCCAAGGCTAGAAGTCGGCCGCGGTGGCAGCCGGCTCACTGGCTGGCTGCTGCAACACTGCATTCTGGGAGTTGTAGTCCGGCCGCTCTCAAGTTCCTAACGGTGGGAGGAACTCATCAGCGCAGCAAACTACAACTCCCACCTCCCAGGAGTCTCAGAGGCAGGGCGCGTGGCACGCCAGAGGAGGGGGCATGACTTGCTCAGGTTGTGGGCTGGGGGCGGACACTGCCTTGAGGAGTGGCTGCAGATAGAAGAGAAGACGTGACTTAGATTCATCATCCAACCGAAGAGGCAGTTCAGGGTACAAGGACCTGGCTGCTGAGGTGAGACGGACCCTGACACCCCCAGCTGACCCCCCACATCACATGGGCACTGATCGGGCTGTACTGATGGACACTGCACGGGTGAGGCTGCATTGTGGACACTGATCAGGCTGCACTGATAAGCACTCTCTGCACTGGTGAGGCTGGACTGCTGGGCACTGTCTGCACTGATGACCGTCATGCTGCATTGATGGGCACTGATCAGGCTGCACTGATGGGCACTGTCTGCACTGGTGAGGTTGCACTGATGGGCACTGATCTGGCTGCACCGATGGGCACTGTCTGCACTGGGGACCATGAGGCTGCATTGATGGGCACTGATCAGGCTGCACTGATGGGCACTGTCTGCACTGGTGAGGCTACACTGATCAGCCTGCACCGATGGGCACTGTCTGCACTGGTGACTGTGAAGCTGCATTGATGGGCACTGCTCATGCTGCACCTATGGGCATTGTCTGCACTTCTGAGGCTGCACTGATGGGCACTGTCTGTACTGGTGAGGCTGCACTGATGGGCACTGATCAGGCTGCACTGATGGGCACTGTCTGCACTGGTGACTGTGAGGCTGCATTGATGGGCACTGTCTGCACTGGTGAGGCTGCACTGATGGGCACTGATCAGGCTGCACTGATAGGCACTGTCTGCACTGGTGAGGCTGCATTGATGGGCACTGATCAGACTGCATTGATGGGCACTGATCAGGCTGCACTGATGGGCACTGTCTGCACTGGTGAGGCTATGTTGATGGGCACTGATCAGGCTGCACTGATGGGCACTGTATGCACTGGTGAGGTTGCATTGAGGGGAACTGATCAGGCTGCATTGATGGGCAATGGTGTGGTGGCATTGATGCATTATTTTCATTAAGCCTGTGGTTTAATGGGCCATTTGACTGGACTTGCCCCCCCAGGCCTAAGGCTGCCAGCCCTCCCCTGCCTGTCATGGCTCTATACATGTATGTAGGAGTATAAAGAGGACCTGTCATGGCTCTATACATGTATATAGGAGTATAAAGAGGACCTGCCATGGCTCTATACATGTATAGGAGTATAAAGAGGACCAGTCATGGCTCTATATGTATGGGAGTATAAAGAGGACCTGTCATGCATGGCTCTATACATGTATATAGGAGTATAAATAGGTCATGTCATGGCTCTATACATGTATAAAGAGGTCATGTATAGGAGTTTAAAGAGGACCTGTCATGTCTCTTTATGTATGGGAGTATATAGAGGGCCTGTCATGGCACTATACATGTACATAGGAGAGTAAAGATGACCTATCATGGCTCTATACATGTATATAGGAGTATAAAGGGGACCTGTCATGGCTCTATACATGTATATAGGAGACTAAAGAGGACCTGTCATGGCACTATACATGTATATAGGGATAGAAAGGAAACCTGCCATGGCTCTATACATGTATAGGAGTTTAAAGAGGACCTGTCATGTCTCTATATGTATGGGAGTATAAAGAGGACCTGTCATGCATGGCTCTATACACGTATATAGGACTATAAAGAGGTCCTGTCATGGCTTAATATAAGTGTATAGGAGTATAAAGAGTACCTGTCATTACTCTATACATGTATATAGGAGAATAAAGAGGACCTGTCATGGCTCTATACATGTATAAAGGAGTATAAAGAGGAGCGGTCATGGCACTATACATGTATATAGGGATAGAAAGGGAACCTGTCATGGCTCTATACATGTAAAGGAATATAAAGAGGACCTGTCATGGCTCTACACATGTTTATAGGAGTATAAAGAGGACCTGTCATGGCTCTATACATAAATATAGGAATATAAAGAGGACCTGTCATGGCTCTATACATGTATAGGAGTATAAAGATGACAAGTCATTGCTCTATACATGTATGTAGGAGTATAAAATGAGCTATCAGGGCTCTATACATGTGTATAGGAGTGTAAAAGGACGTGTCATGGTTGTTTACATGTATTGGAGTATAAAGAGGACCTGCCATGGCTCTATACATGTATAAAGAGGACCTGTCATGGCTCTATACATGTATGTAGGAGTATAAAGAGGACCTGTCATGGTTCTATACATGTATATAGAGGACCTGTCATGGTTCTATACATGTATATAGGAGAATAAAGAGGACCTGTCATGGCTCTATACATGTATAAAGGAGTATAAAAGGAGCGGTCATGGCACTATACATGTATATAGGGATAGAAAGGGAACCTGTCATGGCTCTATACATGTAAAGGAATATAAAGAGGACCTGTCATGGCTCTACACATGTTTATAGGAGTATAAAGAGGACCTGTCATGGCTCTATACATAAATATAGGAATATAAAGAGGACCTGTCATGGCTCTATACATGTATAGGAGTATAAAGATGACAAGTCATTGCTCTATACATGTATGTAGGAGTATAAAATGAGCTGTCAGGGCTCTATACATGTGTATAGGAGTGTAAAAGGACGTGTCATGGTTGTTTACATGTATTGGAGTATAAAGAGGACCTGCCATGGCTCTATACATGTATAAAGAGGACCTGTCATGGCTCTATACATGTATGTAGGAGTATAAAGAGGACCTGTCATGGTTCTATACATGTATATAGAGGACCTGTCATGGTTCTATACATGTATATAGGAGAATAAAGAGGTCCTGTTATGACTCTATACATGTATATAGGAGTATAAAGAGGACCTGTCATGGCTCTATACATGTATAAAGGAGTATAAAGAGGACCTTTCATGGCTCTATACATGTATAGAAATATAAAGAGGACCTCTCATGGCACTATACATGTATATAGGAGTATAAACAGGACCTGTCATGGTTGTTTACATGTATATAGGAGTATAAAGAGGATCGTCATAGCTCTATACATGTATATAGGAGTATAAAGAGGAAATGTCATTGATCTATACATGTATGGGAGTATAAAGTGGACCTGTCATGGCTCTATACATAACTCATTTATTCAGGGAAGCCTATCCCACACCCACATAACTGTCCCTGAGCCACCCCCATCAAATCATTCTTTGCAGCGATTACCTTTTGTACCACCACCCCCTCCCTTTTAGAATGTAAGCTCTACGAGCAGGGCCCTCCTGTACCTTTTGTATTGTACTGTAATTGTGTTGTCCCCCTTATACATTGTAAAGCGCTGAGTAAACTGTTGGCGCTATATAAATCTCGTATAATATACATGTATAAAGGAGTAGAAAGAGGACCGGTCATGGCATTATACAGGTATATAGGGGTAGAAAGGGAACCTGTCATGGCTCTATACATGCAAAGGAATATAAAGAGGACCTGTCATGGCTCTGCACATGTATAGGAGTATAAAGATGACATGTCATCGCTCTATACATGTATGTAGGAGTATAAAAGGACCTAAATAGTAAATTATACCCTGCGCTTTAGAATATTACACAATAAATGTGTGCTGAAGATTTAAACAAACACGTGTAGTGTTAATGTGGCGTAAGTGACATATGTGACATAGATATGATATGATAAAAATAAAAACAATAAATATGTCAATTAAAACATTAATAATAAAGTGCTCATGTGCATCCAAGTGCTTTGTAACACAAATGTAAGTGTCCAGTGGTATATAGGGAACAACAATAGTCCCAATAAAATAGCAAAAAGTGCTATTGTGCAAAAACAAGTCTTTTTATAAAACAATGCTGTGACAGTCCTGTTGAAAAAAGTGCATATGCGTGGTATCCAGTAGTAGCACTGCTGACATGCTTATAAATCCATGCGTCTAAAAATGATTGACAGGTGTTGCAGATCATGCATTGGTGCTCTTATTCCAGTGACCCCCTAGGTATTAAATGCTCACCATGGAGCGTGTGACCTAGCAATTACGCTCAGTCAATACACGCTTGTGAACCACCCCTGGGTTCTATAATGGTAACAGGATCCTGGGCTTCCCACACAGTATCTCGGGAATAATGGGGAATAAAAGGCCTTAATAGTGTGATATCGCTTTAAACGTTTTGTCAAACAAATAAGAACAATCCCCCAATGGGGTACTCACATGTACCAGGTGCGTTAGTGCACCACTCTGTGAATGGCATGAAATATTACAGCGGCTGGTTTTGGAATGGTGTATGCTTCCTCCTAGGCAGACAGACTGCCTGTCGTACCGTCCTGGCCCCTCCCCTGCACGTGTTCGATACAGGGTAATCTTATCTTCATAAGGGGGAATTCTAGTATAAAAGGACCTGTCAGGGTTCTATACATGTGTATAGAAGTGTAAAAGGATGTGTCATGGCTCAATACATGTATGTAGGTGTATAAAGAGGACATGTCATGGCTCTATACATGTATATAGGAGTATAAAGTGGACCTGTCATGGCTTTATACATGTATATAGGAATATAAAGAGGACCAGTCATGGCGGTCTACGTGTATAGGAGTATAAAGAGGACCGGTCATGATACTATACATGTACATTGGGGACAGAAAGTACTGAGACCCCCTTAAATTTTTTACTTTTTGTTATATTGCAGCCATTTGCTAAAATCATTTACGTTCATTTTTTTCCCTCATTAATGTACACACAGCACCCCATATTGACAAAAAAACACAGAATTGTTGACATTTTTGCAGATTTATTAAAAAAGAAAAACTGAAATATCACATGGTCCTAACTATTCAGACCCTTTGCTCAGTATTTAGTAGAAGCACCCTTTTGATCTAATACAGCCATGAGTCTTTTTGGGAATGATGCAACAAGTTTTTCACACCTGGATTTGGGGATCCTCTGCCATTCCTCCTTGTAGATCCTCTCCAGTTCTGTAAGGTTGGATGGTAAACATTGGTGGACAGCCATTTTTAGGTCTCTCCGGAGATGCTCAATTGGGTTTAAGTCAGGGCTCTGGCTGGGCCATTCAAGAACAGTCACGGAGTTGTTATGAAGCTACTCCTTCGTTATTTTAGCTGTGTGCTTAGTGTCATTGTCTTGTTGGAAGGTAAACCTTCGGCCCAGTCTGAGGTCCTGAGCACTCTGGAGAAGGTTTTCGTCCAGGATATCCCTGTAATTGGCCGCATCTTTCCCTCGATTGCAACCAGTCGTCCTGTCCCTGCAGCTGAAAAACACCCCCACAGCATGATGCCACCGCCATTATGCTTCACTGTTGGGACTGTATTGGACAGGTGATGAGCAGTGCCTGGTTTTCCCCACACGTACCGCTTGGAATTAAGGCCAAAAAGTTCTATCTTGGTCTCATCAGACCAGAGATTATTATTTATCACCATCTTGGAGTCCTTCAGGTGTTTTTTAGCAAGCTCCATGCGGGCTTTCATGTGTCTTGCACTGAGGAGAGGCTTCCGTTGGGCCACTCTGCCATAGAGCCCAGACTGGTGGAGGGCTGCAATGATGGTAGACTTTCTACAACTTTCTCCCATCTCCCGACTGCATCTCTGGAGCTCAGCCACAGTGATCTTTGGGTTCTTCTTTGGCTTTCTCACCAAGGCTCTTCTCCCCCCGATAGCTCAGTTTGGCCGCAAGGGCCAGCTCTAGAAGGGTTCTGGTCGTCCCAAACATCTTCCATTTAAGGATTATGGAGGCCACAGTGCTCTTAGAAACCTTAAGTGCAGCAGAAATCTTTTGTAACCTTGGCCAGATCTGTGACTTGCCACAATTCTGTCTCTGAGCTCTTCAGGCAGTTCCTTTGACCTGACATGCACTGTGAGCTGTAAGGTCTTATATAGACCGGTGTGTGGCTTTCCTAATCAAGTCCAATCAGTATAATCAAACACAGCTGGACTCAAATGAAGGTGTAGAACCATCTCAAGGATGATCAGAACAAATGGACAGCACCTGAGTTAAATTAATGAGTGTCACAGCAAAGGGTCTGAATACTTAGGGCATGTGATATTTCAGTTTTTCTTTTTTAATAAATCTGCAAAAATGTTAACAATTCTGTGTTTTTCTGTCAATATGGGGTGCTGTGTGTACATTAATGAGGAAAAAAAAATGAACTTAAATGATTTTAGCAAATGGCTGCAATATAACAGAGTGAAAAATTTAAGTGGGTCTGAGTACTTTCCATCCCCACTGTATATATAAGTATAAAGATGATCTGTCATGGCTCTATACATGTATATTTAAGTATAAAGAGGACCTGTCATGGCACTATACATGTATAAAGAGGACCGGTCATGGCATTATACATGTATATAGGAATATAAAGAGGACCTGTCATGGTGGTTTACATGTATAGGAGTATAAAGAGGACCTGTCATGGCTCTATACATGTATAGGAGTATAAAGAGGACCGGTCATGGCACTATACATGTATATAGGGGTAGAAAGAGGACCTGTCATGTCACTATACATGTATATAGGGGTAGAAAAAGAACCTGTCATGGCTCTACACATGTTTATAGGAGTATAAAAAGGACCTGTCATGGCTCTATACCTCTATATAGGAGTATAAAAGGACCTGTGCATGGCCGGTAGCCGCGATGTCCGCTGGCCACCCGCAATCGCTCCACAGAGAGCCAGAACGGGGATCTGTCAATGTAAACAGACAGATCCTTCTGAAAGGGGAGGAGAGACAGATTTTCTGTTCCCAGTGATTAGGAACAGCGATCTCTCTCATCCTCCAGTCAGTCTGTCAGAAACTATGAAATCAGACCGAGAAAGAAGTACAGTTAAATCACACTTTTTTATTAATAAAAGTAAATAGAACAAACGTAGTCAAAACATAGCCAGAGTTCAGGAACCGGAACGGATAGTCAGACAATCCAAACCTCAGGGAGCCGGAGATGAGCGTAATAAAACAGCAAGCAGGATCTGGAGCCAGAAGGCATGTCAGCCAAGCAAGTCTTTTAACAGGAATGCAGGAGATCGTCTCTGTCATGTTGACTAAGGCGAAGGCAGAGATCGTCTGGGCGGTACGGCTTAAGTAGGCAGGACTGACGAGCAGAATATCATCAAAAGCTGAGTAACTGTGGAGAGATAGAAGCTACCAATTAACCGACAACTGAGTGGCCAGCTCAGAGAAGGAAAGGCTGAGACAAGCCCTGACAGTACCCCCTCTTCAACAACCCCTCCCCCTTGGAGGACCACCAGGCTTGAGGGGAAAATGTCTATGGAAATCACTGAGGAGGACAGGGGCATGTATGTCCGAGGATGAGACTCGAGTGTTCCTCCGGACCGTACCCTTTCCAATGCACCAGGTACTGTATGCGCTCATGGAACCTACGGGAGTCAACAATGGACTGTACTTCATACTCCTCATGATTCTCAACCTGTACAGGGTGAGGACGTGGCACCGAGATGGTAAAGCGGTTGCAGATAACAAGGAGACATGAAATACATTTGAAATACGCATATTAGAAGGAAGGTCTAGCGTGTAAGCCAATGGGTTAATCCTGCGAAAAATACAGAAAGGCCCAATAAACCGAGGTGCGAACTTCAGTGAGGGAACAGGAAGTCAGAGGTATTGAGATGACAGCCAGACCCTGTCCCCAACCTGGTAGGAAGAAAAAAAGATTACAGTGCACACACATACAAAAATGACATTTAACTCCTGCAAGGCTATTTAAAAACACCTGAGCATATTCAGAAAATATGGGATTTGGTCAGAATCCATACACTAGACAAACAAAGATTTGGGGGGCACACCCTAAAAAATGCATAAAATATGGTGCAGCCAGAAGACCATACAGACAGAAAAAAATATATTACAGCGTACACATACAAAAATGACATTTAAATCCTGCAAGGCTATTTAAAAACACCTGAGCATATTCAGAAAATATGGGGATTTAGTTAAACCATATGGCCATATAGTGCCACTACTACGTCAAAGTACTCCAATATACATGTCTTTTATACATCTGTTATGCATTTTTTAGGGTGTGCCCCCCAAATCTTTGTTTGTCAACCTGGTAGGAAGGCGCAGGCAGGCAAAATGGAGTCTGTACCTATCATTAGCATGTCACAAAGCCTCCTGGACTTGTGCCCAAGTGGAACGAAGACCACGGAGATGCTCCCCTAGGGAGCATCTGACCATCATAACAACTGGTCAGACCTATTACCATGGGCAGAGTTTGCTCACAACTGTGCCTTGAATTCTGCTTCCCGATTGTCCCAGTTTATGGCGAATTATGGTTTCCAACCTTCAATGTTGCCTGACTCGTTTGTTCCGCAGAGTATTCTTGCACTAGAGGAGCATCTCCGTGGTCTTCGTTCCACTTGGGCACAAGTCCAGGAGGCTTTGCACCATGCTAATGATAGGTACAGACTCCATGCTGACCACAGATGCCTGCCTGCGCCTTCCTACCAGGTTGGGGACAGGGTCTGGCTGTCATCTCGCTACCTCCGACTTTGTGTTCCCTCACTGAAGTTTGCATTTCGGTTTATTGGGCCTTTCCATATCCTTCGCAGGATTAACCCAGTGGCTTACGCGTTGGACCTTCCTCCTAGTATGCGTATCTCAAATGTATTTCATGTCTCCTTATTGAAACCGTTGGTCTGCAACCGCTTTACCACCTTGGTGCCAAGTCCTCACCCTATACAGGTTGAGAACCATGAGGAGTATGAGGTACAATCCATTGTTGACTCCCGTAGGTTCCGTGGCCGCATACAGTACCTGGTGCATTGGAAAGGGTACGGTCCGGAGGAACGCTCCTGGGTCTCATCCTTGGACGTACATGCTCCTGCCCTCCTCCGTGATTTCCATAGACGTTTTCCCCTCAAGCCCGGTGGTCCTCCGAGGGGGAGGGGTCATTGAGGAGGGGGGTACTGTCCGAACTGGCTCAGCCCTTCCTTCTCTGAGCTGGCCGCTCAGCTGTCGGCTAATTGCCAGCTCTCCTCTCTCTCCACAGTTAACCAGCTGTTGTGGATCTGCTCCTCAGTCCCGCCTACTTAAAGATCTCCAGTTCACTTCATTCCTGCCTTCGCCTTGGTCACATCACAAGAAACCATCTCCTGCATTCCTGATTTAAAGACTGGCTTTGCTGACGTCCCTTCTGGCTCCTTATCCTGCTTGCTGTTCCTCTACTTGGATCCCTGACTTCTGGCCTGGCTGATTACGCGACCTGGTTACTGAACTCTGGCTTGGCTGATTACCTGATCTGGTTACTGGACTCTGGCTATGCTTTGACTACGCTTACTCTATTTACCTTTTTATTTTTATTAATAAACAAGTGTGATTTTACTGTACTTCTGTCTGAGTCTGGTTCATGGTTTGTGACAGTTTCTCAGGAGGAGCATGGACCTGAGCAGCAAGAATTTTGTCACCCAAAGGAGAAGTGAGACTGATGCGAACCATAGCCAGAATACGATCAGGAGGAATCACAGGAACCGAAACTGACTCCAACTTGGAAGTGGAGGAAAATTGTCGTGACAAGGAGTCAGCCCTAACATTCTTAGTACCGGGTAAGAATGAGACAATGTAATTGAAATTTGACAAGAAAGGAGCCCATCGCGCCATTCTGGGAGAGAGGCGTTTAGCCTCAGACAAGAATGTGAGATTCTTATGGTCAGTAAGAATGAGAACCGGAACAGTGGTACCTTCGAGGAAATGTATCCATTCTTTCAGGGCTAAAATGATCTCCAACAGCTCTCTGTCACCAATCTCGTAATTGCACTCCGCAGGTGAAAATTTCTTGGAAAAGTAGCCACAAGGATGCAAAGCACTCTCAGAGGTAGGACGTTGAGGCAGAAGGGCGCCAACACAAGTCTCAGAAGCATCAACCTCAAGGATAAAAGGTAACGTAGGATCAGGATGTGCCAACACAGGGGCAGAAACAAAGGCAGCCTTGAGACTCTCAAAGGCCTTAACGAACCCCGGAGACCAACTCTGTGGGTTACCATCCTTTCTGGTCATATCAGTCAGGGGCTTGACCAGAGATGAGAAGTTACAAATAAACTTCCGATAATAGTTGGCAAAGCACAGGAAATGCTACAGAGGTCGTAAACCCACGGGTTGGGGCCACTGTAGGACTGCTGAAAGTTTCTCTGGATCGAAAAACCAGCAGTGGAAATGACATAACCCAGGAATTTACCCTGTTCACCATGGAACTCACACTTCTACAATTTACAATAGAGATTGTTCTCTCTTAGTTTCTGAAGCACATGACAGACATCTGTGTGGTGGCTCTCCAGCGACCTGGAAAATATGAGGATATCATCGAGATAAACCATCACACATATATGCAACAAATTACGGAGGACATCGTTAATAAATTCCTGGAAAACTGCCGGGGTGTTACAAAGGCCAGAAGGCATTACGAGGTACTCATAATGGCCTGTTCTGGTATTAAACGCAATTTTCCACTCCTCGCCCTCCTTAATCCTCACAAGATTATATGCCCCTCTCAAATCAAGCTTTGTGAAAACCGTTGCTCCCTTGAGGCGGTCAAATAACTCCGTAATCAACGGAATCGGATAGGCATTCTTAATCGTGAAACGATTGAGACCCTTATAATCCATACAAGGTCTCAGTTCACCACTCTTCTTCTTCATGAAGAAGAAACCAGCACCAGCAGGGGACGCGGATTTGCAGATGAAACCTCGAATGTGCGTCTGCAACATACTCCTCCATGACCTTATCCTCCAAGACCGACAAAGGGTAAACCCAGCCACAAGAGGCAATGGCACCAGGTTGAAGGTCAATTGCGCAAGCATATGACCGGTGTGGAGGCAAACTACAGGCTTGACCTTGTGTTGGCCATGTTTATACCTCACTTAAATGATTAACGGTACATAAAATAAGTGATTAAAACCTTTGTCTATATAAGAATTAAAAACGAATGATAACTGTGAGAAAAGAATAACAATCAAATTTATTTAAACTTAATAATGTACAGAAAAGAAACTTGTATTAATCATATATTACCAACTATAAGGTAGATGGCAAAACCTTACAAACAAAGATGTTTCCAAAGATACCAAGTAAGTAATACAAACAGAATATTGCTACAATGGACATACAAAAGTTTTCCGTATATTAGAACAATTGCAGAAAGAAGGTACAGAAGAATTAAAACAAAAGACTAATGAGGATACATTACACAGACGTCCTGCTCTCTTGGTTGCCTGGACTCCAAAGGGAAAAGCAAGATTTGAACTGTCCCTTTCTCTTATATACACCCTTTTTGCCCACCCCCCTTTAAGAAAAGGAGGAGAAGAAAACATTTTTCAGAGAGATTTTAATCTTAACCACTTCAGCCCCGGACCATTTGGCTGGCCAAAGACCAGAGCACTTTTTGCGATGCGGCACTGCGTCGGTTTAACTGACAATTGCGCGGTCGTGCAACATGGCTCCCAAACAAAATTGACGTCTTTTTTTTCCCACAAATAGAGCTTTCTTTTGGTGGTATTTGATCACCTCTGTAGTTTTTATTTTTTGCTCTATAAACAAAAAAAGAGTGACAATTTTGAAAAAAAAGCAATATGTTTTACTTTTTGCTATAATAAATATCCCCAAAAAATATATAAAAAAAACCTTTTTTTTCCCTCAGTTTAGGCCGATACATATTCTTTTACATTTAAAATTAAATAAAGTATTTTTGTATTTTTACATTCGCTATCTTATCTCTTTACCTTTGCTTTCTCTGGCACCGTAATAATCCCTCGTCCTCCCCTTTTTGATTAATCACGAATACCCTCTGGGATGAGGTGCTGTATCTACATTAACCTGTCTAGCCACATTTCCATTTTTCAAGTATTCTTTTACATATTTTTGGTAAAAAAAATCGCAATAAGCGTTTATTGATTGGTCTGCGCTAGGGATGAGCTTCGAGTTCGAGTCGAACTCATGTTCTACTCGAACATTGGCTGTTCGCAAGTTCGCCGAACAGCGAACAATTTGGGGTGTTCGCGGCAAATTCGAATGCCGCGGAACACCCTTTAAAAGTCTATGGGAGAAATCAAAAGTGCTAATTTTAAAGGCTTATATGCAAGTTATTGTCATAAAAAGTGTTTGGGGACCCGGGTCCTGCCCCAGGGGACATGGATCAATGCAAAAAAAAGTTTTAAAAACGGACGTTTTTTCAGGAGCAGTGATTTTATTAATGCTTAAAGTCAAACAATAAAAGTGTAATATCCCTTTAAATTTCGTACCTGGGGGGTGTCTATAGTATGCCTGTAAAGGGGCGCATGTTTCCCGTGTTTAGAACAGTCTGACAGCAAAATGACATTTGGAAGGAAAAAACTCATTTAAAACTACCCGCGGCTATTGCATTGCCGACAATACACATAGAAGTTCATTGATAAAAACGGCATGGGAATTCCCCACAGGGCAACCCCGAACCAAAATAAAAAAAAAAAAATGATGTGGGGGTCCCCCTAAATTCCATACAAGGCCCTTCAGGTCTGGTATGGATATTAAGGGGAACCCCAGCCAAAATTTTAAAAAAAAATTGACGTGGGGTTCCCCCTAAATTCCATACCAGACCCTTCAGGTCTGGTATGGATTTTAAGGGAAACCCCGCGCCAAAAAAAAAAAAAAAACGGCGTGGGGTCCCCCTAAAAATCCATACCAGACCCTTATCCGAGCACGCAACCTGGCAGGCCACAGGAAAAGAGGGGGGGACGAGAGTGCGGCCCCCCCCCCTCCTGAACCGTACCAGGCCACATGCCCTCAACATTGGGAGGGTGCTTTGGGGTAGCCCCCCAAAACACCTTGTCCCCATGTTGATGAAGACAAGGGCCTCATCCCCACAACCGTGGCCGGTGGTTGTGGGGGTCTGCGGGCGGGGGGCTTATCGGAATCTGGAAGCCCCCTTTAACAAGGGGACCCCCAGATCCCGGCCCCCCCCCTGTGTGAAATGGTAAGGGGGTACTTACCCCTACCATTTCACTAAAAAACTGTCAAAAATGTTAAAAATGACAAGAGACAGTTTTTGACAATTCCTTTATTTAAATGCTTCTTCTTTCTTCCTTCATCTTCTTCTTCTTCTGGTTCTTCTGGGTCTTCTGGTTCTTCCTCCGGCGTTCTCGTCCAGCATCTCCTCCGCGGCGTCTTCTATCTTCTTCTCCTCGGGCCGCTCCGCACCCATGGCATGAGGGGGGAGGCTCCCGCTCTTCTCTTCATCTTCTTCTTCATCTTCATCTTCTTCTTCATCTTCTTCTTCTTCTTCTTCTTCTTCTCTTCTTCATCTCTTCTTCCTTCTTCATTTCTTCTGCGGGCCGCTCCGCATCCATGCATGCGTGTGACGGCGTCTCTTCGTCTGACGGTTCTTTAATAACGGGGGGCGGGGCCATCCGGTGACCCCGCCCCCCTCTGACGCACGGTGAATTGACGGGACTTCCCTGTGACGTCACGGGGAATGCCACAGGGAAGTCCCGTCATGTCCCGTGCGTCAGAGGGGGGCGGGGTCACCGGGTGGCCCCGCCCCCCGTTATTTAAGAACCGTCAGACGAAGAGACGCCGTCACACAGCGGGAGCCTCCCTCCATGCATGGATGCGGAGCGGCCCGCAGAAGAAATGAAGAAGGAAGAAGAGATGAAGAAGAGAAGAAGAAGAAGAAGAAGATGAAGAAGAAGATGAAGATGAAGAAGAAGATGAAGAGAAGAGCGGGAGCCTCCCCCCTCATGCCATGGGTGCGGAGCGGCCCGAGGAGAAGAAGATAGAAGACGCCGCGGAGGAGATGCTGGACGAGAACGCCGGAGGAAGAACCAGAAGACCCAGAAGAACCAGAAGAAGAAGAAGATGAAGGAAGAAAGAAGAAGCATTTAAATAAAGGAATTGTCAAAAACTGTCTCTTGTCATTTTTAACATTTTTGACAGTTTTTTAGTGAAATGGTAGGGGTAAGTACCCCCTTACCATTTCACACAGGGGGGGCCGGGATCTGGGGGTCCCCTTGTTAAAGGGGGCTTCCAGATTCCAATAAGCCCCCCGCCCGCAGACCCCCACAACCACCGGCCACGGTTGTGGGGATGAGGCCCTTGTCTTCATCAACATGGGGACAAGGTGTTTTGGGGGGCTACCCCAAAGCACCCTCCCAATGTTGAGGGCATGTGGCCTGGTATGGTTCAGGAGGGGGGGGGGCCGCACTCTCGTCCCCCCCTCTTTTCCTGCGGCCTGCCAGGTTGCGTGCTCGGATAAGGGTCTGGTATGGATTTTTAGGGGGACCCCACGCCGTTTTTTTTTTTTTTTTTGGGCGCGGGGTTCCCCTTAAAATCCATACCAGACCTGAAGGGTCTGGTATGGAATTTAGGGGGAACCCCACGTCAATTTTTTTTTTAAATTTTGGCTGGGGTTCCCCTTAATATCCATACCAGACCTGAAGGGCCTTGTATGGAATTTAGGGGGACTCCCACATCATTTTTTTTTTTAAATTTTGGTTCGGGGTTGCCCTGTGGGGAATTCCCATGCCGTTTTTATCAATGAACTTCTATGTGTATTGTCGGCAATGCAATAGCCGCGGTAGTTTTAAATGAGTTTTTTCCTTCAAAATGTCATTTTGCTGTCAGACTGTTCTAAACACGGGAAACATGCGCCCCTTTACAGGCATACTATAGACACCCCCCAGGTATGAAATTTAAAGGGATATTACACTTTTATTGTTTGACTTTAAGCATTATTAAAATCACTGCTCCTGAAAAAACGTCCGTTTTTAAAACTTTTTTTTGCATTGATCCATGTCCCCTGGGGCAGGACCCAGGTCCCCAAACACTTTTATTGACAATAACTTGCATATTAGCCTTTAAAATTAGCACTTTTGATTATTCATGTTCGTGTCCCATAGACTTTAACGGTGTTCGCGTGTTCGAACAAATTTTTTTCCTGTTCGCATGTTCTGGTGCGAACCGAACAGGGGGGTGTTCGGCTCATCCCTAGTCTGCGCAAAAGTTATAGCGTCTACAAAATGGGGGATAGGATATTGGGAAAACCGTTTGTCTGTATGCTGGTCCGACGGACCAAATACAATGCATGGGCAGCTACAGCACCTGCCTGCGAGAGTGTTTCCAGCGCGATCCTGTCACGCTGGTTCTCGGCGACAGGGTACTGTACATTTCGCACTCGCTGCAATAGGAAAAACACATTTTCCTATTGCAGTGAGCGCGAGAAAGAGGCAACAATGTCCCTTAGTTCTGGTATGGATTTTAAGGGGAACCCCTATGCTGAAAAAACAGCGTGGGGGTCCCCCCAAAATCCATACCAGACCCTTATCCGTCCAAGCATGCAGCCCAGCCGGTCAGGAAAGGGGGTGGGGATGAGCGAGCGCCCCCCCCTGAACCATACCAGGCCACATGCCCTCAACATGGGGGGTGGGTGCTTTGGGGAAGGGGGGGCGGCCTGCGCCCCCCCACCCCACAGCACCTTGTCCCCATGTTGATGAGGACAAGGGCCCCTTCCCAACATCCCTGGCCGTTGGTTGTTGGGGTCTGCGGGCGGGGGGGCTTATCAGAATCTGGGAGCCCCCTTTCATAAGAGGGCCCCCCAGATCCCGGCCCCCCCGCCCTAGGTGAATGAGTATGGGGTACATCGTACCCCTACCCATTCACCTGGGGAAAAAAGTGTCAATAAAAAAAACACACTAGACAGGTTTTTAAAGTAATTTATTAGGCAGCTCCGGGGGTCTCTTCCATCTCCTCCACTCTCTCCTGCTTCTTCTCCCACTCTCCGGCCTCTTCTCCAGCTCTCCGGCCTCTTCTCCCGCTCTCCGGTCTCTTCTCCCGCTCATCGGTTCTTCTCCCGCTCTCCGGTTCTTCTCCCACTCTCCGGTTCTTCTCTCGCTCTCCGGTTCTTCTCTCGCTCTCCGGTTCTTCTGCCGGGCTCCTCCGCTATCTTCTGCTCTTTTGCAGCTCTTTTGCTAGCGTTGGCCCGGTCTTATCCGTCATCTTGTTCCCTCTTCTCTTCTTCAGATGTTGACACGACGCTCTCTCCCGCTGTAATGCCGTGTGAGCGGTGCGCAACGACTTATATAGGCATGGGACGTGGTCACCGGGTGATGTCACCCCGCCCCTTATGACGTCACAGTCCCAGGGCATGATGGGACATGCTGCTCCAACCAAGATTTTTAGTTTAGATTCTGTTTTAGACTGTTAAAGAGCATTGGATCTGTATTAAAAATGAATACATCAGTTGCACTGAAAAAAACTTTTGCTGACTGCTAAAAAAAATAAAAATAAAAAAAAATATATATATATATAATTTTTTTTTAAACAACTCCTTTCCCATACTAGTAATTAGCAGTATTTTTGCAGGTCAGGTTCACAGATATTAACAGCCAGAGTGAGAGAAAAAAAAATGATTAAAACTTTTAGAATTTAGGCAAACCTGACTACACTTTATTATTACAATTTGAAGAGGCTTATCCCTAAAACAACAAAAAAAAGAAAAATATTGTTCTAGGGTCCTCTCTTAAATGTGAAAATTCTTTGTACTGGTCTGGAATGGTTTAGGCTTCTTTAGAGATTTGTTCCTGAGTTAGTGGCCTTTCTGTTCCTGGAGAGGAGATACCTTGTTGAGGTACACATTCTCATAGCTTTGGCGTTTATTCTCCTGATACTAATGCACATTATTACTTGCATCAGGAAAAGCAATAAGGCTGCACAGATTAGGACAACAACAGGGTGGAGTAAAACGTTTAGGAAAGCTGTAGCGTTAGGACTGTACCTAAATAAACTTTCCCACCAGGGAATCTTAGCGTCTGTGTCTAAAGCGTGGGATACTTGGATCAACCTATTTTGATCATGAGTGAGTCATATGGTGGCTTGTTTCTCAGCATCTCTTAACACATTTAATATTTCATCCTGTTGCCCGAAATCTAATAGCCAAGCTTTTAACTTACCCCAAATACCAGAGGAAGTTTCTGTAGATGTATGGGGGTGTCAGGTTTGATATCTGGGGTAATAGGGGTCCGCCCTTGTGTCCCTGCTATATCTATTCCAAGGACAGGTGAAGATGTACAGTAGACTCCCTGAGATAGTGTACCACGCTGGGTACAGTTAAACCCATATGCAGAATGTAGGGCATCTGTCACGTACCTTACTGTGGAGTCTGAAATGACGAGGGTGGCCTCTTGCACGGTTCCAGTCCTAACACCCCTGGAGGTGGAGACAGGGCTGCTAGGGCAATGGAAGGGTGCAGGTGCCTGTTGGCAGGATCAGGAACACCAGAGCCTTAGAGATGCTGGTGAGATGTTGATCCTGGATAGGTTCAGGAAAGTCCAACAGGAGAACTTGCAAGGTCGGGAACAAGCAGGAGTCGGCAACGTGCTGGCAGGAAGGTACACAATCGATAGGCAGGTTTGTAGTCAGGGGCTAGCGGAGGTTGGCAATGGGCTGGCAGAGAGGTACAAGATTGGAAGACAGAGCCGTGGTCAGAAGTTCAAGCCAGGTTCAGTACAGGAAGCAGAAGTAAGCAGAGTTGCAGGGATAATCCAAAAGAGTAGTCAGGAAGGCCAAGGTTTCAGGATCAAGGTTCAATCAAACAGCAATCAAGGATACAGGAACTAGCTGAGACAATCCAGCACTGATACTAGTATGCTGATCCTTTAAATAGGGCGCCCTGTGCTGTGATTCGTTGGCGTGCGGACGTGCCTACGCCGACGTGCACTCGTTCGTATGAGAGTACTAACGTGCGTGCCTGGTCCGGGGTTCACACGTTCGTGCCGCATGTCTGGCTGGCGTACGGGAACAAGCGTTTGTAATGGTTCTCTGACATTGCCCCCTCCTTACGGGCAGCCTCCGGATGCCCCTCTGGATCCTATTTTCTGGATGAGAGCGATGAAAGGCTTGTATAAGCCTTGGGGCATGAAGGTTTGCTTCAGGTTCCCAGGAGTTTTCTTCTGGGCCAAAACCTTTCCATTTAATTAAATATTGATTATGTCCTTGCCTTTTTCTACAGTCCACAATGGTCTCGATCTCGAACTCCTCCTCTCCATCCACCATTATGGCCTCTGGGGGCCCCATTTCGCGTCCTGGAAAGGGATTAACCACGTCAGGTTTCAACAAGGAAGTATGAAACACAGGATGTATCTTGAATGTGTCAGGAAGTTCAAGTTCATACGCCACTGAATTGATCTTTCTCTTGACTGGGAAAGGTCCCAGATATTTAGGTTCCAATTTCCTGGATGGGCAGGCCAGTTTCAGATTGATTGTTGAAAGCCACACACGGTCACCAACTTTCAAATCCAGTTCTCTTCTCCTCTTTCTGTCAAAGAATCTTTTATTAACCTCCTGTGTCCTGGCAATGGTCTCTCTCAGCACCTGGTTATTAGTAGCAAGGAAATTTAGTTTGTCCTGAACAGCTGGTAACGGAGAGTCTGGAATTAGCGTTGGCAAGAAAGAGGGATGGAACCCATAATTAGAGAAGAAGGGAGATTGGTTGGTAGCTGTATGGGTAGAGTTGTTAAATGCTAATTCCGCCAAGGGCAATAGTGAGGCCCAATCTTCCTGGGAAAAAGAGGTAAAGCATCGCAGGTATTGTTCTAGCGTTTGGTTGGTACGCTCAGTCTGTCCATTGGACTGGGGATGATACGCTGAGGAGAAATTTAGTTTGATGCCCAGTGCTTCGCACAGTGTTTTCCAAAATCTTGAAGTAAACTGCACTCCACGATCTGAGACAATGTCACTAGGGATTCCATGCAATCTCACCACTTCTTTAATAAAAACTTCAGCAGTTTCTGTTGCTGATGGGGTCCCTTTCATGGGGACAAAATGTGACATCCTGGAGAGGCGGTCCACCACTACAAAGATGGATGAAAATCCTTCCGATGGAGGGAGCTCTACAATAAAATCCATCGCAATCTTATCCCAGGGTCTTTCAGGAATGGGTAGTGGTCTTAATAATCCCCATGCTTTGCTTTTGCTGTTCTTGTTTCTGAGACAAATTGAGCACGAGCCGACATATTTCCTGCAGTCCCTTGCTAAGCTGGGCCACCAAAAATGTCTCTGGACCAAATCCATGGTCTTGTGTCCCCCGAAATGGCCGGCCAGCGGGTAGTCATGGCACACTTGTAAAATAGTAGTACGCAGATTCTGTGGTACGAAAATTTTATTCCCCTGCCAATAGAGCCCATCGTCTTCTTGAAGGTTCATATCTGGGGGCAGAGAGATTCCCCTGGATGCTTGACGTATCTGTGTCATTAAATCATTTTGTGTGAGCAAAAAATTCCCAGCCTGTAATATGGCATCCGTTTGAGGTGGAACCTCGATTTCCGTGAACATACGCGACAACGCGTCTGGTTTCACATTCTTGGATCCGGGCCGGTAGGTTATATGAAAACTGAAGCGAGAAAAAAAAAGAGCCCATCTTGCTTGTCTGGGTCTGAGACGTTTAGCAGTCCTGAGATGCTCTAAATTTTTGTGATCTGTGAAGATCAGTATTGGGTGTGTTGCTCCCTCCAAGAGGTACCGCCACTCTTCCAGAGCCGATTTGATTGCCAACAGTTCCCGGTCCCCCACATCGTAGTTCCTTTCTGAAGGCCCTAATTTCTTCAAGAAAAAGGCCACAGGGTGCATTAAAGCTTTAGGTCCTTGGCGCTGAGACAGGATGGCCCCTACAGCGCTCTCTGAAGCATCTTCTTCCAGTATGTATGGAAGGGCAGGATCAGGGTGCTTCAATACCGGGGCAGAGGTGAATAGTCTCTTTTAATTTGTCAAAAGCAGCTTGAGCTACCTCTGTCCACTGAAAGCGGTTCTGTTTTTTGGTGAGCTGAGTGATGGGCATGATGATACCCGAAAAGTTTTTAATAAATTTCCTGTAAAAATTGGAGAAACAAATAAATCGTTGTACCCCTTTCTTGTCAACGGGAGGCGGCCAGGACATTATGGCTGCGACCTTTTGAGGAACCATTGCCATCCCTCCTGTAGAGATTACTAGTCCGAGAAAGTGAATGGTCTGTCATTCGAATTCACATTTCTCGGCCTTGGCATAGAGTCCATTTTGTCTTGACCTAAGAAGGACCTGTTTCACATGGTCACGATGTAGTTCCAGGGAAACCGAGAAAATCAGAATGTCGTCCAGATAAACGAACATGAATAAGTCTAGGAAGTCTCTGAAAATATTATTTACGAAATGCTGGAAGGTTGCTGGTGCATTACATAACCCAAAGGGCATAACGAGGTACTCGAAATGGCCAAACCGTGTCCGGAAGGCCGTTTTCCACTCATCACCCTTTCTGATCCTGATCAAGTTGTAAGCACCTCGTAGATCCAACTTGGTAAAAATCGTGGCAGAGCGGAGTCTCTGGAGTAATTCTGGAATTAGAGGCAGGGGGTAGCGGTTTTTAACAGTAATCCGATTTAGTTCCCTGTAATCCACACACGGCCGGGGTGAGTGGTCCTTCTTTTCAACAAAGAATATTCCTGCTCCGGCTGGAGAAGTAGAGTGTCGGATGAACCCCTTTTTAAGGTTCTCGTTGACGTAGTCTTTCAGGACCAAAAATTCAGGTTCCGAGAGGGGGAAAATTCGGCCAAAGGGGATTTCAGCCCCTGGTAAAAGTTCAATTGGGCAATCGTAGGCCCGGTGGGGAGGAAGGGTGTCTGCTTTCTGTTTATCAAAGACATCCAGGAAATCGTGGTATATGGGTGGAACAAGTTGAGACAGCCAACTGGTACTGAGTGGTGGAGGGTTTGGAGGCAGTTATGGAGGCAATAGGCAGACTGAAAGACCACCTTGCCGGTTGTCCAATCGATCTGTGGGTTGTGTGCTTGCAACCATGGCATTCCCAGGATGATTGGGAAGAGTGGTGAGGATATCACGTCTAGGCACAACAGTTCTTGGTGGTTGGGTGAGATATCAGCTGGCAGAGGTTGAGTTTCTTGAATGATGGGCCCCAATTTGATGTTGGACCCATCAGCTAGTTGTATGGACAATTTGTATTGCTTGGGACGTAGAGGAATCTTGTGTTGCAGGGCAAAGGCATGGTCGACGAAGCAACTACAGGCGCCTGAGTCAACGATGGCCTGGACCTGGAGTGCCCCTTCCGGAAGCTGTAGGGAGACAGGAACAGCAATGTAAGTTGATCTTGATAGAGCCAAAGCACAAGGATCAAGAGAGGGAGAGACACACTTACGAGTCTTGTTAGGACACATGTTGGGGTAATGACCGGCTCCTCCACAGTAAAGGCAGAGATTATTCATACGGCGGCGCTGCTTCTCTTCTGGTGTCAATGGGGCACGAAGCAGGCCTAATTGCATTGGCTCGGGAGCTTCAGTGACTGGAGCAGATAGTGGGGTTGCAGGAATAGGTGGGTGGCTGGGTAACATCCACATGGGCCGGTATTGGCTGGTTCTTTCAGATCTTCGCTCCCTCAGCCGGCGATCGATCTGAATAGATGGCTGAATCAGTTCTTCAAGAGAATTGCTGACCCCCACCTGAGCTAGTTCATCTTTCAATGCTTCTGACAGTCCTGAGCGGAACTGAAAACGAAGAGCGGCGTCGTTCCACTGTGTGACGGAACTCCACCGTCTAAAGTCTGTGACATAGTCCTCCACAGGCCTACGGCCTTGCTGGAGGGCGTGGAGACTGGCCTCAGCTGTAGTGCTGCGCTGAGGGTCATCATAAAGCTTAGCCATTTCATCCAAAAAAGAGTCCATGGTGCCTAGCAAGGGACTAGCTTGTTCTAATAGATGGTGAGCCCAGGTCTGGGGTTCTCCCTGTAGCAACGAGATGATGAATCCCACCTTGGTACTTTCCAAGGAGAAGGTGCGAGGCTGAAGTAGGAAATACAGATGGCAAGTGTTTCTGAAAGCGCGGAATTTACGGCGGCCTCCCATGAATCTTTCTGGAGCAGGAACTCGTGTCTCTGGGGGTGGTACCACTACTGTGGGAGTAGAAGTTGAGATCGACGGTGCAGGTGCTGTGGCTGTCTGACGTGCCGAGGTGCTTGGAGAGAGAGACTCCACTCGTTGCTCAAGTCGCTGATAGCCATCCTGCAGGCCCTGGACTGCTTGAGTGAGGTTTGCAATATGCTGGCACAGAGCATCCATAGTTGAGGCCCCCCTTTCAGACTCCATTTTGGCTGAATTGTACTGTCACGTACCTTACTGTGGAGTCTGAAATGACGAGGGTGGCCTCTTGCACGGTTCTGGTCCTAACACCCCTGGAGGTGGAGACAGGGCTGCTAGGGCAACGGAAGGGTGCAGGTGCCTGTTGGCAGGATCAGGAACACCAGAGCCTTAGAGATGCTGGTGAGATGTTGATCCTGGATAGGTTCAGGAAAGTCCAACAGGAGAACTTGCAAGCAGGAGTCGGCAACGTGCTGGCAGGAAGGTACACAATCGATAGGCAGGTTCGTAGTCAGGGGCTAGCAGAGGTTGGCAATGGGCTGGCAGAGAGGTACAAGATCGGAAGACAGAGCTGTGGTCAGAAGTTCAAGCCAGGTTCAGTACAGGAAGCAGAAGTAAGCAGAGTTGCAGGGATAATCCAAAAGAGTAGTCAGGAAGGCCAAGGTTTCAGGATCAAGGTTCAATCAAACAGAAATCAAGGATACAGGAACTAGCTGAGACAATCCAGCACTGATACTAGTATGCTGATCCTTTAAATAGGGCGCCCTGTGCTGTGATTTGTTGGCGTGCGGACGTGCCCACGCCGACGTGCACTCGTTCGTATGAGAGTACTAACGTGCATGCCTGGTCCAGGGTTCACACGTTCGTGCCGCACGTCTGTCTGGCGCACAGGAACGAGCATTTGTAATGGTTCTCTGACAGCATCACTGGACATTTGATACCAGCACCAATACCCTTGCCTCAAGTATTTTAAATAAGGTTGGTACAATTCCTCGGCATCCATGAGACATGACCCTTACTTGTACCAACATTGCTGTCTCCTGATTCTGTCCTGTTTCCCTTGGCATAACACAACCCCTTCCTTTCTCCAGTACCCATCAGTATCTATCATTTGAGGTTGTCCGGACTCATAAATGGACTTGGGGGTGTAACATGGTAGAGCCTGATAGTACCCAAATTGACTGTGGTATAAGCACGATGTTCAGTCCCTGCGACCTTAATCATGGAGTTGAGTCATCCATCAATCCATATGTAGCGCTGGTAGATTTTTAATCTACCGCTGATAGGTAAATCTTGTGGGTTACTTGCTAGGTGAAGTTAGATTTGCCTCTGTTCCAGCTTGGCTGAGTTGCGTATAGTTCCACACTGCGCCGGTGGGTGTCGTTGTCACCATGGACTGGTGTTGGAAAGGCAACGTGTTGAAGTGTATGAGTGCTCCTCTGTCCCGGAGACAACTTGGTGGAGGTGGTCTGCGAGAGGGTATTTATGGGACAGACGCCATGTTCTGGGGTTCGTTTCAGCCACCTGCTGGCCCTCCTGGCCGACAGGTATGTGCGGCGTGTGGGTGGGCCCAGAAGCCTGTCTGGGGCCTACCACAGCAGAGGAACGGTCCTGAGCTGTCTATCCTGAGTGAAGAAGCTGGACAACTAAGGAGATCCCAGGGGAGGACCCTTCATGGAAGGATCATGCAGAGTGCTGGTCTGGAGAGGGGCCTGGTGACACGGTTGGAGGACGTCTCCTGAAGTAGTCTTACTGCATAGCACTGCCGGGATGGCTTAAAGGTTCAAGTACTGTGTCTGACATTCATCGTGAACCAATACATCCTGTGGCAGAGGATCGTACTGGTTTTATTCCAAACAAGTCTGTGGCAGAGACTTGTTCGTGCTACGTACTGGCTGCTAGACAAGTGAGAGAGGTCTATCCAGGCGGGCAAAGATTGAATCCCACAAGGGGAGTGCATCCAACTACAAGTGTTCAATTTCAAATAATGTTCTAAAGAATACTAAGAAAAGGTATTTGAGCTTTCCTGCAGCTTTCCTTCTGCCTCTTTCCTGCTACTTCCTTTATTACTTATTCATTAAAGCATTGGAAAACATATTCAAGTGTTTGGTGCCTATATCGTCCAGGGGTAAATTCAACGGGACCCTAGACCCGGTGCCGGTGGAACAGAGGCAGCGAGAGTGAAGGTAACAGCCCGCTTTAAACCAGCAGCTCCACCGAGAGTTATTGCTACACATATGACTCAGCAAACTTGGATACTACCCTACCTGCTTGTTTTCTCAAATTTAGTGGAAATTGTCATACTGAAAAAGAAGCAATCATTACTCTGAGGTCTTGGGATAGTTCTAATTGTACCTGGGTGCAAGATAAAGCAAGTTGGATGTTTTCCTGTACTTTGGATAAACCCGCTATCAATCCTGTGAACTTCTGTTTCTTCTGTTTCATTACCTCAGATAGTGAGGCAGTAGCATCGATATGAGCATGTTGTAGATTTTCGAGAATATGATTAACGTCTAGCTGCACCTTAACCCCTTCCCCAACATGCTGTGCCAACCCTCCTAACTTGTTTCTGAGTACCTCTAAATCCATTGTGTTTAGGCTACCCAGGGCAACACCCCCTGCTCCTAAGGCAGTCTCTATCAGGCCTCTCTTTACTCTAGTCTATAAATTGTCTGTTAGTACTGTCCAGTGAGAGGAGAGTAAAGGGATGACTAGATCTGCTGCCTTGACTATAGGAGCCTTACAGTAGTCTGAACTAATTTTTGCCGGCACAAGAACGTCTAACTCATTGGGTACCCGTACAACTGTCATACAGATCTTTCCTCACCCTTTCCAGGGATACCAACGTTTAGGATCAATAATTGGGGTACTTATCCCGGGGAATGTCATCACTCTTAAACTTTGTCATTTGCATAAAGGTCCAACAGCTTTCGTCAAATGTGTTGCAGAATGTCCACACAAATGGGCCATCTAGATGTAAGTCTAAATCCAGATCGTATCCTTGGGGATCCTACCAGTCTACAGTCATATGCACACCTCTCATTTCTTCATTCATTGGCCTTCCATTCATCCACTCATTCACGCTAGGCAGATCCACACCATTGCATAAGACATCCCACTTCCATGGGTTTGGACTGTTGAAAGCCAAGGACTGATTTGGGGGCCAATAAGCAGTGTCAATAAAATAGTAACCCTCTGTTTTGGGGACACAAGTCTCCCTCATTACTTGCAACACAAAGGCATGTATGAACAGTCTTGGTTGTAAATCCAGGACCTCATACTGTTTGTTTTTAGCAGCGGTCCTAATTTTTAAGATTACAGTGTTTGTATATTTGGTAGAGTCACATTTGCTCATTCATACCACATGGCCTGATGGGCGTTACTACAATTTTTGACAGGTAGTTTAGTGGATGTGTCTCACTAACGTAGGTGGGACGTTTAGTGAACAGAATCTCAAGGGTTCCCTCAGCGGGATGGAAACACTTGTCCGCTAATGACCCTTGAACAAGTTCTGGGAAATCATAATAGTACCTCTTATGTTCTTTCTCTTCCCCCTGATTGAAGATGATGTAAACAATATACCACCCTTCATAGTTCTCCCCTGTGGCATCTATGGGATATAACTTGCTATTTTTGCATTTTATCCTCCATAAATCTGACCCCTTGGTTAAGTTTGTTATGGACATTTCATAGGTCTCGGTATCAAGATCTACAAACATCCTCTTGATTTACTGTCATTTGATCTTTCAGGAAAAATTCCTGGGATTAGACATTCCATATCCTTGAGGTCCCAATCCCCTTCACACATGGTAACGTCCTCACCTAGGTGATATGTTACATACAATATGGTATCAGGGCTATCTTTCACCACCTACTGTATTCATTCCCGATCATCAGGACTGGTCTTCCAGTATGCAAGACTGCAAAGCCTATCTAGTAGATACCCTGCATCAATGTCCCCAAAGGCTGTATGAATTCTGTAAGGGTGGGGATCGAGGCCGGTGGTATGTTCAAGGAAGGACCCATCAAAACCCATACCTGCTATGGCATGAATGAGTATATACCCATGAAAGTACATTGGGTATCTGGGGAGTAGTTGTCCTTGCTTGCATTCGGCCTTATGGATCTGTGTGTGACTCCACCCCTCAGGTTTTATTACCCATTTACTATACTCCTCCGGTGGGGTCCAGGGTACAGACTCTGTTTGGATTTCCTTTTTAGGAGCTGGTGGTTCTTGAGCAGAAACAAGAACATACCAGCTGAGTAAACCTAACAATGAGCAAAGCTTTGAACAGGAGAATCTGGATGCAGCACACTGGATAAGTGTAATGCTGACTGCAGGTCAGCCTGTTATTGTAGGTGGAGTCAGGCTGCATAAAGCCTGCCCTCCTTCTTCTCCTTCCTATGGTCGTAGGATCTCGTGTTGACAGGTCACTTCCGGGTTAGGGCAGGTCACGGCAGATCACTTCCTGTTTGTGGCTTGCAGGGCGGCAGCATGGTCGGCTGCAAGGTTTTCTGTTTGGATCTCTCTCCCGGTGGTCGTGGCAGGTCTCGGCAGCGTTACCATGCGGCAGGGTCTTGTGTGCAGCGGGCGCAGGGATAGGGGTAGTATTCTTCTATCCGTTTTCACTTTACTCCGGTCAGCTTGGGGTTCAGATAGCACCATGTGTTGGGGTTGCAGGTTGGGGGGAGTGTGTTTGGGGGTTTTCAGGAGATGATGGCAGAGTCTCATATGTCACGATGTCCCGCCTCTGTCATTAGCACTGCATAGCACGTTTGTATTCCTGGAATACAGGTAAGCAATCCAATGAAACGTCTTTTTTCTAGCAGGGACCCATGTTTGTCCAGTTGTAATAGTGTAGGTCATTGCATTTAGTCTTTGGTATTTGGGTCTGCTGTCACCACTGTTAGGTTACAGCATAGGTATGTATGGGCAGGGTCTCCTCTCTCCCTAGCCTCATGGTGATTTCCCCCCCCCCCCTCCTCAGCTTCGTGTGATGGGTTCCCCCCCTCCTGAGCACCACATAGTGGGTCGTGTCCCTCCCCGAGCTCCACGTGGTCTATAGTGTGGGTCTTCAGGGGTTAATTCAGGCTGTGGGGTTGTCATGACACTTGCTCATTGCCGGTCATCTCATGATATTCTGTGGGGGTCCTTTGGGGGCATGCAAATTTCCATTTCTCATGTAATTTTCGGTTTTCCATGTATGTTGCGATTTACGGTTTCTCATGAAATGCTGGTTCTCATGTATTTTACAGTTTGCATGCGATCTACGATTTCTCATTCATTTTACGATTTTTATTTTCATGCAATTTACGTTTCTCATGCATTTTACGGTTGTCATGTGATTTATGATTTCTCATTTATTTTACGGTTTTTCATGCAATTCACGGTTTCGCATGCATTTTACGGTTTTCATGCAATTTGCGATTTCTTATTCAATTTACGTTTTTTTTTTCATGCAATTTACGGTTGCTCATGCATATTAGTTTCGTATGCAATTTACAGTTGTTCATGCTTGTTACGGTTTCTCGTGCTTTTTTACAGTTTCTCATGTGATTACGTTTTTTTATGCATTTTACGGTTGCCCGTGCATTTTACGGGTTCTCATGCAATTTTTTTCAGTTTCTCATGCTATTATGTTTTTTTCATGCAATTTTACAGTGTTCTCAGGCAATTTTACAGTGTTCTCATGCATTTACGGTTGTCATGATTTCTCATTTATCTCCCACAATCTTCTCGCCTGTTTTCCATACGTCATACGTGCACGTTCACCATTACACCTTTACTACTACCCACCACGGTCTGTGGGTACTTTAGCCCTGAGTGTTCGTTTTTAATTTTCCTGTCTTGGCGTGGCAGGTTGCTCGGGCTCGCTCACTGCATACAGTAGGGGGGTGTCGTCATTAGGTTCATTTTTTACGCTCTTGGTCTTGTCATTTCTGCACTCACATCTTCATACTTGTCAGGTATTAGGGGTGTTATGTTTTGGGCTGGTTATTTGTAATGTTATCTGATTGCTTTCATACAGCTGAATTGTTTCATGTTCTACCACTGCAGATTACCCGTCACGTCTATGGGTTTAACAGATTGAGGTGATCGTTTTTAATTGGCTTGTTCAGTGGCAAGTCTTCTCATCTGTTCTTACGTTGCTTATGTATTTCGTACAAACTTACGTTTCTCATGCAGTTCACGTTTCTCATGCAAATTACGTTTCTCATGTTGTTTACATTTTCAAGCTATTTACGTTCCTCATGCATTTTTATGTTTTTCATATAATTTTATGCTTTTCATGCAATTTGTTGTTTCTATGTTAAACTCACTTTTATGTTTCTCTCGTTTTTTCCAGGTTTCTCATGTTTTCCCAAGGTTACTCTCGTTCTCATGTTCATCACACGTTCATTAAGTCACGTTCTCATGCTACTGATATTTCGCAAGTAGTTTGCGGTTTCTGGCAGCCTCGGTTTTTTTAGGCTGCTCACTTTTCGTAAGCTCGCACTATACATGGGTTTCGTTCCTTCACGTAGCTTTCGTTCCTGGTGCAGGTTTTCTCAGTATGCTCATGTTTCTCTCGTAGTTCATGTTGCTGTCCCAGTGGTGTGTCACTTACACAAAAATAGGTTACCCAGGGGACTGTGGTTCCTCCTTATCCATGCACACGACCTTTTGTTGCCTAGCTACTCTTGGCTAGGGTTGGCAAAGCATGGAACTATTGGTTAGTCAGCCATGGCAGCTCCAGCAGCCTTTACGGTCTCAGGGGTTTTTGTGGGTTCTGAATTTTCTCAGTCCCTAGGCCAGTATCAGCAGGCTTCCTACTTGGTTCGGTTTTTGCCTCTTTTAACTCATATCGGCACAGCAGTGTCGGGGAGTATCTGATTGGGACACAGCGTTTCATGTCGTTAGTAGACCCGGACAGGTTTTCTTTATTTGCTGTGCATTCTATTAAAGCCATCCTCAGGGTTCCTGAAAGTAGCCCTCCTGCTGTGATCAGCAGACTTCTCATCATGGGTCATATTTTCCGTATCGTATCTATCACATTCCCATGGTCTCCTTCGTGTTGGGTACTAGCTCGGTGCTCAAGGCAGGCCTATACCCGGGGTTGGGTCATAAGAGACAGGAGCAGTTCTGCATATTTGTGCCTGGGACTTCAGCCGTATTGGGTAAGTGCAGGTCGTCTTGTTCTCTGGGTTGGCCCAGAGCCACTTTAGAGATACCACAAGCGGTTGGTATTTGGTAGATTATATGTAATTTCAGTGGGCTATAATTTGGCTTCATATTCATCCTACTGGTCATTTTTGCCCCCTTTTAGGCATACTGACCATTTGACCAGGGCACAACTCAGGTCTATGTTCTTTGTTGCTTTTTGTTCCTTTGTACACTATCCACAGATTGACTCCGAGTACAAGTGTAAGGCTGACTGCAGGTCAGCCTGTTATTGTAGGAGGAGTCGGGCTGCATAAAGCCTGCCCTCCTTCTTCTCCTTCCTATGGTCGTAGGATCTCGTGTCCCACCCACCCATTCCCTTTTTTTTTCTTTTCTTTTTTCATTTTATTTCAATTCATACTTGGGTATGCCCCCTTTTAGGCATACTGACCATTTGACCAGGGCACAACTCAGGTCTATGTTCTTTGTTGCTTTTTGTTCCTTTGTACACTATCCACAGATTGACTCCGAGTACAAAGTTGAAAAATTGTCTTTATTATAAAAATTGGATCATCAAAAATACAAGACAATCAGGCAGGATGTACAGGCTCAGCTGACGCGTTTCACACTCGTGATTGGGTGCTTACTCATAGCTGACAATTATTGGAATGACTAGCATATATATATCTTAAGAAGGATACCACGTGATTATACATAAAATTGGTATCAGCTGAAAACCAATTTTGTGAGGTCTCGGCATCTGCTGTCAAATAAGTATGCTATCCAATGGAAGAGACTCTTAAAAGAATGACATATAAGCCGCAACAAATAACCTAAATCAATAGGTATAAAAGTGTCTGTGTGTATGTGGAAAAGGAATATATGTATTCATATGTGCAATGAAGTGTGATGAAATATAATTGTGTTGAAGCTAAGTATGAAAAAACAAATCAATGCGAAATATATGTGAAGAAGGTGAAGAAATGTGTTTATGGATGTGTATAAATTGTGCATGAACATAATAATATATGCATACTACATATTGAATTAAATAAGTGCATGAATCAATCATTAAATGTAACAATATGCATGTAATAAAAACGAGAAATGTGAAGTAAGGACAAAAATGTGTGTGTAACATTAAATACTAAAAAATGAGCTATAATGTGATTGGCCACAAAAATATTTAACGAAACTTACGTATGTATATATATATGGTATACATTACAGAAAAATATCCAAAAATTGTGTGGGAATTAGTAAATTAAAAATAACTAAACAAGGACAATGTTATAGTGCTTGTTTCTGCCGACCAAGATGATTAATTGCGAATAAAGATCGGCATGTGTATGGATGTGCCGGAACGATCAAAGTTGAAATGAAGTCCCTTGCGATGTAACATAAAATAATGTGCAGTGGATGATAATCTGGCTGCAAGCAGGGTGTATGTAGACCTGTATAGTGGTAGAAAGTGAATGATGAAGTCCAAGAAAATGGAGCTTCGCCAATCAAAATCACAACAGTGTGATCTAATGTTGCTGTAAAGATGATGGTTGTATGTGCGGAGTGCAGACTGACTATTTAAAGGTTGGACACTACGGGGGATATGCAGAAGCCTACTAATTTGAAAAAGGAGTAAAGCTAAACTGAGATCATAGACCCCATCCAAATAATGGTGAATATAAAGTATAACGATGGGTAATATACCCGTAGTGCCCCATATAGAGATATATCTTCATCTATAAATGTCAGCAGATGCCGAGACCGCTGAACAACTAACAATCTTGTTTCTGACACTAAATGTGAAATACTATAAACTCACTAATACATTGCTCAAATGATGATTTTACCGGCAAGTGAAACAATTTAATACACAAGCAAGCACATAAGAAGTCGGTGTGGATCCAATCTATAGAAATAATAGAGAATGTATCATTACTGAACATCGTAATGAAACAAATTATATCATGCTATAACACTGAGCAAGCAAAACGGGTACTAGACACATAACTGCAACATATAAAAGTTTGTACGCACAGATCTATGCTCCATATAACTGAACAATGATCCCAAAGCATGAGTGTATAATTGGACGTCAATATATTAAAAGATATATTGAAAAGTATTTACATAAAAAATATGTATATTGGGTTGCTTGTTCAAAACTAAAAATAAAAATGAAAATGAAAATAAAATTGTGAATATCAAAGAAATAAATGTAAAAATAGAAACGAAAAATGGAAATAAAAGTAAAACTTTTAATATTAACATTGTCATATGAAAATCCAAAAGAAAAATGAAAAAAATGCATATGTCATTCTTGAACAAATTGGAAACCATAAAACAATGCTGGAGGGTACTTCGTGCATTTAATACTGACCATTGTGTGTCAAAACTCCTATATTGCTATCATTAGTATAATTGGTACATTGATAAGGAGTTCGTCCAAACCATATAAATTAGTCAAAAATGTAAATTATTTTATTTTTGTATATAAAGTTGAATATATATGTGTATGGACCACAGTGGTCAATGAATGAAAAAACCCATGTCATGGCACTACCTGACTAGAGTGTATGATAAAGAAATAGAAAATGGCTAAAAAATGTAAAAAGTAAAAAGTTATTGTTATTCTTATAATGTAAATCTTTCCAGACAGTATGTTTTATCAATTACTCGTAGTAATAGGAAACATCCCATTCGAAATTGAGGCCTAAGGGGATTCTCGTGTTCAAAGAGAATATCCAATATACCTCACGTCTGCAAAGCAATTGGAACCTGTCGCCTCCTCTAGCAGGTGTTACAACCTTTTCCATACCCTGAATAAAGAGGCTTGATACGTCTTTCTGATGCACAAAAATCCAGTGTTTGGCCACATTAGTTAATCTATCTTTTTCAATGTCATGTAAGTGGTCATATAAACGATCTCTAAGGCGGCGTGTTGTCCGCCCGACATACTGGATCTGGCAAATGTCGCAAGTAATCACATATATTATAAACTGGGTGTTGCAGTTTATAAATGAGGTGATGTTAAAGACTTTACCATTCGTGCAAGATTGAACTTGCTTGCCCTTCTTTATATGACCGCAATAATTGCATCCCTTTTTACCACATTTGTAGTTACCCTTGAAATTTAACCAATTAGATTTGGTTCGTTCAGTCGACACCAAACTGGGTGAAAGAGAGCTCCCCAGGGTAGGTGCCCTGCGAGAGACCACTTTAATGCCCCTGGAGAGAATGCTATTATATGCAGCGTCGTTATACAAAATTAGAAGATATCTAGTGACTATCTTTCTTATTTTGTTGAATTCCGCGCTATATGGTGTTGAAAATACCGGGTTAGTGATTGAGGGGGAGCTGGTATGGAGTTTATCTTGTAGAAGTGTCTGCCTGGGAACAGCACTCGCTGTAGTAAGTGCTCTATTTACTAGGGCTGTACCATATCCCCGATCTCTGAACCGCTGAGCCATGTTGTTTGCTTTCGTGTGGAAGCTTTCAGGAGTACTACACGGGCGTTTAAGCCTCAGAAATTGTCCATAAGGTACGCCTCGTATGGTGTGTTTAGGATGTGCTGAATCCGCTCTAAGGAGGGTATTACCTGCAGTGGGTTTCCTATATAGAATGGTGTGAATGGAGTTACCTGCACCTGTAAGTTTAACATCTAGAAATTCAATGCTGTGGGATTGTAGGGTACCTGTAAACTTCAAATTAAGGTTGTTATTATTGAAGTATGAAAGCCAAGCTTCCAAATCAGCATGCACATCCAATGTGATGAACAAGAGGTCATCGATAAAACGACAGTAAAAAACTGTGTCTAGTCTGCGGGGGCTATCATGTCCAAAGATGCGAGACCTCTCCCACCAACCCATAAAAATGTTGGCGAGGGAGGGCAAAAATTTAGCGCCCATGGAGGCCCCGCATCTTTGGAGATAGTAGCCCCCGTCAAACAGAAAAAAGTTTTGTGTAAGTAAATACTCCAAAGCCTGCAGAATAAAGTCTTGAAATGGAAGTGAAAATCTACCTGATTTTTTGAGAGCCCAAGCAACTGCCTGAAGGCCTAGATGGTGCGGGATGCTACAATAAAGACTGGTGACATTGCAACTGATCCACCTGAAATTATTCTCCCATCGAAAATTTTGAAGTTTATTAAGCAATTGTTTAGTGTCTCTCAAGTAGCCAGGCAAACTAGTTGCCAAGGGCTGCAATTGAGAGTCCACCTATTCACCTAAACGTTTGTTCAATGAACCAATGCCTGCTACAATAGGTCGACCTGTTAGAGGGTGAAGTCCTTTATGGACCTTAGGCAAATGGTGGAATATGGGCATAACAGGATGTTCAGGGATAAGTTTTTCTTTGTCTTTATGTGAAAAAATGCCTACCGATACTGCTCTGTCTTAAAGGGCAGAAAGTTTGTTCTTAAAGGGGAGTGTGGGATTTGATGGAAGTAATTGATAGGTTTGTGTGTCGGATAACTGACGTAAAGCTTCCTGTGTGTATGTTTCAGTGTCTAAGACGACCACTATTCCCCCCTTGTCTGCGTTCCTAATGTTTTTCATTTTTATTTTTAGTTTTGAACAAGCAACCCAATATACATATTTTTTATGTAAATACTTTTCAATATATCTTTTAATATATTTACGTCCAATTATACACTCATGCTTTGGGATCATTGTTCAGTTATATGGAGCATAGATCTGTGCACACAAACTTTTATATGTTGCAGTTATGTGTCTAGTACCCGTATTGCTTGCTCAGTGTTATAGCATGATATACCAGTAATTTGTTTCATTACGATGTTCAGTATAATGATACATTCTCTATTATTTCTATAGATTGGATCCACACCGACTTCTTATGTGCTTGCTTGTGTATTAAATTGTTTCACTTGCCGGTAAAATCATCATTTGAGCAATGTATTAGTGAGTTTATAGTATTTCACATTTAGTGTCAGAAACAAGATTGTTAGTTGTTCAGCGGTCTCGGCATCTGCTGACATTTATAGATGAAGATATATCTCTATAAGGGGCACTAAGGGTATATTACCCATCGTTATACTTTATATTCACCATTATTTGGATGGGGTCTATGATCTCAGTTTAGCTTTACTCCTTTTTCAAATTAGTAGGCTTCTGCATATCCCCCGTAGTGTCCAACCTTTAAATAGTCAGTCTGCACTCCGCACATACAACCATCATCTTTACAGCAACATTAGATCACACTGTTGTGATTTTGATTGGCGAAGCTCCATTTTCTTGGACTTCGTCATTCACTTTCTACCACTATACAGGTCTACATACACCCTGCTTGCAGTCAGATTATCATCCACTGCATATTATTTTATGTTACATCGCAAGGGACTTCATTTCAACTTTGATCGTTCCGGCACATCCATACACATGCCGATCTTTATTCACAATTAATCATCTTGGTCGGCAGAAACAAGCACTATAACATTGTCCTTGTTTAGTTATTTTTAATTTACTAATTCCTACACAATTTTTGGATATTTTTCTGTAATGTATACCATATATATACATACGTAAGTTTCGTTAAATATTTTTGTGGCCAATCACATTATAGCTCATTTTTTAGTATTTAATGTTACACACACATTTTTGTCCTTACTTCACATTTCTCGTTTTTATTACACGCATATTGTTACATTTAATGATTGATTCATGCACTTATTTAATTCAATATGTAGTATGCATATATTATTATGTTCATGCACAATTTATACACATCCATAAACACATTTTTTCAACTTCTTCACATATATTTCTCATTGATTTGTTTTTTCATACTTTGCTTCAACACAATTATATTTCATTACACTTTATTGCCCATATAAATACATATATTCCTTTTCCACATACACACAGACACTTTTATACCTATTGATTTAGGTTATTTGTTGCGGCTTATATGTCATTCTTATAAGAGTCTCTTCCATTGGATAGCATACTTATTTGACAGCAGATGCCGAGACCTCACAAATTGGTTTTCAGCTGATACCAATTTTATGTATAATCATGTGGTCACGTGGTATCCTTCTTAAGATATATATATGCTAGTCATTCCAATAATTGTCAGCTATGAGTAAGCACCCAATCACGAGTGCGAAACGCGTCAGCTGAGCCTGTACATCCTGCCTGATTGTCTTGTATTTTTGATGATCCAATTTTTATAATAAAGACAATTTGTCAACTTTATCCGGTGTGCGGCATCCAGATTCTCCTGTTCAAAGCTTTGCTCTACTTTGCATTTAGCCAGCACCTGGGACTCTTCACCTCTGAAGGATTCACATCAATTACACACCTGGGTTCAGATCTACCTGAGTGGTGAAACACTCTCTTTGTTTTGATTAAACCTAACAATGCCCATCCCACCCAGCTCCCTAAACCTCCTTCTGAACTTGTTTGCAATGAGAAGCATGCACCCAAGAGATTTTTCCCTCTATCTTCACTGAGGTGGGGGTGATCAGCAATACCTGGTAGGAACCCTCGAACCACCCAATCTCCAGGCTGTAGGGAGTGAGATTTACCGTCAGAATTTGGGTCTGGAATAGAAGAGAACACTTGGGTATGCAACTTGGTGAGCTGCTTATGTAATTCCTGCACATACATCTTTAAGGAACAATGCATTAATGTCATCTCTTGTGGGAAAAACAATCCTGTCATTGGGGGTCTCCCAAACAATATCTCAAATGTAGATAGTTTTTCCGGATCTTTAGGAGTATGTCGCATGGATTTCAATACCAGAGGGAGAGCTTGCACCCAAGTAAGGTGCATATTATCACAAATTTTGGCTAGTCTATCCTTGATCATTCCATTATACCTTTCAACCTTCCCTGATGCCTGCGGGTGATAGGGAGTATGGAACTTTTGTTCAATTTGGAGTCCTCCCATAACCTCAGCCATCACTTGGCCTGTGAAATGGCTCCCTTGATTAGATTCTACGGTCTCAATTAGGCCATACCTGCACAAAATTTCCTGCAATAGTTTCTTTGCGGTGACTGACGCAGTAGCATTGGCTACAGGCCAGGCTTCTACCCATCCTGAAAACATGTCTACACATACTAGGACATATTGGAATTGTTGGCATTTTGACAATTGAATGTAATCAATCTGAAGTCTCTGGAAGGGATACTGTGCTTTGGGCAAATGCTTAGTTGGGGTTTTGATAAGCCTCCCAGGATTATGTATCTGGCATGTTTCGCATCCTTGACAGAATCTCTCCGCAACAGTGGTGAATCTGAGGGCCACCCAGTGAGATGTGATTGTGGAGACCATGGCTCCTTTGGACAGATGAGAGGGGCCGTGTGATGCCTCAGCCAAATACGGATACAATGCTGGAGGGGCACAGTACCTTCCATCCTCATGAGCCCAAAGTGCATCTGTTTCTTTACATCCCTGGTTTTGCCACTTCTGTTTTGTCCTTTCATCGGTTTGCACTTGCAATTTCTCCAAAACAGCCAAATCTACCTGATCAGGACTGTCAGGGGAAGGTGTTGCCATGAAGATTTCCGCAGATTCAGTACCAGTTACAGCAGCTGCCTTTGCAGCGGTATCTGCTTTAGCATTCCCAAGTGAAACCTCATCCGTGCCTTTAGTGTGTGCTGCACATTTTAAGACTGCTATTTCCTCTGGGAACCAAAGTGCCTCAAGGACTTTCCTAACCACTTCAGCCCCGGAAGGATTTACCCCCTTCCTGACCAGAGCACTTTTTACAATTTGGCACTGTGTCGCTTTAACTGCTAATTGCGCGGTCATGCAATGCTGTACCCAAACAAAATTTGCGTCCTTTTCTTCCCACAAATAGAGCTTTCTTTTGATGGTATTTGATCACCTCTGCGGTTTTTATTTTTTGCGCTATAAACGGAAAAAGACCAAAAATTTTGAAAAAAAATGATATTTTCTACTTTTTGTTATAAAAAAAAATCCAATAAACGAAATTTTAGTCATACATTTAGGCCAAAATGTATTCGGCCACATGTCTTTGGTAAAAAAAATGTCAATAAGCGTATATTTATTGGTTTGCGCAAAAGTTATAGCGTCTACAAACTAGGGTACATTTTCTGGAATTTACACAGCTTTTAGTTTATGACTGCCTATGTCATTTCTTGAGGTGCTAAAATGGCAGGGCGCTACAAAGCCCCAAATGACCCCATTTTGGAAAGTAGACACCCCAAGGAAATTGCTGAGAGGCACGTTGAGCCCATTGAATATTAATTTTTTTTGTCCCAAGTGATTGAATAATGACAAAAAAAAAAAATTACAAAAAGTTGTCACTAAATGATATATTGCTCACACAGGCCATGGGCATATGTGGAATTGCACCCCAAAATATATTCAGCTGCTTCTCCTGAGTACGGGGATACCACATGTGTGGGACTTTCTGGGAGCCTAGCCGCGTACGGGGCCCCGAAAACCAATCACCGCCTTCAGGATTTCTAAGGGCGTAAATTTTTGATTTTACTCTGCACTACCTATCACAGTTTTGAAGGCCATAAAATGCCCAGATGGCACAAAACCCCCCCAAATGACCCCATTTTGGAAAGTAGACACCCCAAGCTATTTGCTGAGAGGCATGTTGAGTACATAGAATATTTTATATTTTGACACAAGTTGCGGGAAAGTGACAAATTTATTTATTTATTTATTTTTGCACAAAGTTATCACTAAATGATATATTGCTCACACAGGCCATGGGCATATGTGGAATTGCACCCCAAAATAGATTTAGCTGCTTCTCCTGATTATGGGGATACCACATGTGTGGGACTTTTTGGGAGCCTAGCCACGTACGGGGCCCCGAAAACCAATCACCGCCTTCAGGATTTCTAAGGGTGTAAATTTTTGATTTCACTCTTCACTGCCTATTACAGTTTCGGAGGCCATGGAATGCCCAGGTGGCACAACCCCCCCCCCCTCCCCATGACCCCATTTTGGAAAGTAGACGCCCCAAGCTATTTGCTGAGAGGCATGGTGAGTATTTTGCAGCTCTCATTTGTTTTTGATAATGAAGAAAGACAAGAAAAACATTTTTTTTTTCAATTTTCAAAACTTTGTGACAAAAAGTGAGGTCTGCAAAATACTCACTATACCTCTCAGCAAATAGCTTGGGGTGTCCACTTTCCAAAATGTAGTCATTTGGGGGGGTTTTGTGCCACCTGGGCATTCCATGGCCTCCGAAACTGTGATAGGCAGTGAAGAGTGAAATCAAAAATTTACGCCCTGAGAAAGCCTGAAGGTGGTGCTTGCTTTTCGGGGTCCCGTACGTGGCTAGGCTCCCAAAAAGTCTCACACATGTGGTATCCCCATACTCAGGAGAAGCAACAGAATGTATTTTGGGGTGTAATTTTACATATTCCCATGGCATGTTTGAGCAAAATATCATTTAGTGACAACTTTGTGCAAAAAAAAAATTTGTCTCTTTCCCGCAACTTGTGTCACAATATAAAATATTCCATGGACTCGACATGCCTCTCAGCAAATAGCTTGGGGTGTCTACTTTCCAAAATGGGGTAATTTGGGGGGGGTTTGAACTGTCCTGGCATTTTATGCACAACATTTAGAAGCTTATGTCACACATCACCCACTCTTCTAACCACTTGAAGACAAAGCCCTTTCTGACACTTTTTGTTTACATGAAAAAATTATTTTTTTTTTGCAAGAAAATTACTTTGAACCCCCAAACATTATATATTTTTTAAAGCAAATGCCCTACAGATTAAAATGGTGGGTGTTTCATTTTTTTTTCACACAGTATTTGCGCAGCGATTTTTCAAACGCATTTTTGGGGGAAAAAACACACTTTTTAAAATTTTAATGCACTAAAACACACTATATTGCCCAAATGTTTGATGAAATAAAAAAGATGATCTTAGACCGAGTACATGGCTACCAAACATGACATGCTTTAAAATTGCGAACAAAGGTGCAGTGGCAACAAAATAAATACATTTTTAAAAGCCTTTACAGGTTACCACTTTAGATTTACAGAGGAGGTCTACTGCTAAAATTACTGCCCTTGATCTGACCCTCGCGGTGATACCTCACATGCATGGTGCAATTGCTGTTTACATTTAATGCCAGACCAACGCTTGCGTTCGCCTTAGCGCGAGAGCAGGGGGGGACAGGGGTGCTTTTTTTTTTTTTTTTTTTTCTTTATTATTTTTTTGCTTTTTTATCTTATTTTAAACTGTTCCTTTCATATTTTTTTTAAAATCATTTTTATTGTTATCTCAGGGAATGTAAATATCCCCTATGATAGCAATAGGTAGTGACAGGTACTCTTTTTTGAAAAATTGGGGTCTATTAGACCCTAGATCTCTCCTCTGCCCTCAAAGCATCTGACCACACCAAGATCGGTGTGATGAAATGCTTTCCCAATTTCCCAATGGCGCTGTTTACATCTGGCGAAATCTAAGTCATAAAATGCTCGTAGCTTCCGGTTTCTTAGGCCATAGAGATGTTTGGAGCCACTCTGGTCTCTGATCAGCTCTATGGTCAGCTGGCTGAATCACCGACTGCATTCTCAGGTTCCCTGTTGAGACAGGAGAGCCAGAGAAAAACACGGAAGACTGTGGGGGGGCATTCCCTCCCACTGCTTGTAAAAGCAGTCTAGAGGCTAATTAGCCGCTAGGATTGCTTTTACATGAAAGCCGACCGCTGGCGAGAGAGAGAGAGAGAGAGAGAGAGACCCCCTGTGAAAGTGTGTCCTAGTCTGTGCAATGCTGTACCCTACGCTAATACAATAATAGCGGGTGTCAAGTCTATATCCGCGCTTGCTGCAGACACGACATCTTCGTTGGGTGGGGTACTCGGGAGGACATAAAGAAAATGCCTCTCATGCAGCCGACTGCATTTGGTTGGGGATGTGAATGGGGGAAGTACGGGCGCTGCAGAAGTGGTGGGTTCCCAATCAGGATTGGTGAATGCAGCAGGAAGGGCACGATGGGCCTGTTTGTCTTCTTCTTGGTGGTATCGGGACACTACTTGTGCTTGCCACCTCACCAGCTTGAACTGCACTTATGGGACTCGCCACGTCACCAAGTGTTACTGCAGTGCTGGTTTGACTACGACCGGGGTGTACAAGGCCGCTGGCGCTTGCCAGTTCACCAAAACGCTACCAAAAAAAACTGTTAGCGATCGCAGGGATCAGGCCTGACTCTGCAAACGCTGCAGTTATGCGTTTAGTGTTTTGTAAGTGTCAGTGATCGATCGATACTGCACTTGGGTGGGCTGGGCTGGGCCGGGCGGAGGGGCAAAATGCAGGTGCTAGCAGGGATCTGGGCTGATCCCACTAACACTGCATTTTTGGGAACCCTAGACTGCTGGGGACACTAGTATAGATCTGATCGGATCAGATATTGATCCGTTCAGATACTATACCACTAAGGGAGGTGTACGGTGCGTGCGTGGGTTTTAGCGGTACTGGCGCTAACCTGACACTGCCTGGGGCTGGTGCTTGCCAGTTCACCAAAATGCTACCAAAAAAACTGTTAGCGATCGCAGGGATCAGGCCTGACTCTGCGAACGCTGCAGTTATGCGTTTAGTGTTTTGTAAGTGACCGTGATCGATCGATACTGCACTTGGGTGGGCTGGGCTGGGCGGAGGGGCAAAACGCAGGTGCTAGCAGGTATCTGGGCTGATCCCACTAACACTGCGTTTTTGGGAACCCAAAACTGCTGGGGACACTAGTATAGATCTGATTGGATCAGATAATCTGACGCTGCCTGGGGCGACGCATATCACCGCTGGGCAATCAGGGGGCTAAACCTTTATTCGGTAATAAACGGCGGGTGCCCTGACACTATAAAAATAAACGAACTAACCAGTGTCACCTGTAACAATTATACGGTGATCAGTGGTGAAAGGGTTAACTAGGGGGCAATCAAGGGGTTAAAACATTTATTAGATAGTATATGGGGGTCCCTGTCGCTATAAAACGCTGACGGCGAACCTATATATTTACCTCTAACTAGCGTCACCAGTGACACTAATACAGCGATCAGAAAAATGATCGCTTAGTGACACTGGCGACGGGGGGTGATCAAGGGGTTAAAACTTTATTAGGGGGGTAATTGGATGGTGGGTGGTGTGTCCTACCAGATACGGCACCTCATCCCGAGTCGATCTCAAAAAATGGGGGAAAAGGGGATGATGGGATTATTGCGGTGCCACCAAAATTCAAAATTACTAGAATGATATTTTATATAAAATCATTTATTTTATTGATATCAAGAACATCTAAAATGTTTACATGAAAGAGTACAAAAAATATACAAAGCAAAAACAGAAACAGAAATACAGTTCAAATAAATGACCGTCACCAAGGATGTTGAGGGGTGATCATAGTCTTATGTTCCCAACTAGTTTCGCCAAAACATTGGCTTCATCAGGGGAATGTAGAGATGTACTGCAGAGAGTAAAACCACTATAATAAAGAAAAAATGCATTATTGGATCAACATAATCTTGTAATGCTGGAGGCAAGCCAATCGCATCGCATAGTGGTAAAATTGCCGCCCCCCCATATCCCACGGTCTTCCCACCCCCCACACACCTAAAACATACCATGCGGGCTCCAAAACGCAAGGGTGACACCACCAAGACACTGAGAATGGAAGTTGCACTCAGCCCAGTATTTGGCTACAGGGGAATTAGCATATAAGTATTGAAAATTCTTTTAATTTTATTTAACAAAAGGGACCTACGCCTCAAATACATACCCTAATTATATGCAAAACCAAGGCACTCAATGTTGCACAAGGGAGATTCACAGCGCAGTCAGTTCATGTAAAAAAATCGCATGAATGCGATCAAAAGGACTGTAAAATAGATTCAAGAGAGGGGAAAAAAAAAAAGGTATGGGAAAAATAATATTGATACACATAAATATATCAGTGAATTTCAGATTTGAAAGACATAGTGAAATATGTTGGATATAGTGAGTAGGGCTTACCGAATACGCATTAAGTTAGAAAAAATGCATCCTATGAATAAGGTTCCGCCAATATCTTGGCTAAACGTTGGAACCTCCACAATGAGTCTTTCTGGTAACACCGGTTATTGTAGATGGTCTGAAAGTCAATGCATATAACAAAGGGACTGTTAGCAAGAAAGTTCAGCCAGTATAGCCATATGTGGCAATATAATGACAGATGCTTGCAGTGATGAAAAAAAAAAAGTTTGTTGGATCTATTACCTTTTACATATGTAGCCAGCTCCCCAGGATGATCCCACAGCAAGGAGATAAAAAACACACTGAGAGCAAGGCTGCCTTTTAAAACCCCCACCTGATCAGCATGATGTAAATCAGCTGATCAGGAGCGGACGACAGGCGGGCGGAGCACATGCGCAGTAGCCAGTGTCATTTGCCTACATATCCCATAAGTCCGAGCGTCGGTCCGGTCACATGGTGGCTACTGCCTGCGACATGATCGACAGATGGAAAAGTGCAACGGAAGGCTCCAGAGGAAGAAGGGGGAGAGGGGGGAGGGGGGGAAGAAGAAGATTAGGGGTGTGTTAGGGGGGTACCCTAGACCTAAAGGGGGCTAATACTAACTGCCCTACCACACTAACTGTTGTCACAAACTGACACCAATGCAGTAATCAGAAAAAAAAAACTGCTTGGTGTCAGTGTGACGGGGGGGGGTGATCGGGGGGGGGGGGGTAAAGGGGGGTGTTATGTGTGCCTGGCATGTTCTACTATGATGTTACTATGATGTTCTACTATGTTCTATGTTCTACTATGATGTGTGTGTGTGTTTTACACTCACATTGCAGTCTTCTCTCCTCGGCGCCGGAACGGAAAATGCCGAGCCGAGGAGAGATGACATCATTTCCTCTGCCTCTGTGTACTATACAGAGGCAGGGGAATGATCTGATTGGCTGGGAGCGATCGCGAGGGGGGGGCCACGAATGGATGTCCTCCCCCTCATCTCTGAACGCTCCCAGACCAAAGCCGACCGCCTCGGGCACCGGGGGGGCCCGTTCGGACCCCCCGCCCGCGGGAAGGCAATCACGTACCAGGTACATGATTTTGCCTGCCCGTGCCATTCTACCGCAGTATATCTGCGTGAGGCGGTCGACAAGTGGTTAATGAGCTCACCATGTTTGGTCAGGAAGCCTCTCAGTTTCCATAGTTGGGCAAAATCGTGACATATGCCAAAAGAATATCTTGAGTTTGTGTAGACATTGAGCTTTTTTTCTTTCCCTACTATGCAAGCTTGCATGATAGCCAAAAGGTAGTTTTCCTTGGAAAAGGATTTCATCCTTAGTGACTACGAATACCCAGTAATAGGGTGCTCTTCTTCAGTATAGAAGCGGGACCCATCTACAAAAAGAGTGAAGTCAGCATTGTGGATGGGGGTGTCTCTGATGCCGCGTACACACGACCGTTTTTGCCGTCGGAATAAACTCCGAAGGTTTCTCAGACGGAGCTCCGACACGGTCAAATCAAAATCAGACCAAAGTCCGACCGTCCAGAACATGGTGACGTAGAGCATGTACGACGGGACTAGAAAAAGGAAGTTCAATAGCCAGTAGCCAATAGCTTCCGTCTCGTACTTGCTTCAGAGCATGCGCAGTTTTTGGTCCGTCGGAACAGCATACAGACGAGCGGTTTTCCCGATATTAATTAGTTCTGTCGGAAATATTTAGAACATTTTCCATTTCTAGGTCCGTCAGAATTTTCGAAAAAAAAAAGTCAGATGAGGCATACACACGATCGGAATAGACGATGGAAAGCTTCTATCTGACTTTTTCTGTCGGACATTCCGTTCGTGTGTATGCGGCTTGACTCTCTGTGCTTCCAGATAATGATCCTCCATTTCTGCATTGCAGTCATGGCTTTCTATTTCATCTTGCGATGTCTCTAGTAGTGATGTAGCTGGATTTAATTTTGCACACCTTTTGAGGGTAATATTTGTGGGCGTTAAAAGTGCCAGTCCATATCTGGTCAATCTTGCTGATGAAAATGTGCTTTGTGGTCAGGTTCTGCATGACCACATGAACCTCATGGGGTACATAAACTTCTAACGGGTTCCCTAGCACAATATCTGCAGTTTTAGTCAGCATCTCAGCAGCTGCTGCTACTGCCCTCAGACAGGGTGCCATTGAATTGACAACTGGGTCAATCTGACAACTGTAATAGCCAATGGGCTTGTCATGTCCTCCATGGTCCCGTGTCAGGACTTCAGCAGCGTGGCCTCTGGACTTGTGACAGTAAAGCCGGAATCCCTTGGTATAATCTGGCAGGCCCAAAAAGGGAGCTTCACTGATTGCAGCTTTCAAGGTCTGAATAGCATGTATTTGCCCTTCACTGAGTTCCAGTTTCCCCTGTATGTTTACAGAGTCATAGAGTGGCTTACAAACATTGGACATTTCTGGTATCCATTGTCGGCAATATCCAACCAACGCAAGGAATCCCCTCAATTGTTTTGCATTTTGTGGCATTTTGCTATTCAGAATAGCCTTCTTTTGGTCTTGTGTCAAGTGTTTTTTTTCTTTGGAGATGCAATGACCCAAAAACACAACTCTGTCCATGTTGTATTGTAACTCGGCGGGGGATACTCTGCATCCCTCCTCACCAAGGTGATTCAACAAGAGATAGTGGCCTCTCTACATACCTCTCTCGTGTCACCTCCAATCAGCAAGTCATCCACATACTGAAGGAGAGTGATACCCTCCGGGCAGTGCCACCTGTCCAGGCATTCTTTCATTGCTTTGCTGTACTAATTTGGGCTAGATACCATACCCATGGGCAATCTACACCAGGTATACTGCTGCCGTTCAAAACTGAAGGCAAAGCGGTATTGACAGTCAGAGTGGAGTGGTACCGTGAAAAAGGCATCCTTCAAATCCATAACTGTGAAATATTGATTAGAAGGGATGATGTTACTCAGAATAGTGTGAGGGTTTGGTACCACTGGAGCATTCTCTTGGATGATTTTGTTAATTGCCCTCAGGCCTTGTACCATCTGGTAAACATTTTGGCCTGTTCTTTTCACAGGGTACAATGGGGTATTAGCTGGTGAACTCACTTTTACCAGTATACCCTCTTTAAGGAGGTGTTTGATTTGGTCTCTAATTCCCTCCAATTGAGCCAATTTCAAGGGATACTGAGGTAATCTAGGAATGATAGCATCTGGTTTTAGTTTGATCCTAACAGGGGGGCAGCGGATCATAAGTCCCATGTTCCCCTCTTTAGCCCAAACATCTGGATTGGTGCTTTTGAATAAATCACTGGGCAAGCTCTCTGCAAAGCTTGCGTCCATTTCCAATTTAAACAAAGCAATGATGCTATCCCAGGTTTCTACCATTTGGTGTTGGTCAGGATCAGAAGGGATGTTTACTTCCACTCCATCCTCAGTAAATTGTATTTGTGCTCTCATTTGGGAGAGCAAATCTTTTCCCAGCAAATTGCAAGGAACTGAATTGCTCAAGAGCAGGGAGGCTTCGGTTTGAAAGGGTCTGACTCAAACTTTTGTGGGAGTGGTTTCCAATAGGGGATATAATATACCCCCTAGCCAAACTCCTCTCACGATATTTTGAATGGGGAGATTCACCTCACTGGATTTTAAAATGGTACGAGCTGCCCTGGTGTCTACCAATAGATTTAGGGTCTGATTATTTAATTGCATTTGTACATAAGCACTACCTTGCTCATTTGTCGAGATTACAGGTAACACCGGGAGCTCTCCCCATCACTTGAGGTCTCTTTCAGATTCCCTTTCTTGTCATGGTGGCCTATTTTGTCTTGGAGCTCTACACTCCCTCTTGTAGCGACCGGGTTTGTGGCAGTTGAAACAGACTGGTTTCCCTCTTGGTTTTTGTCTGAGATCAGTGACAATGCAGATCTTTTGAGATTTTTGTGACTCCCAATCTGCTATATTCCTTTCAATAGCAGTTGCAAGTGACAACAAAGAGGAGAGGGGTTTATCTCTCCAGTCTGGATTTGCAGTCATCAATTTTTCCCTGATGTTTCTTCTCAACCCAGTAATGAAGCTATGTATCAATACGGGTGATAGGGCACTGTAAGTAATGTCCCCACCAGCTGATTCCACGGCTTGTTTAAAGTGATTGTAGTATGTCATACAATCTTCCTTTGGACCTTGGATCACTCCTGACACCTTGGTCCAAGACTGGGGAGGATAGACTGTTTTATTCAACTGTGCCAATTGCTTAGTGAGTTTACCTCCTTGATGGCTGGAGTCAACATACAGGGTCCGTGAAATACTAGTTTTACTGAGGATTTCATCCAAGTCCCCATCTCCACAAACCCTTTTCATTATTTGAAGCATATCACCCCAGTTTGCATTGTAGCTTGCCTGGATGTCCAGCAGCTCTTTGGAAAATGTAATGGGATCTGTCCTCTGATGGGGGATAACACTCAGAAATCCCTTCATCTCGGAGGGAGTCCACGGTACATGTAATGTCATCTTTCCAGTGGATCTCCCACTGTTATCATAAACCACCTGTTCTCTTACAGGATAGACAGATATGTCATCTGAAAAAGATATCAGTTGTGCATTAGTCTTTTGGGATTCTGTCACAAAATCCCAATAAGACTGGGGAGGATTGTTGCTGCCAGGTGGGGGCACTTTATCCAGCTGCAAAGTGCCCTGAAGGGTGGCATTAACAGTCCAATGGTAGACAGGTGTGCCCACATTGGGTGATATCCCTTCACCATTAGAGGGACACCACACAGGTCCTTGCTGTGGGGTGCTAGTTACTTGGGGGTATAAAGGTACATAGGTCTTGAACTCTGTAGCAGAATTGCCTGTATTGCTTACAGCAGCGGAATTGCTAGTTAACTGCCGTCTAGGGGAAAATGCTGGCTCGCAGCCAGTAAATGGGGGATTACTATATTCGGGAGGTTCTTCCGTCAGAGGGGAAGAAAGTATCCCTTTTGATGGTATATGGTCACCGGAACTGGGGAGACTTTTCTCCCTTGATTCCAGCTTTCCCTTCCCCTGGCTTGCTGCGCTATCTATTTCCTTTTGTTTCAGTACTTCACAGGAAGAGTTTTTCTGTGATTCAGTGGGGGTTTTAAATGGGGTGTTAAACTTGGCAGTAAGTTGTAGCTTCCCCTTTTTGTCATCTGCTGATAGGAATTGTCATCTATCAGCTTCTGAGTATCTTGCCAACAAGGACCGGGTGATTGTATAAGGCCCCAATCCTGAAAATTCCTCATCGTCCCCCTGTTCATCAATGTCACTACTCTGGGGATGTGGGTCTAGTGGCTGCTCCTGCTTGTCCCTACTCCTCAGCATCATTTGGTGTGTTTTCTCCTTAACTCCCACCGTAAAAATATTCACATCAGTTCTATGCATGGATTCTACCATCCATGCACTCCACGCATCTCTTTCATTTGTTCGTGTCATCTTCCCGCGGTGATTGTACCACAGGGCTTCCCAAGCTTTTGGCTTAAAAGTACCTCTTTTAGAATACTTTTTTCCAGTCCAGCGATCGCAATCTTGAATATATTTTACAACCCAAGGCCCATATTTATCTATCATCTCTTTCTTCGGGGTCAAGTGGTAGGGTTCCCCATGGTTAGACGCTCTCTTTGAAGCAATTTTATTACCCATTGTGACAGACCTAGCCGGGAGAGAGACTTTTGGAGGAGACTGAATGCTAGCCTCTTGCCAATCGATCGCGGGCCCTGGCATTTGGGGGAATGGTGCTCTTTGTGAGCTGTAGGCCTGGGGACCCTTGAGGTGGTATTACTGTGGATTCGGGTCCTGGTCCCCCAGGACACACAGACTCTGGGGACCCTGGATTTGCCATGTTAGAAATAGTGGCTGATTCATAATGCTGGGACAAATATTGTTAGGAGACGCTGATGTCAATTTCAGCCACCTGTCTGTCTGTTGCCTACTAGAATGTGTATTGTAAATAAGTCTCTAGTATGGGATCTAAGAGTCATTAGATCCCCATTGTTGTTTGTGTTAATTAACTCTGCTGTTGTGATAATGTTGATTGGGTTTCCTGAGCTACAAGACGGCCAGTCTGGCCTAAAGGTCATGTCTGAGTCATCTAGGCTGTCTAAACGGATTAGTTAATTAGCCCATGTTAATTAGGTTTCTTGTCACAGGTGTATGTTCACAGTAATATGAGCAGGAGGTATACACCTCCTCTTCTACTGTATAAAAGAGCCTGTATTCCTCAATAAAAGAGATTCCTGGTTGAACTTACATACAGCCTGCCTGGTGTTTGTTCTGAGCTACACAACTGGATTAGAACGGCACATAGCAGTAGTTTTAGTCCCGGAGCATCGGATGACCGAACCATCAGATGTTGCGTTCTGCAGTCTGATTCTATAGCCGCAGAGGAGTGTCGGGAGAGAGAAACCATGCGAGCAGGGGCTCTTTACATTGGTTGGCAGCCGTGGGATTTGCTCTCCAGTTACTGGGATACTCCAAACCAGCCTGCAGGAGAGCCACGCTGAAAGACTTAATTGAGAGCCATGGAGCGAATGGTGGGATTGTGCTTCCTTGCCGTGAACACATCCAAACTATCACCTGGATCCAAGGTCCAGATAGCAGGAGAGGAGAAGTACAGATACCAGCCACCATAGAAGAGGAATTCAGAAGGAGGTTGTGAGAGATGCAGATACAGCACAGAGGACCAGTATCAGAGCAGGCCCTGCTAGGATGGTTTGATTCTACCGCTACGAACTCTGGAAGGAAGCGCTAGCCCGTGAGCAGCGAAACAAGGGAAAAGTTCTCCCCTCCATCCATGTAAGGTACTGGTCGCAGTATGAAGTGCGAATGCTGTTATTGGGGGAACAGCCGAACCAGGAGTGGACAGCTAAGTTAAGCAGGCTGATCCAGGCAGAAATGCGGTTGGACGAGAGCTACAGAGCCCTCCAGTGGTATGTAGCCCAAGTGTGCCCGTGGACATCGGATGACAGCCCCACGGAATGCTTTGACTATGATGGCCTGGGATTGTTGTACTGGAGGCTGTCCGAGGACCCTGACTTTGGGAGTGATCGGGAGTGGCATTTGGAGGAAATAATGGAGCACAGCGAGCGAAGACTGAATGTCTGGAAGTGCACTGGGCACAGGAAGATTTGGAGTTTCTGGCCGTTGAGGAATGGGAGCTTGAGATGGCCTACAGACAGCTGCTATACTCTGCTCAGCAGCAGGGTGGGGCTCCCTTTGCCTGGGACTATCAAGAAATACCAGTTGACAACTCTGAAATCCTGGCTGAAGAGTTGACAATGTGGCAGAGTAACAGTGTGCTTTGCCAACCTGCCCCTGCAGCTATGGAGGCGGAGGTCTTATGGCGGATGCAGCAAGTGCTGACTGACCTTGATGAACCTGTTTCTGCATTGGATGATCTTGGATGGAGGAATGTGCCTGTCCAGCAGAATGCCAGAGAATCGGCAGTGGAAAATCTGGAGATCGCTATCCCCAAAGCTGAAGTGCTGACAACAGGGCAGAGCTCTGCTAACCTCTGCCCAGCACTGATAGCATCTTCTGGGTTCCAGGGAGAGGAGATGGTGAACCTTTATCCCCAGACACCAGTTGCAGAGACAGGGGATTTGATAGAATTTTCTGCTGAGGAAGGACAACCTGGTGAGCCTCCAGCAGAAGAAGAGCTGTTATTAGGGCCAAGTTTCACTGTGCTCTGCCCACCACCAACAGAAGTATCTGTGAAGTTACAACTTCCCCAGCTGAAGCGCTGGCAACCGGACAGAGGGTCCAAGATCTCTGCCCTACACCTGCGGCGGTTCCGGAGGCTCAGGGTGAGAAGGAAGTGGTCACTTCCCAGCAGCAGATCAGGATACAGGGGGAGAAGGGAGAGGAGGTGTTTGTCGTCCCTCCCCAACAGTTGGCTAGGGTGGAGGAAATGGTCTTTCCTCCCCAGCAAAGATCTGTGCACCTGGGAGAGAGTACCACAGACATGTCGTCCCAACATCCAGATGAGGGAATGGAAAAGGAAGCAGCCGGCTCACCTCCCCAATGGCAGCTACACAGTTTGGGAGTGGAGGAAGCCAGCCTCCTGCCCCAATGGTTAGCTGGAGTGGAGGATGCGGAGTCCCCAGCAGAAGTGCTGGCAACAGGGCAGAGTGCTACCAACCTCTGCCCAGCACCGGCAACAACTACAGAGTCCCAGGGAGGCGGTGCAGTCGGCCTCCCTCCCCAACAGTTAGCCGGAGCAGATGGTGTGGGGTTTCCAGCAGAAGGGCTGGCAACAGGGCCGAGGTGGATGGGACTTTAGTCTCCACCTGTATACCCCAGGGATGCTGGGCAGTCGGCCCAGATCCCCAACAGCATGACAGAGTGAGCCCAGACACCCTGTCTTCTCTCCAGCAGCAGAAAGGACTCCAGGGAGAAGGGCCAGTCCAGGCCTCTCCCCAGCTGCAGATATGTTCTCTGAGAGAGGCAGAGGTTGGCCGGGAAAGTAATCCTTTGTTTGGAACAATTTATTTGGTGTACTGTGTGGGTACAGGCATTAGAGGACTGGAACTACTGACTAATTTTGGAGTCAACCCGTCTGGGGTCTCCTCCTGTGTTAGTCTCCTGCCAAAAGGGGAGAAATGTGACAGACCTAGCCGGGAGAGAGACTTTTGGAGGGGACTGAATGCTAGCCTCTTGCCGATCGATCGCGGGCCCTGGCATTTGGGGGAATGGTGCTCTTTGTGAGCTGTAGGCCTGGGGACCCTTGAGGTGGTATTACTGTGGATTTGGGTCCTGGTCCCCCAGGACACACAGACTCTGGGGACCCTGGATTTGCCATATTAGAAATAGTGGCTGATTCATAATGCTGGGACAAATACTGTTAGGAGACGCTGATGTCAATTTCAGCCACCTGTCTGTCTGTTGCCTGCTAGAATATGTATTGTAAATAAGTCTCTAGTATGGGATCTAAGCGTCATTAGATCCCCATTGTTGTTTGTGTTAATTAACTGTGCTATTATGATAATGTTGATTGGGTTTTCTGAGCTACAAGACGGCCAGTCTGGCCTAAAGGTCATGTCTGAGTCATCTAGGCTGTCTAAACTGATTAGTTAATTAGCCCATGTTAATTAGGTTTCTGGTCACAGGTGTATGTTCAGAGTAATATGAGCAGGAGGTATACACCTCCTCTTCTACTGTATAAAAAAGCCTATATTCCTCAATAAAAGAGATTCCTAGTTGAACTTACATACAGCCTGCCTGGTGTTTGTTCTGAGCTACACAACTGGATTAGAAGGGCACATAGCTGTAGTTTTAGTCCCGGAGCATCGGATGACCGAACCATCAGATGTTGCGTTCTGCAGTCTGATTTTATAGCCGCAGAGGAGTGTCGGGAGAGTGGAACCGAGCGAGCAGGGGCTCGTTACACTCATCCTTTACGGACAATGGACCTTGAACTGATTCCCCAACCTTTTTACAGGTTGCCTTTACCCCAGAGGTAGCTACTCTCTGGCCAAGAATTGGGTTGACAGGTACCACCCCTGTCACCGTTGCTGGGTTTTTTTCACTACTTGTCAGAAAAAATTCCTGTCCTGACTATAGTCCTTCAAGAAATTAGCCTGGAGATTTCCCAAACTCAATAATAGGTCAGTCCCACCGTGGACTTTTCTGCAGTATTCTAAAAGGAATGCTTAACGTAGGGATATTATTTCTGTTGTCTCAAAAATTATTAGCACAAACTTGGATAATCAGGACCGTATGAGTGCTTGTAGAGCAGGAGGCTTAACTGATGCACACCTAATTGCAATATGATTTGTAGCAGTTACAATATAGCCAGTGTTTACAGATCTAATTACAAAGCCTACAATCCCCAGTTAGTAGTTTACACAGAAAGATAGATTCATACACATCAAGATCATTCAGTGTGACCTAGGCCCACAGGTGCATTTCAATCTCAAAGATTGGGAAGCGTCTTGACCTAGACTCATGCAAGGGTCAACCAGAAGCGCTTGTTGGCAGAAAGGCCCAGATTCTAAATTCTTTTCACTGCCTTCAAGCGTCCAATCAGAGCCCATATCATTCCCGCTGACACCCTCCTCCAATTTTGGCCCAACCGAGCAGGATGTATTCTCATACACTCTCAGTACAATTTTATTTCACTAACACTGTTCATATCAGTCTCATCAAAGTATTACAGACAAAAGGTTATAATATTATATATATATATATATATATATATATAAACAATGTTCAAATTCATATATTACCAACTATAAGGTAGATGGCAAAACCTTACAAAGATGTTTCCAAAGATACCAAGTAAGTAATACAGATTTTTGCTACAGTGGACATACAAAAGTTTTCAGTATATTAGAACAATTGCAGAAAGAAAGTACAGAAGAATTAAAACAAAAGAATAATGTGGATACATTACACAGACGTCCTGGTTGCCTGGACTCCAAAGGGAAAAGCAAGATTTGTCCCTCTCTCTTATATACACACTTTCTGCCCACCCCCTTTAAGAAAAGGAGGAGAAGAAAAAACTTTTCAGAGAGATTTTAATCTTAAAGTGTTACCACTCTCAACCAGTGGAGGCGCTCTTGGTTTGCAAGACTCTGGTACTAGATGTCATTTAGGCCAACCAAACATCCAGTTGAGCAGCTGGACATACATCAGGAAACTCTATTATAACACCTCCCTATGATGTGTCTGAAAAAATAGTGCATCAGGGCCTATTCCCTTACATAAGCCAGGTGGCCACATTTAAAATAAACCTTTGACAGGAAATGGGGGTTTTATAGTGAGGAGACAGATGTATGGTGCCTATTCAGAGAACTTGTGGAGAGTACAAAAGTTCACACATATTGATCAAATTTGATGTCATTGGAAGTAAAAACTAAGGCCTCCATGTTTCCACATCAACCTTAAAATCGCGGTACTCATTCGGCAGGGAAAGTGAAGAGGTGCACAGGACCTTGGCTACCTTCTGGAAGCATGTCTTACTGCATTGTGGCAACCAGGAAAGAACCTCAGCACAGAGCCAATCAAAAGAGGGGTTGTCCCTCTGTAACCAAGGATAACCAATAACCAGAGGAAACTTAGGTGAGGAAATAACTTGGAATTGGATTATCTCATGGTGAAGAGCCCCTACGGCCATGGACAATGGAACCATCTCATCAGTCACATGGGCAGGCTGTAGAGTTCTCCCGTCAAGAGCCTTAATGGCAAGTGGAGTGTCACGCAGCTGCAGCGGAATTGAGGAATTGAGTGCTTCGATACAAAGGCAGCATCAATGAACAGGCCTGCAGCCCAAGAGTCGATTAGAGTCTGTATCTCGACGGACGACTCAGCCCAAGAAAGGGAGACCAAAACCAGGGGCTTATCCTTCTGGATAACTGGGGACGAAACAAAGCCACCTAAGGTCTTTCCGTGACAGGACCTCAAGGTTTGGGCATTCCCTGGACTGGTAGGACAAGACTTCAAAAAGTGACCTGCCTGGCCACAATAAAGGCACAATCGCTCTCTCCTCCTAAAGGTTCTCTCATCCGCAGAGAGACGCGTGAAGCCCAAGTGCATGGGTTCATCTTCACTGACCGACTTGGTACCAGGAGGCATGGGAGGTGGGACTGCAAAGCTCGGAGGCAAGCCTTTAGGAGGCTTCCGCAAGCACTCCTAAAAAGAGAGTCTTTTTCTGAGTCTGGAGTCAATGAGGATGGCAAACGTGATCAACTTCTCCAGCTCAGTGGGTATATCTCAGGCTGCTATCTCATCCTTGATGGAATATGAGAGACCATGAGAAAAATCAGCCACGAGAGCCTCATTGTTCCACACAACCTCTGCTGCCAGAGTATGGAATTCAATGGCATAGTCAGCAACAGTTCTCGTACTCTGTTTGATGGACATGAGGCACTTGGCAGCAAAAGCGGAGCATGCAGGAACGTCAAATACCCTTTTAAAGGAATCCACAAACTCAGGGTAACTCAAGACAACAGGTTTTTGCATCTCCCATAGAGGGTTTGCCCAGGCCAAGGCTCTCTCAGAAAGCAAAGATATCACAAAACCTACTTTGCTTTTGTCCATGGGAAATGCCTGGGGCAGCATCTCAAAGTATATCTCAACTTGGTTGAGAAACCCTCTGCATTGGGCTGGATAACCCCCAAATCGCTGGGGAAGCGGAGCGGAACCAGATATACCTCTTATAGAGGTAATACTTGAGGTGGGTGCCTGCACAGAGAGTGGAGCAGCAGCAGGGATGGCCTGAAACACAGGTTGTACCGGAGCAGCCACAGTGGGAGATTCCAGGTGAGCCGTGCGACTCAGGAGCATTTGTAACGCCATGGCAAACTGATCCAGGCCGTGATCTTGCTCATCCAATCTGGAAAAAATTCTACCAACAAGTGGATTGACTGTATCTTGTGAATTCATGGACTACTATCAGAAACCATGAAATCAGACTGAGACAGAAGTACAGTTAAATCCCACTTGTTTAATAATAAAAGTAAATAGAACAAACGCAGTCAAAACATAGCCAAAGTTCAGAGAGCTTGAGATGGCCTACAGACAGCTGCTAGACTCTGCTCAGCAGCAGGGTGGAGCTCCCTTTGCCTGGGACTATCAGGAAATACCAGTTGACAACTCTGAAATCCTGGCTGAAGAGTTGACAATGTGTCAGAGTAACAGTGTGTTTTGCCAAGCTGCCCCCGCAGCTATGGAGGCGCAGGTCTTATGGCGGATGCAGCAAGTGCTGACTGAGCTTGATGAACCTGTTTCTGCATTGGATAATCTTGTATTGACTGTATCTTCTGAATTCATGGCCTTAGCCTACTATCAGAAACCATGAAATCAGACCGAGACAGAAGTACAGTTAAATCCCACTTGTTTAATAATAAAAGTAAATAGAACAAACGCAGTCAAAACATAGCCAAAGTTCAGAGACCGGAACGGATAGTCATACAAGCCAAATGTCAGGGAGACAGAGATGAGCATAGTAAAACAGCAAGCAGGATCTGGAGCCAGAAGGGATGTCAGCCAAGCAAGTCTTTTAACAGGAATGCAGGAGATCATCTCTGTGATGTTGACAAAGGCGAAGGCAGAGATCTTCTGGGCTGGACGGCTTAAGTAGGCAGGACTGACGAGCAGGATATCATCAACAGCTGGGTAACTGTGGAGAGATAGGAGCTGGCAATTAGCCGACAGCTGAGCGACCAGCTCGGAGAAGGAAGGGCTGAGACCAGGCCTGACACAGTCCCATCCCCTCTCAGTTAGAAACACCTCCCAGGGAACACATTTAACCCCTTGATCGCCCCTTAGTGTTAACCCCTTCCCTGGCCTACATTACTCGGTGCATTTTTATGAATCCAAAAAATGTGTCAAAAGTGTCCGATCTGTCCACCGCAATGTCGCTAAAAATTGCAGATTGCCGTCATTACTAGTAAAAGAAATTAATAATAAAAATGCCATAAATCTATCCGATATTTTATAGACGCTATAACTTTTGCGCAAACTAATCAATGTACGTTAATTGTGTTTTTTTACCAAAAATATGTAGAAGAATACATATTGGCCTAAACTGATGAAGAAATTTGAGACAGAAAAATCGGGAGCAAGGACCCCAAATTGATGTCCTTTTTTTTTTAAAAAAAAACAATATTTTTTACTTTTTGCTATAATAAATATCCAAAAAATAAAATAAAAAAACTAATTTCTTCATCAGAAAGGATTGGCTGGCCTCATATATCGAAGAAAATATAATATAAAAAAAGTACCATCATCCGAATTTAATTGAGACAGAAAAATCGGGAGCAAGGACCCCAACTCTGAGCTCGTAAAGGGGAGCAAGTAAAGGGGATAGACAGCAGAAACAGTAGACATATATATAAAAAACACAATTTTATTTATACAAAAGGTCAAAGGGATATATAATACAAACTGTGTATAAAAAATATGCACAGATGACATGGAATTTTCAACTTCGACTAGTTTCGCGGGAAACCCGCTTCATCAGGAAATGTATCTGTGAATAAAATACAATGCAATAGAATATAAATGTTTTACAAGGTGAAGAGAAATGAAAGGGATAATACCAAAACATGAAAAAGAAGAAGAGGGGGGGGTTGTTTTGGAATGGTAAAGGCGATTTGTAAACAGGTAAGGGGGGGCTGCTTACCCATACTGAGGTGCAAACAGAGTTCAGGCCCGACCCGGCGGGGTCTCCCACGGCGTCTGGGGAAGACACAAATGAGGAGATAAACCTCTGTGTAAATACAGAATGAAGAGGTGTGTCTATAAGTAAAATGATTGCATTATGTGTCTATGAACCACACCGTGAGAGTGAGTGAACAGAACACCAGAAGGCAGTGAGGAAGGAGACCATAGAAAAATACAGAGGGAAACCAACCTGCCCACTGCATTCACTTGCTTTGAGATGCGGGGGTGACAGTATGTTTACCATACTTTTTGTTATTTACTTCACTCTATAGTTCTTGACCCGGTTTGTTAGATACTGGACATCTAACAGGCATATTGCCTGTACCCCAGTTTATATCTATCGGTTCCTCCGCATCAGTATCCATCTGCTGGTGAAACGAATATAACTGTACATCCGGACACCCCCTCTTTTTCATCTATGTTACCTGGCACAGGTAGATCTGTGTTTCAATTTTTATTTCCATCACCTGCATGAACCCTGGGCCCTGGGTCTTCCCTTGGCCTCACTGTTTGTTTCCTATACACTCTCATCTAATTTTGCCCTCTCAGCTGTTTTTTAAACACCTATCCTGCCCTATCTTTGCATTTTTGTATTTTTATGTATGTATTCACCTGGCTCATTGTCACCACCCAATCACTGTCTGACTTCCTTGGATGATTTCCCTTTGGTGCTAACTATCATTGTCTTTCCTATTTCCTCCCTTTTCTTTTGACCACATTCACCCCTCTAGTTTATTGCTTTCATTTTGGTTCCCCTCTGTATTTTTCTGTGGTCTCCTTCCTCACTGCCTTCTGGTGTTCTGTTCACTCACTCTCACAGTGTGGTTCATAGACACATAATGCAATCGTTTTACTTATATACACACCTCTCCATTCTGTATTTACGCAGAGGTTTATCTCCTTGCGGCCTCATTTGTGTCTTCCCCAGTCACCGTGGGAGACCCCGCCGGGTCGGGCCTGAACTCTGTTTGCACCTCAGTATGGGTAAGCAGCCCCCCTTTACCTGTTTACAAATCGCCTTTACCATTCCAAAACAAAACCCCCCCTTCTTCTTTTTCATGTTTTGGTATTATCCCTTTCATTTCTCTTCACCTTGTAAAACATTTATATTCTATTGCATTGTATTTTATTCACAGATACATTTCCTGATGAAGCGGGTTTCCCGCGAAACTAGTCGAAATTGAAAATTCCATGTCATCTTTGCATATTTTTTATACACAGTTTGTATTATATATCGCTTTGACCTTTTGTTTAAATAAAATTGTGTTTTTATATATGTCTACTGTTTCTGCTGTCTCTCCCCTTTACTTGTACCGAGATAGTCCGTCTGCACCTTCCCCTTGGAGAGCTCGGAGTTGGGGTCCTTGCTCCCGATTTTTCTGTCTCAATTAAATTCGGATGATGGTACTTTTTTTATATTATATTTTCTTCGATATATGAGGCCAGCCAAACCTTTCTGATGAAGAAATTTGTTTTCTTATTTATTTTTTTGGATATTTATTATAGCAGAAAGTTAAAAATATTGTTTTTTTTTTTTTTTAAAAAGACATACATTTTTTTGGGTACAATGTTGCATGATCGCACAATTGTCAGTTAAAGCGATGCAGTGCCGTATTGCAAAAAATGGCCTGGTCAGGAATGGGGTAAATCCTTCCGGGACTGAAGCGGTTAAAGTAAAACAATAGAAAATAACAATTCCTTTAAATATTGTGCCTGGGTGTCTCAAGAGTCTGCCTGTAAATTGGCGCATCTGTATCGTGTATAGAACCTGCTGCAGCAAAACTGACATTTGTAAAAGAAAAAAAAAATTACGTTAGGCTGAACTTATGCTTGGCCCAAAGCGTTCATCCATCCCTACTCATAAACCCTATGAGTTTCATATCAAATATTTAAAGTGAAAAAATGTACCATTTAAAAAATATATATATCATTTTGATATTGATGGCAACAACACATGTCAAAAAGGTTGGGACAGAGCAACAAAAAGTTTGCAAAGAAGAAGAATGTTTTGCAGCTTATTGGGTTAATTGGCAACAGATCATTAGCATGATTGGGTATAAAAAGAGCATCTCAGAATTAAAGATCTACAGAGGTTCACCAATCTGTAGCTAACAATTGTCAAACAATTTCAGAATAATGTTCCTCAAAGTAAAACTGCACAGACTTTAAATATATCATCTACAGTACATAATATCATCAAAAGGTTTGGGCCCTTAGGTGGAACTGCATTCTCCACTTCCGCCACAGAAGGTATTACCCCCTTAATGACCAGGCCATTTTTTGCAATACGGCGCTTTAACTGACAATTGCACGGTCGTGCGACGTTGTACCCAAACAAAATTTATGTCCTTTTTTTCTAACAAATAGAGCTTTCTTTTGGTGGTATTTGATCACCACTGCGCTTTTTATTTTTTGCGCTGTAAACAAAAAAAACACAGAAATTTTGAAAAAAAACAATATTTTTTACTTTCTGCTATAATACGTATCCAAAAAAAACTAAAAGAACTAGTGACAATCTGCAACGTATGGCAAGTGACAATCTGCATCTGGTGGTGGAGTCCAAGTTAAAACTGTAAGTACAAACACACACATCACAATTTGTATGAGACATGAGAGCCTGAGAGGGACTTGCCTTGCCCAGCCCTGATTAACCACTTACAGACCAAAAGGATTTTCCCCCTTGATGACCAGGCCATTTTTTGCGATACAGCACTGCGTCGCTTTAACTGACAATTGCGCGGTCGTGCGAGGCTGTACACAAATAAAATTGACGTCCTTTTTTCCCACAAATAGAGCTTTTTTTTGGTGGTATTTGATCACCTTTGCGGTTTTAATGTATTGCGCTATAAACAATAAAAGACTGACAATTTTGAAAAAAAAAAAACTATTTTTACTTTCTGTATAATACATATTAAAAAAAAAATTAAAAAAACAAATTTATTCATCAGTTTAGGCCAATATGTATTCTTCTACATATTGTTGGTAAAAAAAAAAAATTGCAATAAGCGTATATTGATTGTAAAAGTTATAGTCTAAAAAATAGGGGATAGATTTATGGACTTCTATTTTTTTTAATGTTTTTACTGATAATGGTGGCGATCTGCGATTTTTAGCGGGACTGCGACATTGTGGCGGAGAAATCTGACCCCAAGTGACACTTTTTTGGGGACCAGTGACATTATTACAGTGATCAATGTATAAATGACACTGGCAGGGAAGGGGTTAACACTAGGGGGTGAACAAGGGGTTAACTGTGTTCCCTGGGTGTGTTCTAACTGTGTGTGGGATGGGCTCACTGGGACAACACAGAGATCGCTGTTACTGATCACTAGGAACAGCAAATCTCCATGTTGTCCCCTGTCAGAACGGGGATCCGCCTCTCTGTGGAGCGATCCTGGGTGACTGGCGGACATGAAGTCTGCCGAACCCACGCGCCCACAGTATCTGTTGCATGAAGCGACATACAGGTATATCGTTTCGCGTAATAGAGCTGATCTGCGGCAGGATATGTACTGTGGCTGTGTCGGAAACCATGAAATCAGACCGAGACAGAAGTACAGTTAAATCCCACTTGTTTAATAGGGATGAGCTTCGTGTTCGAGTCGAACCCATGTTCGACTCGAACATTGTCTGTTCGTCCATTCGCCGAATAGCGAACGATATGGGCCGTTTGCGGCAAATTCGTGTGGCGCGTCACGACCCATAATTCACTGCGGCATCGCAGTGCATTGCTGGCTGATGATTGGCCAAGCATGCACTATGACCCGCATGCTTGGCCAATCACAGCGCCGCCAGTAGAGAGAGCTGTAATTGGCCAAAGCCAGGGTGGCTTTGGCCAATTATGGCTCATGGGGTTTAGAACACGCCCCACACTATATAAGACCGCCTGCATGGCAGCCCTGTGTAGTGTGTTCCGGCGTGCTTAGAGAGAGAGAGAGACAGTGTCATTTCATTTAAGTTAGATTAGGCAGGACAGTCAGTGAGTTAGCTGCACTTACAGTGTATTGTGTATATATATATATATATATATATATATATATATATATATATATGCATCCCAGGTGTTGTGTGTGTGTGTGTATATATATATATATATATATATATATATACACTGTATTCAGTTTAGCTAGATCCATTCCTGTTATCTTCCTACTGACAGGCAGGCTTGTCTTTTTACAGTATTTACAGCTACCTGAAGAAAATTGCTGGTGTTCTTTTGATCCTATTAGTACCACAGTCAGGCAGCTAGACTATTTACAGTTCAAAAGTTTTTATTGCGCACAAAGTCAAAATTTATACAATACAGTCAATATTGAAGTGACGTACAAGTCAAAATAGAAGTGTACATTGACATTTGACCAGCATTAATAACCATACATATTTCAATGTTCCTACATTTAGGTTCATGAGTTCTCCATCTTTATCACTCATTTGGTATATGTGCTTTTTTTTAAACCAGAAAAACCAGCAAAAACCAGTATATTACAACCAGTAACTTCTCCCATCCCACCCTCGCCCACCCAAAGTCTGTCTTTGATAAAGAACAAAACCAAAAAAAATCCTCATCACCCCAAACAGAAGATTTAGCTTCATTATCATCAACCCTCTGCTTGGTCACTTCCTGGAATAAGAAACCTCCCAGAAAAATATTTATCCCTGGCCTTCTAGGGTATCAGCAGAGGCAACCCATCGAAACCATACTTTTTGAAATTTCTTAGAGGCCCCCCTAGCTTCATAAGTCATTTTATACATCAAAAAATCAGCGTTAATTACTTTTTTCCACATCCCCAGTGTCAGCAGTTCGTCATGTATCCATCTTCTGGCAATAAGCTTCCTTACTCCAAAAAAATAGAATCCTTAGAAATAACTTTGTGTGTGTGCTCATTTCTTCTTGTCCAAATACTCCGAGGAGACACCTTAAGGGAGAGCAAATATTTGGCAAGTCAAACTGTTCCGAAATGAATTCTGTCACCTGTGACCATAGTGGTCTCACCTTTTCACACTCCCAAGTCATGTGTAGGAAAGTACCCTCCGCCCCCTTACACTTATGGCATATAGCCGATTCCCGTCTATGCATTCGATAAAGTCTAGTAGGCATATAGTACTGCTGATGTAGGAACCGGAATTGAATCATTTTATCCATAGAAGAGACATCAGATATTAGATATGTATCCAACACCTCCTGCCACATTTCCTCCGACAACTCAGGGATAATCGTGACCCAGCGTTCCATGGATCTAGAGGTTGTAGTCACCACCCCTGGACCCACTGCCCCATAGTATCTAGAAATTCTTTTTGTTGGGTCCGGATCTATCAGAACCTTCTCCAAGTCAGTATTCTGGACTATAATTTCATCAGCGCCAAACAGCGCGAGCGCAGCATGATGTAATTGGACATACCGAAAGTACCAGTTCTTCGGTATTCCAAAATTCTCTCTCAGCTGTGCAAATGTACAGAAGTGATTATCCTGATATATATGGTGTAGGTATTTTATGCCATGTCTAGCCCAAGAGTTATGTCCATCAGGTAGTTTCAAAAACTCTGCAAGTGTCTTATTATACCATAGAGGACTATTCGGTGATAGCCACAATGGATCATCCTTCCTCCGCTTAGAGCATATGTAAAACACCTTCCCCGGTAGTGCCATTACAGATCCCACCTCCCTCCCTGATATCCCTTTCCTATACAACATATTTTGAAGTGTTTCCTGCGAGGAGGCGACAGCAGCTTCCAACAGGGTAGTAGCATTGGGTGTTAAAGGAAAGAGTCGCCAGTGCAGAAAGGATAGCTGTGACACCATAAAGTAAGACCGCAGGTCAGGTAGAGCCATCCCACCCATTGTAACTGGCAGTTTTAAAATTGCCAGGGAGACCCTGGGTGCTTTAGAGCCCCAAAGAAAACCCACAATAATGGAGTCTATATTTTTAAAAACCTTCAGAGTCACAGAAACCGGAGAGTTCGAAAGAATGTAAAGAAATTTAGGCAGGAAAATCATTTTAAATAAATTTATCCGTCCCAATAGGGTAATCGGTAAATTCTGCCATTTCCGTACCTTCTCCCGAAAGTTTTGTATAACCGGCATCAAGTTTTTCTTCAGAAATGTAGAGATGGGAAGCTGGATCTCAACCCCCAAATACCTAAAAGAAGTGGAGAGTGGAATGGGACAGTCCGTCGGGATCTCCACCTCCCCATCAATAGGGAAGATAGAGGACTTTTTCCAATTAATCCGGAATCCAGAATAATCACCAAATTCCTGAATCAATCGGAAAGCTTCTGAGAGTGAAGGCCCCGGATCCTGTAAATATAGCAACATGTTGTCCGCATAAAGCGAGACTCGCTCCTCAAAATCACCCAGTCTCAGTCCCACCAAGTGCGGTGTGGCTCTCAGTTTGACTGCTAACGGCTCTATTGCCAAGGCAAATAGGAGGGGCAAAAGCGGGTACCCCTGCCTGGTACCTCTAAAAATGGGAAAGGAGTCCGAAACTATACCATTTACCCTTAATCTTACCAGCGGGTCCGTATAGAGTAACCTCACCCAAGAGATAAAACAAGGGCCAAACCCATACGACTCCAGGAGATGAAACAGATATGCCCACTCTACGGAGTCAAAGGCTTTCTTTGTATCCAAAGAAGCCACTATTCTAGTCCCTGAGTTGTCATGGGCTGTCTGAAGGTTTATAAAAAGTATTCTATTATTCATCTGTGCACAGCGACCTTGAATAAAACCAGTTTGGTCAGCATCCACCAAGTTTAGTATAACTGATTGCAATCTACCAGCTAGTATTTTTGCGAGGATTTTTGTGTCCATATTCATCAATGAAATTGGACGATACAAATCACATTCTCGAGGGTCTTTACCCCCCTTTAGGTATTAGTACAATCAAGGCTTCCCTCATAGAAGGAGGGAGTCTACCATCCGATCTAGCTGTATTAAAAACTTGAAATAGGCGTGGGGCCATACCATAGCGAAAAGTATTGTACCATTCCGAAGGAAGGCCATCCAGTCCAGGTGCCTTCCTAGGCGGAAAGGAGGCAATCGCCTTCTCTACCTCCTCCACCGTAATGCCCGCTTCTAAAGCAGTGCTGTCTTCTTCTGTCAATCTAGGTAATTCAACGTCAGCTATGTAAGTCCCCAATTTCTCCAGTTCCAAGGGAGCACAAGAGCTATACAGTTTTTTATAGAAGCAAGCAAAAACGTCTAGGATAGCGGCCGAGTCACATATTTCAATCTTAGAATCATCATACACTGACTTAATATACACCGGAACATAGTCAGGTCTCGCCAAGTATGCCAGAAGCCTGCCATTCTTGTCTCCAAATTCAAATATGCGTCTACGCTGTGCAAGATTTAATTTTGTGGTACGATCTGTGAGGATCGTCTTGTACTCCCTTGTTCTGGTTTGTAAAGTCAGTAGCCTCTCTGTAGTGGGGTCTCTAACATACTCAGCTTCCACCAGTGTCACCTCAGTCTCTTTGAGTTGTACCTCTGAGGCAAGTTGTTTTTTAAAACCTTGGACTTCCGTCATGAACACCCCTCGCAGCGTGGCCTTAAAAGCCTCCCATTGAAAAAGTGTGGATGCGGAGCCAGCATTTTCTGCCCAAAAATGTTTGATCGTCTCTGTACATTTGATTTTAATACATTCCTCCTGAAGCCAACTAGCCTCCATTCGCCACAGTCGTAAACACGGCTTCGGTCCTAAATTAAGTTCCAGTAACATAGGGGAATGATCCGATAAAGCTCTGGGCAAATAGGAAACCCCCTGAACCAATTGCATACCGTCTCCCTCAGTCAGGACGGTGTCTATCCTGGACAGCGTCTTATGCGTTTCGGAGTAACAGGAATATTCCCGCACACCAGGGTGATGGAAACGCCAGACATCTCTGAAGCCATGTGCAGACAACCATCCCGCTAAAGGAGCCGCCGTGTCAGACACCGCCCCTAGTCTATCCAGAGCTGGCTCTGCCACAGTATTGAAATCACCTAGTATATAGATCCTCCCCTCCACTACCTCATAAATTATTTTTAGCATATCATCTAAATGAGCTAGTGAAAAAGGAGGAGGTATATATAAATTCACTATTGTTAGAAATTTATTCATCACCTGGACCACTAATACCACAAACCTCCCTTTAATATCTGTCCGAACTGCATGTATCGAAATAGGCATAGCCTTAGTAACCAGAGTGGAAACTCCCCTTGCATACGAAGAGTAAGTAGCATGATAGGCCCCAGCAATATGTGCTCGCTTTAATGAGAGAACCCTGGAGCCCTGTAGGTGCGTTTCCTGGAATAATATGATATGGGGCTTGTATTTCTTAATATAATCAAAAATCAATGAGCGCTTGAATTTAGAATTGAGGCCCCGCACATTCCAGGCCAAAATTTTGAGACTAACCGCTATATCTGTAATTTGAGTAGCAGGCGGACCTCCCCATCTCACATGACCAATCCAGCCTCTCAGATGGGCTCCAGTCTTCTCCCAGCACTCGCAAAGGGCGACACAAGCAGAGCACTTGAAATGATTTCCTGCAAACGCAGTAGACATGAACCATCCCTACCAAAGACAGACTTAAAAAAAAACAGAAATTGTAGCTTCCAATCCTTCCCCTCCCCCCTCCCTGCACCCAGTCCCAACATACCAGGCACTTTTTTCCCATAACCACAATGTAAATTAGCAGCAGAGATGCGACTTACACCAGTCACATAAGGCAAGTTACTGAGGAGTAACAGTGCCACTTAGCATCAAAAAAACAATAAATATAATAAGTCAGTAAAAAACTTTTTTTTCTCAAAAAAATAGAAAAAAAACACTTTCTCCAAACAAAAAAGTTTGCAGTAAATTGCAGCTTCAAGAGCCGTCTGCAGACACTGCATATCTTTTTGGCACAGGGCAGCAGCAATATAAACCAAAAAACTTTTCAGGACAACTAGTGTCTATATAAAAAGTCCTCCAGAAAAAGAAAGATGAAAACTTTCCAGGAACAGAACAAGAAGGATCAATGTTCCCCCTCCCCCTCCTCCCCCAAACAACAATCAGGGAGAAATTGCCTCTGCAGTGTCGGATCTCCTGTTTCAGCAATATTTCAGCATGAAGAAAAAATTATGTTACAGCAAAAATCAATAAGAGAACAAAAAAATAAAAAAGGAGAAAAAAAAGGGGGGGGGGAAGGGGGAGCCAGGGGGGGAAAGGAGAGAGACATCACAAGATACAGTCAAATAGGCAGTCAATATCGTTTCCGTTTGGTATTCTCTCACCCAAAGAAAAAACTTGCTCCACATGTTTTCACCTTCATCATGGCGACCGAGGTGAGGCTCTATTCCTCCAACTACCACGAGAGTCCAGCCATTCAGACGCCTCAGTAGGATTTGTGAAAAAATGCGTTTTCCCATTCTCCACAATGCGCAGCTTAGCAGGATATAGCATGCTGTAAATCAGGTTGAGATCCCTCAATCTCTTCTTTATGGGTTGGAATGAAGCTCTCTGTTTCTGGGTGACTGCAGAGAAATCAAGGTATATCGAAATGCGATTTCCATCAGAAGTCATCTCAGGGCCCACTCTGGCTCCCCTTAGGATATTCTCCCGGTCCCGGAAGTGAAGCACTTTTGCTATCATAGATCTGGGGGGGGGGGCTCCCTTTGGAGGGGCCCGGCCTGGAACTCGATGGGCCCTTTCAATAGCAAACATTTTTGTAAAGGTATCAGGTGCCATATTAGCAATCAGCCATTTCTCTAGATATTCCTCTGGGTGCTTTCCCTCCACTCCTTCTGGGAACCCCACCAGCCTGATATTGTTTCTCCGCATGCGGTCTTCCATGTCGGCCATCTTTAAAGTATGTTCAGATAAAGTCTTTTTGGTCACCTGTGCCGCAGTATCTAAGGGTCTCACAGTATCTTCCAGGGCAGTTACACGGCGGTCTGTAATCTGTGCCTTCTCCCTCAGCTTTTGCATATCATGCTTCATGAATGAAAACTCCATTCTTAGCTCTTCAAATTGATCTAATAACTTTGTTTGGCATCCCTGTATGGCTGCCATTATCTGTGACAGGGACGGTTCCTCTTCTCCCACCACCTCCCTGTCAGCTCTTGCCCAGCGATCTTTTAGCCTGTCCAGCGATCTTCCCCTGTGGGTCGCTGTCTCTCTTTGGGGCTTGGGACTCACCCTGTCCACCGCTGGAGATGAGGATGCTTGAAGCGGCGCTTCTGTGGATCTCTGCAGCGGCGGCCATTCCTCCTCTTCCTCCTGTGATCCAGCGACATTTTGGGAGCCCCAGGCGAATTGCGCCAGCTGCTCACCGGCTGATTTGGGGCAAGGAGGGCCGTATTTTACCATCCCCGAGGATGCCCGAGGTGTCCCAGCACACATCCCCAGTAGATGGGCTAAAAAACAAGTGCCGCTGTCCCAGGATTTTAGCAGGATAGATCATCTGCAGACGGAGCTCCGGTCACATGCTCCTTACATGCTGCGCGCTAGCTCCGGCCCCCCAGACTATTTACAGTTAGTGTAGTGCGTCCTCCTCACAGTGTTCAGTTAAAGCAACAAGTTAGTTTAGTGTGACCTCTGCACAGTGTTCAGCTAAAACTACAAGTTAGTGTAGTGCGTCCTCCTCACAGTGTTCAGCTAAAGCTACAAGTTAGTTTAGTGTGACCTCTACACAGTGTTCAGCTAAAGCTACAAGTTAGGGTAGTGCGTCCTCCTCACAGTGTTCAGCTAAAGCTACAAGTTAGTGTAGTGCATCCTCTGAACAGTGTTCAGCTAAAGCTACAAGTTAGTGTAGTGCATCCTCTGAACAGTGTTCAGCTAAAACTACAGGTTAGTTGTCAGGAGCCAGGGAGCGTCTCCGCTCGCCAGGCTCCGGTGCGCATGCGCACGGGACGAGTGCTTCGCCGCACACCCGTCCGCGGCCTGATGGTGCGGCGCGCGCGGGTGCACGGCGGTCCCCGTGTGCGCGCCGTAGCCCGTGCGGGTGCCCGGTAGCGCGTCACACTGACGCGCTCGCCGGGCAGGGGGGCTATATCTGACAGCTCCAGCACCCAGTCGGGTTGCTGGTTTGTCGTCAGCTCTCCCCAGTTCTCTGAGCCTGTGTTTCCTTGTCCCTCTGCCTGATCTGTGTACCGAACCTCTGCTAGCCTGATTAACCACTACTCTCCCGGATTGTCCCTAAGTACCTTTGCCTGATCTGTGTACCAAACCTCTGCTGACTGTTAACCACTACTCTCCCGGATTGTCCCTTGTACTTCTGCCTGATCTGTGTACCGAACCCTGGCCTGTTTAACTACCACTCTGCTGGACAATCCTATCTATAACCTGCCTGATCTGTGTACCAAACCCTTGGCCTGTTTAACTACTACTCTGCTGGACTATCTTGATTTAACCTGCCAGATCTGTGCACCGAACCCTGGCCTGCTTAACCACCGCGCTGCTGGATCTTGTGACACCCTGATTATTACCTGCCTGTTCCCTAACCTCTGCTTGTGTTTCCAGCCCTGCTCCCTGCGGATCCCAGGACACCCGCTTCCAGCTTCTGAACCTACTATCCTTCCGGAAGCCCGTGCCTCCGCGTGCCCTCAGCCTCCTGTACCCATTTCGGGGGTCTGGGTGCGCGTGGTCGTAAGGGCGAGCCGCTCTCGGCATCTCGGCCTCGGTGAGTACTTGTCCGTGACAGTACAAACCAGCCAGATGTCTGAGGCCGACAGAGCGCGCTCTCCTCTGGAGATCCTGTGCCAACAAGTATCTACCCTCGCGGACTCCGTACAGAAGTTACAAGAAGGTTATACACAAATTGATAACCGTCTGCAGCAGATCACCGGGTTACTACCCTCCGCAGCCGCAGCTCCTGCACCCAGCAGTGGGGGTCCGCTTCCCCAAGCTCCGGCCAACCCCACTGTGGTCATGGCTCTTCCTGAGCCCAGGGTCCCTACACCTGAACGGTTCTCGGGAGACCGCAAGAAGTTTAGGGCTTTCAAAAACGCATGTTCCCTCTACTTCGCCCTACAGCCAAGAACCTTCTCCTCAGAAATCGTCAAGGTGGGGTTTGTCATTTCCCTGCTATCCGAAGAACCCCAGGCTTGGGCCCACAGCCTGATGGAACAGAGCAGCCCTGCCCTGAACACTATCGAGGCCTTCTTTGAGAGCATGACCCAGCTCTATGATGATCCGCAACGCATGGCCACCGCCGAAGCTATCTTGCACCATTTGTCACAAGGAAAAAGACCTATTGAGGACTATACAGTAGAGTTCCGCAAGTGGGCGGCCGACACCAACTGGAATGAGCCGGCCCTGCGTTATCAATACCGTCAAGGCTTGTCTGAATTACTCAAAGATGAGTTAGCTAGGATGGAGACCCCTGCTTCCCTAGAGGAACTCATTCAAGCAGCTACTAAGCTCGATCGGCGTCTTCGGGAGCGGCGCTCAGAACGGTTTCAGCTGCCTCGCCCTGCCTGGGCGTCGCCAAGACCTCACTCTACGGTACCCTCAACTTCATCTTCAGTTACCACTGCATCGGTCCCTGAGGTCGAACCAATGCAGCTCGGCTTGGTCCGAGGTCCGTTGACCTCCGAGGAGAAGCAGCGCAGGCGGCAGTCTAACCTTTGCCTCTACTGCGGAGGAACCGGACACTTCCTGCGCAGCTGTCCGATCAGGCCTAGTAAGTTTCCTCAGTCAAACATATTGAACTTTCCTAACAATAGCATTCCCAAGGCTTATTTGATGTTGTTTGTTTCTCTGCAGCTTCCGGAAAGGGAGACTCGCCTGCAGGCCATCGTTGATTCCGGGGCCTGCAGTTGTTTCATAGATTCCACCTTGGCACACAGATTGAAGATCCCTCTACAAACCAAAGAGCAGGATCTACAAATACATCTGGCCGACGGATCCCTTCCTTGCTCTGGTCCCATCACCCAGGAGACCCAACCTATTTCAGTAGTCACAGACTCCGGCCACCGGGAGTTCTTACGGCTTGACCTAATTCGTTCACCAATCTTTCCCATCATACTTGGCTTACCATGGTTACAAGCTCACGATCCACTAATCAAATGGAGCACCAAGTCAGTATCCTTCGATTCTCAGTATTGCTCTCAACACTGCCTGCTCCCGGATTCCAAAGTTTGCGCCACAATGGCGGTACCGCCAAACAACCTCCAACACGTCCCCTCCAAGTATCTTGAGTTTCAAGAGGTTTTCAGTAAACAAATGGCTGACCGCCTACCACCTCACAGGGCCTACGACTGTCCAATTGACCTTCTTCCTGGTTCCGAGATTCCATTTGGCCGGATATTTCCCCTTTCTGAAACCGAGCTGGAGGCTCTAAAGCAGTACATAGACGAAAATCTTGAGAAAGGTTTCATCCGCCCTTCATCCTCACCAGCCGGAGCGGGTATCTTTTTCGTTGGGAAGAAAGATGGTACCCTAAGACCCTGCGTAGACTATCGACAACTTAACAATATCACAATTAAGAACCGGTACCCGTTGCCGCTCATTCCTGAGTTATTCCAGAGGTTTCGATCGGCCAAGGTGTTCTCTAAGCTCGACCTCCGAGGGGCCTACAATCTCGTCAGGATCAGGGCTGGAGACGAATGGAAGACGGCCTTTAGATCCAGATTCGGTCACTTTGAATATTTAGTGATGCCATTCGGCCTCTGCAACGCTCCAGCCACCTTCCAACATCTAGTGAACGACATATTTCGACAATATCTAGATGACTTCCTTGTGGTATATCTGGACGATATCCTCATCTTTTCCCCCACGCTAGAGATGCACAGGAGGCACGTTAAAATGGTTCTTGCTATTCTTCTGCAACACAAGCCATACTTGAAGGCCGAAAAGTGTGAGTTTGAGAGATCAACCATACAATTCTTGGGATTCATACTCTCCACCAATGGGGTTGCAATGGACCCCCAGAAGATTCAGGCAATTCAGGAGTGGCCAGCTCCATCTAATAAAAATGGAGTACAGAGGTTTATAGGATTCGCCAATTTCTATCGGAAATTTATCGTGGGGTTCTCGGCCATTGTGGCACCTATTACCCAACTAACTCGGCAGCATCATTCTTTCCAGTGGTCCGCAGCTGCTCAAGAGGCTTTCCTTAAGTTAAAAGAACTATTCAGTTCCGCTCCAATCCTCTGCCATCCTGACCCGACTCAACCCTTCGTACTGGAGGTAGACGCATCGGAGATCGCAACCGGAGCAATTCTTTCCCAGAGACAGGGACCAAAGGCCATCCTACATCCAGTAGCTTTCGCTTCTCGGAGACTCAGCCCACCGGAACTCAATTACGACGTGGGTGACAGAGAGCTGTTGGCTATAAAGTTTGCTTTGGAGGAATGGAGGTATCTGCTGGAGGGGGCAGTTCATCCGGTGATGATCTTTACGGATCACAAAAATCTCGAGTACCTCAGAACAGCAAGACGGTTAAAACCCCGCCAAGCCCGTTGGGCCCTATTCTTCTCTCGCTTTAATTTTCACATAGCATACAGACCTGGGGCAAAGAACGGGAAGGCTGATGCCCTTTCACGGATGTTTTCCGCAGATTCCCAAATACCAACACCCAGCACGATCCTCTCTCCTCAAAATTTCCTCGGACTAACTCAAGCAGACTTAATATCCTCCATCAAATCGTCATCAGGCGCATGTACGGAACCAGCTGTGCATTCCCTGAAAAGATATGAAGATCTTTTCTGGATTAAGGGAAAAATATTTGTACCACAAGTGACTCGGCCCTTAGCCCTTCAGATGTGTCATGATCATAAGATGGCAGGACATTTTGGAAATAAGAAGACGGCTGAACTCCTTTCTCGTTCTTTTTGGTGGCCAGGATGGAGAAGGGATTGTAGGGAATATGTGGCATCCTGTCCCCTGTGCCAGAGAAACAAGGGCCAAAACACCAAGTCCTGGGGTCTGCTCAGACCTTTGCCCATTCCGGAACGACCATGGGCTGATGTGTCCATGGACTTCATCGTTGACCTACCCAACTCAGAGAGTTTCTCCACCATCCTTGTTGTTGTCGACCGCCTTTCCAAAATGGCCCACTTTCTGCCCATGAGGGGTACTCCCTCTGCCGTAGACACGGCCAACATCTTTCTAAAGGAGGTTGTTAGGCTCCATGGGATACCAAGGAGCATCGTGTCGGACAGAGGCGTCCAGTGCACGTCCAAATTCTGGAGGGAACTATGCAAGACTTTGGGTATCAACATTTGTCTTTCTTCAGCTTATCATCCCCAAAGCAATGGCCAGACAGAGAGGACCAATCAGACGCTAGAGCAGTACCTCCGATGCTTCTGCTCGGGTTCTCAGGATGATTGGGCGAGCCTCCTCCCCTACGCTGAATTTGCGTACAATAACTCTATCCATGCCTCCACCAACCAGACTCCTTTCTGGACCAATTGCGGGTTCCATCCCACATCCTTCGCTAACAACATCCCCGAAACGGCAGTTCCTGCAGTCCAGGATAGGATAACTTCGTTACAATCCAACTTTCAAAAAATTCAAGACACATTACGCAGAACCCAGGAGGACTACAAGAAACAGTACGACCGGGGCAGAAAAGCGAACCCAAAATTTGACGTAGGAGACGAGGTCTGGCTGTCCACCGTTGATCTGAGATTACCGCTGCCATCTCGAAAGCTCGGGCCTAAATTCATTGGGCCTTTTCAAGTCAGGAGGATTATCAACCCTGTGGCTGTGGAATTGACACTTCCCAAGACATATCGGATTCACCCCGTTTTCCACGTGTCGCTATTGAAGCCTGTGGTACCCAGCCCTTTTCCAAGAAGAAAAGAACCTCCTCCTCCGCCAGTCAGAATCGATGGCGAGAATGAATTTGAAGTGGAATCCATTCTTGGTTGCCGGAAGAGGGGCAGACAGTTACAGTACCTGATTCAATGCAAGGGGTACCCCCCCGAAGATAATTCCTGGGAGCCCGCCAGGAATCTGCACGCTCCACAGTTAATTCGAGCGTTTCATCAAGATCATCCGGAACTAATGGCCAGCCTAGGCGTCCAGTGTCCGCCCTTAGGAGGGGGGCACTGTCAGGAGCCAGGGAGCGTCTCCGCTCGCCGGGCTCCGGTGCGCATGCGCACGGGATGAGCGCTTCGCCGCACACCCGTCCGCGGCCTGATGGTGCGGCGCGCGCGGGTGCACGGCGGTCCCCGTGTGCGTGCCGTAGCCCGTGCGGGTGCCCGGTAGCGCGTCACACTGACGCGCTCGCCGGGCAGGGGGGCTATATCTGACGGCTCCAGCACCCAGTCGGGTTGCTGGTTTGTCGTCAGCTCTCCCCAGTTCTCTGAGCCTGTGTTTCCTTGTCCCTCTGTCTGATCTGTGTACCGAACCTCTGCTAGCCTGATTAACCACTACTCTCCCGGATTGTCCCTAAGTACCTTTGCCTGATCTGTGTACCAAACCTCTGCTGACTGTTAACCACTACTCTCCCGGATTGTCCCTTGTACTTCTGCCTGATCTGTGTACTGAACCCTGGCCTGTTTAACTACCACTCTGCTGGACAATCCTATCTATAACCTGCCTGATCTGTGTACCAAACCCTTGGCCTGTTTAACTACTACTCTGCTGGACTATCTTGATTTAACCTGCCAGATCTGTGCACCGAACCCTGGCCTGCTTAACCACCGCGCTGCTGGATCTTGTGACACCCTGATTATTACCTGCCTGTTCCCTAACCTCTGCTTGTGTTTCCAGCCCTGCTCCCTGCGGATCCCAGGACACCCGCTTCCAGCTTCTGAACCTACTATCCTTCCGGAAGCCCGTGCCTCCGCGTGCCCTCAGCCTCCTGTACCCATTTCGGGGGTCTGGGTGCGCGTGGTCGTAAGGGCGAGCCGCTCTCGGCATCTCGGCCTCGGTGAGTACTTGTCCGTGACATTAGTGTAGTGCGACCTCTGCACAGTGTTCAGCTAAAGCTACAAGTTAGTGTAGCGCGTCCTCTGAACAGTGTTCAGCTAAAACTACAAGTTAGTGTAGTGCGACCTCTGCACAGTGTTCAGCTAAAGCTACAAGTTAGTGTAGTGCGAGCTCTGCACAGTGTTCAGCTAAAGCTACCTGTAGAAGGTTGGTGGTGTTTTCCTGATCCTATCACTACCGCAGGCAGCTAAATAACCTACAAGTTAGTTTTTTGCAAGCTCTGCACATTGTTCACCTTAAGCTACCTGTAGAAGAATGGTGGTGTTTTCCTGATCCTATCACTACCGCAGGCAGCTAAATAAGCTACAAGTTAGTTTTTTGCGAGCTCTGCACAGTGTTCACCTAAAGCTACCTGTAGAAGGTTGGTGGTGTTTTCCTGATCCTATCACTACCACAGGCAGCTAAATAAGCTACAAGTTAGTTTTTTACGAGCTCTGCACAGTGTTCAGCTAAGGCTACCTGTAGAAGGTTGGTGGTGTTTTCCTGATCCTATCACTACCGCAGGCAGCTAAATAAGCTACAAGTTAGTTTTTTGTAAGCTCTGCACATTGTTCACCTAAAGCTACCTGTAGAAGGTTGGTGGTGTTTTCTTGATCCTATAACTACCGCAGGCAGCTAAATAAGCTACAAGTTAGTTTTTTGCAAGCTCTGCACAGTGTTCACCTAAAGCTACCTGTAGAAGGTTGGTGGTGTTTTCCTAATCCTATCACTACCACAGGCAGCTAAATAAGCTACAAGTTAGTTTTTTTGCAAGCTCTGCACAGTGTTCAGCTAAAGCTACCTGTAGAAGGTTGGTGGTGTTCTCATACTACAGGCAGGCAGTTGATTTTGCTAGCTGCAGTATCAGTATATATATATATATCCCAGCTTAGTGCAGCTACAGGCCATTAGTATGTCTGGAAGGCCAACAAGGAGAGGCAGACAGTCACAAGCCAATAAAAGAGGGCAAGCAGACTCTGTGTCTAGAGGCAACAGTGCTGGTTGTGGAGACGGTGCATCCTCATCAGCACGTGGCCGTGGGACACGCTTGGCCTTTTTTTCGGATGCTGGCCGTGTTGAGCCACAACATGAGTGGATGACCAAGCCGTCCTCATCCTCCTCATCCTCTCTCACCCATGCTCAAGGTACTTTGTCTGGCAAAGCAGCTGCCAACGCGGCCTCTTCCCTCAGCTCAATGGCATCAGTGACTCCTTCCCTAGCCCCACCATGTCCTCCTGAGGAGTCCCTCGAACTGTTTGACCACAGTGTTGGGTACATGCTCCAGGAGGATGCCCAGCATTTAGAAGGCTCTGATGATAATACTGAGCTAGATGAAGGCAGTAATGTGAGCACGGACCGAGGGGGTGCCCAAGAAGGACAGCAATCTGGCAGTCATGCTCCCCCTGCTGCAGCATACTACCAGGTTTGCTCCAGTGATGAGGAGGGAGGGGATGATGAGGTCACTGACTCAACGTGGGTTCCTGATAGGAGAGAGGAGGAGGAGGAGGAGGAGGCACATCACCAACGAGGCAGGATGCCCTCCAGGGGCCAGCCTAAGGGCAGCACACAGACTGCATCACACCCCAAAGCTCTGCATGTGCAGGGCGCTGCTGTCTCTGTGCGTTATTCCAAAAGTTCTTTGGTGTGGGCCTTTTTTGAGACGAGTGCATCAGATCGCACCGCTGCTATTTGCAACATATGTCTCAAGTGTATCTTGCGTGGCCAAAACATCTCCCGCTTGGGCACCACATGCTTGACCAGACATATGTTGACCTGCCATGCAGTTCGTTGGCAAGCGTATCTAAAAGACCCACACCAAAGAACAAAGAGGACCTCTCCTTGCTCCTCATCAGCTGATATCTCCAACCCCACTATACCTTCAGTCCTCTCTGAGACCTGCACTGAGAGGAATGAAGGTGTAGAATTAGGTGTGTCACAGCCAAGTACTTGTGGGCAATCTGCTTTCGGTACACCAACGTCAGATTGTACCAGGCAAATTTCCCTGCCCCAGCTGCTGCACCGCCGAAAGAGGTTCGCTCCCAGCCATCCACATGCCCAGCGGTTGAATGCTAGCTTGGCAAAATTGCTAGCACTTCAACTGCTGCCTTTTCAGTTGGTAGACTCTGCCCCCTTCCGTGAGTTTGTGGAATGTGCGGTTCTTCAGTGACAGGTACCCAAACGCCACTTTTTCTCATGGAAGGCGATTCCGGCTCTCTACCGGCATGTGGAAGGCAATGTCCATGCCTCACTGGACAGGGCGGTCAGTGGTAAGCTGCATATTACCGCTGACTCATGGTCCAGCAGGCATGGACAGGGATGTTGCCTAAGTTTCACCGCGCATTGGGTGACTCTGCTGGCAGCTGGGAAGGATGCAGGACAAGGTGCAGTGGTGTTGGAGGTTGTTCCGCCACCACGCCTCCAAAATGCCACTACTAATGATTGTGACACACCACTCTCCTCCACCCCCTCCTCTTCTTCTTCCTCCATGGCCTCTTTCTGTGCTTTGTCCTCGGAACCAGCGGTGCTCCATAGCTGTTCATGGGGCTACGCAAGTATGCAGGCCAAAAGATGCCATGCGGTACTTGAGCTGGTGTGCTTGGGGGACAGGAGCCACACTGGGGCAGAGGTTCTGTCAGCTCTGCAGGGGCAGGTTCAGAGGTGGATGACGCCACGCCAACTTAAGGCAGGAATGGTGGTTTGCGAGAATGGCACCAACCTCCTCTCTGCCCTCCGACAGGGACAAATGACCCATGTACCCTTTTTGGCTCACGTCCTTAACTTGGTGGTGCAGCGGTTCTTGGGCAGGTACCCGGGCTTACAGGATGTCCTGAGGCAGGCCAGGAATGTCTGCGTGCATTTCTGCCGATCATATAATGCCAGTGCTTGGCTGGCAGACCTCCAAAAGGAGTTTGACCTGCCCAAGAACTGCCTAATCTGTCACATGCCCACCAGGTGGAACTCAACGTTGACCATGCTGCAGCGGCTGCACACGCAGCAGAGGGCCATCAATGAGTACCTGTGTGACTATGGCACCAGGACAGGGTCAGGGGAGCTTGTTTTTGTTTCCCCATGCCAGTGGGCATGATCAGGGATGCATGCACTGTCCTGTCACCATTTGAGGAGGCCACGAGGATGGTGAGCAGTGACAGTGCATGCATCACTGACACAGTCCCCCTTGTCCACCTGTTGGAGCACACGCTGCGTGGAATAATGGACAGGACACTTGAGGCAGAACAGAGGCAGGAAGAGGAGGACTTCCTTACCTCTCAAGGCCCCCTTTATCCAGACAGTGTTCCTGCGTACCCGCCGATCACACAGGTAGAGGATGAGGAGGAGGAGGAGGGTTGTGTCAGTATGGAGGTGGAGCCTGGCACTCAGCATCAGCAGCAGTCTTTAAGGGATCAGTCCCAAGAAACACATGGACTTGTACAGTGGGGATCAAAAGTTTGGGCACCCCAGGTACAAATGTGTATTAATGTGCATAACGAAGCCAAGGGAAGATGGAAAAATCTCCAAATGGCATCAAATTACAGATTAGACATTCTTATAATATGTCAAAAAAAGTTAGATTTTATTTCCATCGTTTACACTTTCAAAATTACAGAAAACAAAAAAATGGCGTCTGCAAAAGTTTGGGCACCCTGCAGAGTTAATAGCTCACAGCTTGTAAATGCTTTTTGTAGCCAGCCAAGAGTCTTTCAATTCTTCTTTGTGGTATCTTTGCCCATTCTTCCTTACAAAAGTCTTCCAGTTCTTTGAGATTTCTGGGCTGTCTGTCACGCACTGCTCTTTTAAGGTCTATCCATAGATTTTCAATAATGTTGAGGTCAGGAGATTGTGAAGGCCATGGCAAAACCTTCAGTTTACGCCTCTTGATGTAATCCCCCATGGATTTTTAGGTGTGTTTAGGATCATTATCCATTTGTAGAAGCCATCCTCTCTTTAACTTCAGCTTTTTCACAGATGGCATCAAGTTACCATCCAAAATTTGCTGAAATTTTATTGAATCCATTTTTCCTTCTACTCGTGAAATGTTCCCTGTGCCACTGGCTGCAGTACAACCCCAAAGCATGATTGATCCACCCCCATGCTTAACAGTTGGACAGAGGTTCTTTTCATTAAATTCTGTGCCCTTTCTTCTCCAAACGTACCTTTGCTCATTCCGGCCAAAAAGTTCTATTTTAACCTCATCGGTCCACAGAACTTTTTTCCAAAATGCCTCAGGCTTGTCTATATGTTCATTTGCAAAGTTCAAACGCTGATCTTTGTGGTGAGGATGTAGAAGAGGTTTTCTTCTGATGACTCTTCTATGAAGACCAAATTTGTACAAGTATCTCTTTATAGTGGAATAGTGTACCACAACTCCAGTGTCTGCCAGATCTTTCTGGAGGGATCGTGCAGTCAAACGTGGGTTTTGAATTGCTTTTCTGTCTGATATTTTTCTTGGTCTTCCAGATCTTGCTTTAACTTCCATTGTTTGGGCAGCACAGTGGTGTAGTGGTTAGCATTCTCACCTCGCAGCAAGAGGGTCGCTGGTTCGAATCCCAACCACGACACTACCTGCCTGGAGTTTGCATGTTCTCCCTGTGCCTGCGTGGGTTTCCTCTGGGTACTCCGGTTTCCTCCCACACTCCAAAGACATGCTGGTAGGTTTATTGGCTTCTGTCCAAAAATTGGCCCTGGTGTATGGGTGTGGGTTGAGGACCTTGGATTGCAGACCCCTTGGGGGTGGGGACTGGTGTGGGTGTGTGTGGAGCGCTGTGTAGATTGATGATGCTACATGGGTACCTTAAATATATAAAAAAAATAATATTATGGTGGATGGGCATCTTGATGGGACGCAATGTGCGGGGATGGGGACAATTGTGGGTGGTCAATCAGGTTGAACTGGATGGACTGGTGTCTTTATTCAACCTTACTAAATATGTAACTATGTAACTATGTTCCTGATGACTGCCATTTCTTAATTACATTCCGAACAGAGGATATTGACATCTGAAAACACTTTGCTATCTTCTTATAGCCTTCTCCAGCTTTGTGAGCGTCAACTATTTTCAGTTTCAGTTTTCTAGACAGCTGCTTAGAAGAACCCATGGTGCTGATTGTTGGGGCAAGGTCAGATGAGTCTGGCTATTTAAAACCTTTGAGATTGACATCACCTGGTCTTCCCAGATGATGATTGAGAACAATCCATGACACTGGCAGGTCTCAGCTTTGCAAAGGGGGCAGTGCATGCTATAAATTCTGCAGGGTGCCCAAACTTTTGCAGACGCCATTTTTTTGTTTTCTGTAATTTTGAAAGTGTAAATGATGGAAATAAAATCTAACTTTTTTTGACATATTATAAGAATGTCTAATCTGTACTTTGATGCCATTTGGAGATTTTTCATCTTTCCTTGGCTTCCTTATGCACATTAATACACATTTTTACCTGGGGTGTCCAAACTTTTGATCCCCACTGTACGTGGCTGGGAGGAGGTGGCTGCGGACCATGTCGTCCTTAGTGACCCAGAGGACTCCGGACCGAATGCCTCAGCAAACCTACGCTGCATGGCCTCCCTGATCCTGCAAAGCCTGCGTAAGGATCCTCGTATTCGTGTTATCAAGGAGAAGGACCAATACTGGCTGGCAACCCTGCTTGATCCACGTTACAAGGGTAAGGTTGCGGACCTTATCTTGCCATCGCAGAGGGAGCAGAGGATGAAACATCTTCGGGAGGCCATGCAGAAAGGTCTGTGCAACGCGTTCCCAGAGACTGGGAGGTTACAAACTCCTGTTTCTGGACAACGTGTTGCTGAGGCTTCGGTCAGTCAAAGAAGGAGCGGTGGAGAAGGTGGCCTTCTGATCAATGCGTTCATACAATTTTTTAGTCCGCAGCCCCAAGGTATGATCGGTTCCAGCAACCATCGCCAGCGACTGTTTTACATGGTGCAGGAAAACCTAGAGGCAAGATCGGACTTGGACACCTTTCCCACCGAAAATCCTCTGGGTTACTGGGTCTTGAGGATGGATCACTGGCCAGAGCTTGCACAGTATGCAATTGAGCTACTGGCCTGTCCTGCATCCAGCGTTCTTTTGGAACGCACATTCAGTGCTGCTGGAGGCTTTGTAACCGATCACAGGGTGTGTCTGTCCACCGACTCAGTCGATCGACTGACCTTCATAAAAATGAATCAGTCTTGGATCACCACCAGCTACCAAGCACCTGATGCTGATGTAACCGAATATTTTTTTTTTAAATCTCAGATCCCCTCAAAGACTGCCTATGCTGATGCTGAGTGACTATCCTGAGTAATTATCCTCTTCCTCCTCAACGATCACGCTGATAGCTTGTAAGAACATTTTTGGTTCTGGGCGCCGCCACCAGTGCCTAAGGCCCAATTTTTCAGCCTGTTTAACAGGGGCGTGTAATTACAATTTTTGATGCAATACTTTGCAGCAGGGCTCGTTCCTGCGTTCCAACTAGAGTATCTCTGAGGGGTTGCAGTGTTGTGGCACCAGCACCAGTGCCTAAGGCCTAATTTTTCAGCCCCTGTTCAACAGGGGCATGTAATTACAATTCTTGATCTAATATTTCACAGCAGGGCCCTGTGAGGGCTTACAGTGTTATGGCCACAACAACACCTAAGGCCCAAATTTCTGCTGAGTATATAGGGCAGGCCCCTACTTTCAAACATCCAACATACAAACGACTCCTACTTGCAAACGGAAGGAGACAACAGGAAGTGAGATGAAATCTACCCCTAGGAAGGGAAATTCTCTCCTGTAAGAGTTAATATGGGAAAAACATTTCTCCTTTCCACTGATGTTTTATCACCAATCCTTGTTTCACAAAAAACCCCAAATTTTCAAAAAACATTTGTCATTGGGACAAAAAGTGAGGTGAAATCTTCTGAAGAGGAGCACAGACAGCAAAACAAATGTCACAGGGGTGATAACCCTTCCCTATGTTTTCCAAAAAGCTCAAAATAGATTTTTTGGCTGGAGCTAAGCACGTTAAAAATGTACCAGTTCAAAATTATAAACAGATTCTACTTAACAACAAACCTACAGTCCCTGTCTTGTTTGCACCGCCTGTATACTGCTGTTCAGAGTACAGAGCCTGTATACTGCTGTTTCCTTTTTTAATTTGGGTGCGGGGTTCCCCTTAATATCCATACAAGACCCAAAGGGCCTGGTAATGGACTGGGGGGTACCCATGCCGTTTGTCTCACTGATTTTCATCCATATTGCCAGGACCTGACATTACATTAAAGCCGCAAGCAGTTTTAAATGACTTTTTTTCCTTTAAAAATTACATTTTGTGCAGGGACTGTTCTAAGCACGGTAAACACACGTCACTTTACAGGCATACTATAGACACCCCCCAGGTACGACATTTAAAGGAATATTTCACTTTTTTTTTTTTTACTTTAAGCATCATTAAAATCACTGCTCCCGAAAAAACGGCCGTTTTTAAAAGTTTTTTTTGCATTGATACATGTCCCCTGGGGCAGGACCCGGGTCCCCAAACCCTTTTTAGGACAATACCATGCAAATTAGCCTTTAAAATGAGCACTTTTGATTTCGAACGTTCAAGTCCCATAGATGTCAATAGGGTTCTAAAGTTCGTGCAAATTTTCAGTCCGTTCGCAGGTTCTGGTGCGAACCGAACCGAACCGAACCTTGTTCGGCTCATCCCTATTGTTTAATAATAGCCCTTTCATGACTAAGCCTATTTTTGAAATTTGGTGTTTACAAGTTAAAATCCATATTTCCCTTTTCGTCATTTCAGGACAGCCACAATAGAAAGAGATAGTCTCCTCCCCTTCCTCTGGAAACACTGCGCCAGCCCATAAATTCTCTCCTCCCCTGCCAGACCTCAGTTATTAGTGTTTCCTCCGGTGGGGAGACACTGTGCAGAGGAACCAGGCCGGGTGCAGTCAGGGAGATTGTGGCCTTCTAAAGAGAACATCCATAGGGAAGCAGGGGCTTCCAGGATAAAAAAGTGGCGGTACATACCGCAGCTGAAGCCACCCCTTCCTTGCTGAGCACGGCATCAGGTCGTGGGGGACCCCTATCGCGTCCACAGGGCCGCAGCATGGAAACAGTCCGCTCTCCCTGTACTTTGTACAGGCCGCAAAATTTGGAACCAGCGGGCCGGACGACGGGCAACGTCATTTCCGGCGGGGGGGGCGGACGCTTTCCCTTTGACCCGCGACTTCCGGTTCCGGGTCGCGGTGCTGATAGGGGGCCGGGCTCAGGCTGGAGTGAGTCGCTACACGTGGAGACAGTGTGAGACTCTACACAGGCAATCACCTGCAGTCATGTCTGAGGCAGATGCTGCAACTCATACGGACGCTATCTCCAGCCTTCCAAGGTAAGAGTTCCCTGGGGAAGGGTCCTCTCTATCTAAGGATTGTTCCCCCTCATGTATGGTTCCTTACTTAGAGGGGGGGCAGACCCCCTGGGTGGTCAGGGGGTGGGGGGTGTGCGCAGTTCCCTTAAAGTGGTTCTGGTACACTCCCAGGGTTGTTTCCACTTAAATATGCTGAATGTAATATGTGGTTTTTGTATGTAATTTCAGAAATCTACAGAAAAAACAAAGTCCACGCATGTCTCTAAAAGGAAGTGTGCCTCTTGCAGAGACAGTTTAGGGGAAGCATGGACAAAAGTTTTGTGTAAAGAATGCATAGACTCCCTGGTTAAGGAAAGGGAATCTGAACAGCAGTCTGGTTTGGCAGCTTCTGTGAAGGAACTGTCATCCACCTTTTCATCCTTTAAAACGTTTTTTGAGACGTTTCAGCTTCCCTCTAAACCCATTCAGCAGGATACAACCCCGCCTCATGCTCAGGGCTCTGCACCTGCCAGATCTACTAATTTAGTTATGGCAGAAGAAATCAAAAAGATCAAAAAAGAAAAGTTTTTCCAGTACATGATGTTCTGGTGGAAAAAATTAAAAAGGAGTGGCAGGATCCTGAGAGGCAACCCTTTTTTTCTAGCTCCCTTAAAAGAAGGTTCCCGTTTTCAGAGGATCCAGCGTCCATTTGGAATAAAAATCCCAAATTAGACGCCGCCTTCTCTCAGGTCTCTAGACACACAGACCTAGCATTTGAGGATATGGGGGCCTTGTCGGATGTCATGGACAAGAGGATAGACTCACTTCTAAAAAAGACGTGGGACTCAACTGTGGGTAATTTAAAGCCAGAAATGGCTGTTACTGTGGTAGCCCGCAATTTAGAACATTGGCTTTTCCAGATTCAGGAGCATATTGAAGCTGGCACAGCCAAGGAAACTATCCTAGCTTCATTCCCCACGATTCTGCGAGGAATCGCATATATTGCAGACGCCTCGGCAGAGTCAGTTCGTATGTCGGCCAGATTAGCGGCGCTGGCAAATTCGGCCAGAAGAGCACTCTGGCTGAAAACTTGGCCGGGGGACACCGCCTCCAAGGTCAAATTGTGCGGGATACCCCTGACAGGTGATCTACTCTTTGGCCCTGGGTTAGAGACGGTCTTAGACCGTACAGCGGATAAAAAGAAGTCCTTTCCGCTTAAACGGAAGGCCCCAGCTCAGACAAGGAAGGGGTTTCGTCCGAAAAAAGGCAAGGAATCTCCCAAACAAGGGAAGAAAACTTGGGGCCAAAGAGGTAAGGGCAGAGGAGGGGCGATTTTTCGCCCTCCTGAGAAAACCCGTAAAGATCAATGACTCTCTAGGGACGGTGGGAGGAAGACTGGGGGCCTTTCTTCCACAGTGGGAGACCCTCTCTCCCAATCGATTTATCCTGGGGATCATAAGAAGGGGATATCTCCTGGAATTCTCAGAGCCCCCCCCCGCAGAGGTTCCTGGTTACGCAGCTTTCCACCTGCACAGCAAAGGCCGAAGCTTTGGTCGACGCCCTGAAAGAACTGGAGGTTCAGAACGTAGTTCGCAGAGTACCAAAGGGGCAGGAAGGAGAGGGGTTTTATTCCCACGTATTTGTGGTGAAAAAACCCTCAGGGAAATTCAGATTGATTTTGAATTTAAAACCCTTAAACAGGTCAATTTGCTACAGAAGATTCCGCATGGAATCAATTTTTACGGTCAGGGCCCTGCTGCCACACAACTGCTACATGGTGTCTCTGGACCTCAGGGACGCGTATCTACATGTCCCTATCGCAGAAACTTCCCAAAAGTTTCTCTGGTTAGCAATAGACCTGAAAGGTACAATACTGCATCTACAGTTTCAAGCACTACCTTTCGGGCTATCCTCCTCGCCCCGCATATTCACAAAGGTACTGGCAGAGGCCTTGGCCTTCCTGCGACTCCAGGGGGTGTCAGTCATAGCCTATCTGGACGACCTGCTCCTATTTGCAGTATCCCCAGAACAGTTGATCAAGGACCTCGATCTAACCAAGAGGGTACTAACATTGTTGGGATGGCTGCTGAACTTAGAAAAGTCCAGTCTCATTCCTTCACAGCGCATTGTGTACCTGGGATACCTGCTGGACACTACGCTTTTGAGGGTTTTCCTTCCAAGGGAAAAGATTCTAAAGCTGGACAGAGCAGTTCTCTCCCTCCAGTGCAACCAGCTGGTGTCAAAAAGGTCCATAATGTCTACGTTAGGCCTTCTAACGTCTACTCTTCCAGCAGTGCAGTGGGCAGGATTACATTTTCGTCCCCTGCAATCTTATGTACTAAGAGTATGGGACCACAGTCAGAGGGATCTAGACACCTTAGTACAGGTTCCCCATCAAATAAAGATATCTCTTTGGTGGTGGAGGAAGGAAGTGAATTTGTCACAGGGACGTCTGTGGCTTATCCCAGTCCCGCAGATCGTAACCACGGACGCAAGTGGCAAAGGCTGGGGGGCACATTTGGGATCCCTTCTAGCGCAGGGCACATGGAAGGGCGACGAACTGCAAAGATCTTCCAACTGGAAAGAGCTGAGGGCAGTGGGCCTAGCCCTCAGATTTTTCAAAAAGGAACTCCAGGGCCACCATATACAGGTACGGTCGGACAACTCATCCACCGTGGCCTATATAAACAAGCAGGGAGGCACCAGGAGCGGAAGTCTGTTGGCCCTAGCAAAGGATATTCTAAGCTGGGCCGAGTCCAACACTCTCTCACTCTCAGCGGTTTTTTTGAGAGGGGAGAGAAATATAATCGCAGATTTCCTCAGCCGGAGGAGTCTAAAGGAGGGAGATTGGGCCCTCAACCAGGAGGTCTTCAATCTCATATCCGAGAAATGGGGACCCCCGGAAGTAGATCTTTTCGCTTCAAAAGACAACGCGAAAACCCCCTGTTTTTTCTCCCTACATGCAGGGGAAGGAGCACTGGGGGTGGACGCATTGTCTCAGAACTGGCATTTCAGGACATGCTACGCCTTCCCTCCTCCGGTGCTATTACCGGCGGTTCTGAGGAAGTTTCAACTAGAGAGCACCTCTCTCATTCTAGTAGCTCCACATTGGCCGAAAAGGGCATGGTTTTCAATCCTCAGTCAGTTAGCAGCGGAGCCGCCCCTTTTCCTTCCACCTCGAAAGGATCTTCTGTCGCAGGGTCCAGTCTTCTGCCCACAAGTGCAGCAGTGGAAATTAGCGGCCTGGCTACTGAGGAGGGTATTTTAAAATCTAAGGGATTTTCAGAGAGCTTAATCTCCACCCTCCTCAACAGTAGGAAAAAGGAGACACGTAAGATTTACAAAAAGGTCTGGCTCCTTTTCAACAAATGGTGCATAGAAAACTCCTTCTCGGTGCAGAGTCCCGTAGCTGTGTTGGAGTTTCTGCAGTGTGGAGCGGACAAGGGTTTATCCGTAGGCACCCTTAAAAGTCAGGTTTCAGCACTCAGTGTTTATCTGGAGAAGTCTCTGGCTACCAATCCATGGGTGGTCAGATTCTTTAGGGCACTGTCAAGACAGAGACCTACCCGAGGTCCACCCTTTCCCGGGTGGGATCTATCTCTGGTTTTGCAGAGCCTTACGGGTATTCCCTTTGAGCCATTGGACAAGTGCCTGTTAAGGGAGCTTACCCTAAAAACAGTATTTTTAGTAGCAGTGACAACTGCCAGGAGAGTCAGCGAAATTGAGGCGTTATCAATTAGACCTCCTTTTTGTGTTATTTTGCCAGACAGGATAGTCCTTAAGACTGATCCAGCTTTTTTGCCTAAAGTGGCGTCAGGCTTTCACAGAAGCCAGGAAATAGTCCTACCCTCGTTTTGTCCCAATCCTTCAGGTGAAAGGGAACTAAAATTTCATTTTTTAGACGTGAGGAGGTGTATCCTACAATACCTAGAGATGACTAAAATGATAAGGAAGTCTGATTCTCTATTTATTTTGTTTTCTGGGGCCAGAAAAGGTCTCAGAGCGTCCCGACGCACGATTGCCAGATGGCTTAGATTAGCTATTGGGCAGGCATATTCTTTAGCAGGGAAGGAGATCCCTAGAGGCATAAAGGCACACTCCACCAGAGCAGTGGCAACTTCCCAGGCAGAGAAGGCTGGAGCAACGCCAGAGCAAATATGCAAGGCAGCGACATGGTCCAGCTACTCCACTTTCGTTAGACATTACAGAGTGGACCTGGTGGCGGCAGGTGAGCAGTCTTTTGGGCGAAAAGTTCTGCAAGCTGTAGTCCCACCCTAATTGGTAAGTGCTCGATTATCCTCTCTATTGTGGCTGTCCTGAAATGATGAAAAGGGAAAATTAAAGTTACGTACCGGTAACGTCTTTTCCTGTAGTCTTTCAGGACAGCCCTAGTTACCCACCCTAAGCTTGGGGGGGTCTTATTTAAGACCGGAACGCAATATGATAATGATATTGATTGGTATGTTATTAATGTGTTCTTGTGTCTCCCCAGCTGGCCGGAGGTACTCTTGAAAGAACTGAGGTCTGGCAGGGGAGGAGAGAATTTATGGGCTGGCGCAGTGTTTCCAGAGGAAGGGGAGGAGACTATCTCTCTCTATTGTGGCTGTCCTGAAAGACTACAGGAAAAGACGTTACCGGTACGTAACTTTAATTTTTTTGCTAGAAAATTACTTAGAACCCCCAAACATTATATATATATTTTTTAGCAGAGAATCTACAGAATAAAATAGAGATTGTTGCAATATTTTATATCACACGGTATTTGTGCAGCGGTGTTTAAACGCAAATTTTTGGGAAAAGGGACATGAATCATGAATTTAAAAAAATCCAAACAGTAAAGTTACCCCAATTTTTTTCTATATTGTGAAAGATGATGTTACGCCGAGTAAATGGATAACAAACATGTCATGCTTTATAATTGCACGCACTCGTGGAATTGCGACAAACTACGGTACCTAATAATTTTCATAGGCGACGCTTTAAATTTTTTTTACGGTTACCAGGTTAGAGTTACAGAGGAGGTCTAGTGCTAGAATTATTGCTCTCACTCTGACAATTGCGGCAATACCTCACATGTGTGATTTGAGCACCATTTACATATGCGGGCGCAACTTCCGTATGCGTTTTCTTTGCTGCGCGAGCTCGCGGGGACGGGGGAACTTTAAAAAAAATTTTTTTCTTATTTATTTTATTTATTTTTATTTTTATAAATTGTGTTTGAAAAAAAAACTTTTTTTTTGATGACTTTTATTGCTGTCACAAGGAATGTAAACATCCCTTGTGACAGTAATAGGTGGGGACAGGTACTCTTTATGGAGGGATCGGGGGTCTAAAAAAGACCCCTGATCCCTCCTTTGCACAAAACAGCAATTCTGAATACTGTGTATTTTTTTAAACCGGCGCCATTGGCAGCCGAGTAAACGGGAAGTGACATCATGACGTCGCTTCCGTGTTTACAATTAGAAGGCTGGAACAAAGCCGCCCACGGCTTTGTTCCAGCCCGCCCCCAGCCTCCGGAGGCAGCCGATTGGTTACCAGGCCTCCCGATGGCACGGGAGACCCGGTAAGAGTGGCGGGAGGCGGGGATGTCCCCTCCCGCTCCTCCAGTATAACAGTCGAGCTGCTTTTAGCCGCATCGGTTGTTATACTCGGATAGCCGATCGCCGGCTCTAAACAACGGGCATCATCCCGGTATAACCCCGGAAAGCGGAGTACGCACATCTGCGTACGCTCGGCGGGAAGGGGATAAAAGTAAAAAGAACAAACGTAGTTAAAACATAGCCAAATTTCAGTAACTGGAATGGATAGTCAGCCAAGCCAGAAGTCAGGGATCAATGTAGTGGAACAGCAAGTAGGATCTGGAGCCAGAAGGGATGTAAGCAAAGCAAGTCTTTAAACAGGACCACAGGTGATCGTCCCTGTGATGATTGACCAAGGCGAAGGCAGAGATCCACTGGGCTGAACAGCTTAAGTTGGCAGGAGTGACAAGCAGGATATCATCAACAGCTGGGTACCTGAGGAGAGATGGGAGTTGGCAATTAGCCGACAGCTGAGCGGCCAGCTCTGAGAAGGAAGGACTGAGCCCAGCCCTGACAGGCTGGTCAGCAAGTGGGTAAAAACAGGCATGATTCTGTGATGAACATCACTGCATGCGTTCAGGAATACTTCTAAAAATCACCGTCTGCAAATATTTTTCACCGTGCCATCCAAAAATGCAAGTAAAGCTCTATCATGCAAAGAAGAATCCATATCTGAATATGATCCAGAAAAGCTGCCATCTTCTCTGGGCTGAATCTCATTTAAGATGGTCTGTTGCAAAGTGAAAAACTGTTCTGTGCTCAAATCGAAAATGGGCATTCTTATTGGCACCTATGAGCGCCGTGTCCTCCGGACTAAAGAGGAAAAGGACCTTCTGGCTTGATATGAGCACTTCAAAGTTCAAAAGCCTGCATCTCTGGTGCATACTGTATAGAATGGGCAGCCTGCACATCTGGAAAGCCACCATCAATGCTGAAAGCTAGATCCAGGTTTTGGAGCAGCATATGCTTTCATTCAGATTATATCTTTTTCAGGGAAGGCCTTGCATATTTCAGCAGGACAATGCTAAGCCACATACTGCATGTATGACAACAGCATGGCTTCACAGTAGAAGAGGCTGGGTGAAACAAAAATACGACAAAAAATACCCAGGACTGTTGAGCAGTTAAAAATCCTATATCACGCAAGAATGGGACAACACTCCTCTCCCAAAACTCCAGAAACTGGTCCCCTCAGTTCCTCGATATTTACAGAGTGCTGGTAAAAGAAGAGGGGATGCTACACAATGGTAAACACGGCCCTGTCCCAACTTTTTTGAGAAGTGTTGCTGCCTTTAATTTCAAAATGACCCTATTTTTTTTCTTAAAGAGGAGGGCCAGTCAAAAATAAATAAATAAAAGTCAGCAGCTACAAATACTGCAGCTGCTGACTTTTAATTGGACACTTACCTGTCCCAGGGTCCAGCGATTCGGGGGATCGAAGTCCCGCTCATCTCCCCCTCCGTTCGGCGGCGCCGGCATTGCAACTGTGGGCGCCGGGCTGTGGCTTCACAGCCTGGCACCCACTGCGCATGCGCGAGCGGCGCCGTGATTGGCCGCTCAGTCACCTGGGACCTGTAATGGGTCCCAGATGATTGACAGGAGGGAGGGAGCAGAGCTGAGCCCTTCCTATGCCGAGACGGAAGTGATGTCACCAGCCCAGGCACTGAAAGAGGCAGACTACGAGGGACCCCCTAGCAACAGGCATTGAGAGGTGAGTAAAAAAAAAATATCCAAATGTTTTTTTGTATTTTTTTTTTGGGTGGAACCCCACTTTAAAATGGTACTTTTTTTAGTTTAAAGCGGAACGTCAGTAATTTTTTCATAAATTAAATCTTCTGTCCTTGTTGTCTTAACTTTGGATAGTAAAATATTTTTTTTCTGCCAGTAAATACTTTATACAACCCACTTCCTGTTTCTTGTCTGGTAAAAAGCCTAGGCTTATGACATCATGCATAGTTACATAGTTAGTAAGGTTGAATAAAGACACCAGTCCATCTAGTTCAACCTGAGTGAGTGTGGGTGTGTGTCTACAATCACCCCGATTTATTTTTAAGGTACTTATATAGCGCCACCAATTCACGCAGCACTCCACACATACATCGTACACCCACATCGGTCCCTACCCTCAAGGAGCCCACAATCATATACTGGGGCCAATTTTGAACAGAAGCCAATTAACCTAGCAGCATGTCTTTGGAGTGTGGGAGGAAACCCGTGCAGGCACAGGGAGAACATGCAAACTCCAAGCAAGTCGTGGTTGGGATTCGAACCAGCAACCCTTTTTAACTGCTAGGCAAGAGTGCTACCCACTACACCACTGTGCTGCACAGCTCTCTCGCTCACTCTCGTGAGAGTTTGCCAAGAAGGGAGGAGGGGGGAAGAGTCATAAGAGGGCCAATCGGAGCTGAAGAGCTGGAGGTGTGCCTCTGTGTAAATCCAGAAAGTGAACAGGCAGCAGCTTCAGCTGCCCACAGTTAAAATGGATACAGGCAGAGTCAGTGGAATGAGATTTCTGCAGCATATTTGTCAAGTACAGAATCACAGTATCACCGAATCACAGTATATATAAAATAATATGCAATGTGGTTGGAGGGAAGCTTCAGAATGGCAAAGATGTTGTTATTACAAAGTATGTGAGCAGACTGCAGTACCTCTTTAAAATATGTTTTCTATTGTGAATGAAATATGGGTTTATGAGATTTGCAAATCATTGCATTCTGTTTTTATGTCGATTTTACAAAGCGTCTTTTTTGGAATTGGGGTTGTGCATATAAAAGCTCTGTGCAAATTGTTGGTGCTATAAAAAAAAAACCTGTGATAAATAGCATTAATACCAATTTAAATCTGTAGGCACATGGAAATAAAGGATTCAGTAAGCAACTGAAGACCTAGTCACAATAATATTTTAGGCTGCAATGTTTGTTTCAAGCAATGAACACACCATATTCTGGACAGCCATACACTATGTTACCTAAAATTCCGGCTCAGGGTGATTTAACCTGAACGCCATCTGGCTGCGTGGGACTGAAGCAATGCCTAAACCCCCTGGTAGCAGGCTGTGTTTTCTTAGGGTGGAGTTTTCTTTAAATAATCATTCTGAACAAAATAGGTTTAGTGGCATTTTTTTTTTTTTACATTTCAATAAATTTTTATTGTTTTAAAGAAAATAGTACAATGTGGACATTGTAAGACGTTGTACAAAGAATTATGAACATGACAATACATAAAGATATATTGTATAACTTGTGATTATTTTTTGAATTTAAAATCTCCAGTGGGGTGGGAAAAAAGATTCCCTTTCAAACGTTTTTTTTTTCTCTTGCTTTCTACAGAGTGGAATCTATTTTTTAGTCCGTCCACACCCTTCTTACGTGTGACCTCATAATCCAGGCAAGGGAAGAAGGGGCGGGAATTGGTGTGGTGTGAGGGAGAGGTTCAAAACAAGTCTCAAATTCATCGGCTCCAGCAGCTGCTTCATCACCCAGGACGTGTCTAGCTGAGCTGTTCAGGTGAGTCGAGCCTCAGTGGGTAGTTTCCAGCCTGTATCCCTCACTGAGGACAGGGCACACACATCAAACCCCGGGAAGGTTTACCTCCCAATGAGCTCCTTCCTGACATTTAAAGTCCGTATTTGTAGGGAAAGTTCAGGCATGTGTTGCTGCCTTTCATCCTGTACCAGGAGTGACTGCTCTTCTTTATTGTGTACACATTGTATCGTTTTCTTATTTGTGTTGCATTTTGTTTTTTCTCCTGTTGCTGTTCTAAGAAGTTTATTTGTCAATGAGTCATGTGGAATAAATAACTCCGGAGGAGCCTCGTTCTCCTCGGTGAGGTGGCTCCTCATCGGTGCTGCTGGCTGCAATTTGCTGAAGTGCAAACAATCGCCTATCTCCTGAGATGCCTCCAGGGTGAAGGGGGGGCGGCGGCTCCCTCCCTCGTGAAGAATGTGCGATGGTTTCTGGTCACTGCAAATTAAGCGTAGAGTCAGGTTACTGCCGCCTTTTAACGCTTTCAATCTTACTATAGTTCTATACTATAGATACGCCATACAATCTCCTTTTTTTTTTTTTTTTTTTTTTAATAACCTATCAGATCTTAGAACTTGTCACTGCAGTTTTCTCCCCCCTGGTCTTCTTTCCTTTTATTTTCACTGGGTGATCTCATGCCAGGTAGTCCTGTTTTTTTTTCAACAAACAAGCTGTCCTGCAGATGTATCCTAGGATATTGAGATGATCAGCTTTATGTTTATTTAGGTATCCAAAAAGGAAAAACCTGTTTTAGCTGCTTATAACGTGCTCCATCGGCAGACAGACCTGACCACGGATTCCAAGTTATTTAGTAAGAGGTGTGTGATATATAACTCCCCCCCCCCCCCTCTCCCATTTATTAATTTTCCAAAAAATTAGACAAAATATATGTATATACATTTATTTATTTTTTTACACATTATGTTTTGTATGTAGCACTGCATTACATTTCTGTAAGCAAGCATTTTACTGAATGAAACTGATTCATTCAATCTGTTTTAGATGGGCTGTGATTGGCCCTGTCTGTACCATGTGATTACACTGACAACTCATAGCTAGCAATACAGTTGTATTAAATGGATGGCATGAAAGGAAGCCATTCATTGTTTACAACTGTCATGTGACCTGCTGTAAATGGTACCTGAAACGTGACAGTACATGGATTGTTCATCGGTCGTGTCCCGTGATCGGAGCATTCTGACAGGACGTCATATGACATCCAGTCAGGGTAACTGAACCACCACCCAGCCGTCAATTTGCTATTGGCCAGGCAGAAAGGTGTTAAAGGGGTCTCTGTTGCTCCTTCATTAATATTGTACAGGATTTATATAGCGCCAACAGTTTACGTAGCGCTTTACAACTTGAGGGTAGACAGTACAAATACAATACACTTTAATACAGTAGGAATCAGAGGGCCCTGCTCCTTAGAGCTTCCAATCTAAGAGGAAAGGCCAAGAGCTACAAGAGGTAATAACTGTGGGTGATGTGCTGTTTGATCCTTCATCCAGACTTGGGGCACTCTTAATACAGGAGGTGTGTTACTAGTCAGATCACCGTAACAAAACGGCAGGAGGAAAGCCTAAGGATTTGATTGTTGGGTGACCAAGCGTCAGATTTTTGTCAAAAGCGAGTTTGCAGAATTTTGTCTAGCATACTAACTATCTGCAAATTGTCGTTTGACAAACACAAACGTAACGACGTACTTTGAGAGTCTAAAGAGGAAGTTCATTTTTAAGTGCCACCCTTTGGGCCCCTTCTGCTAATTTCATGTTAGTGTAAGTTTGAGCGTTGATTCGCAATTTTTTTAGTTCGTACAAAACAAATGCCTTTTAAAATATGTTTGGCATAACTACATCAGTATCACCAGCAAAGCAGCTTCATTATTATCCTGTTAACTGCTTGCTGCCCGCCCATGTCATATGATGGCGTCCCAGAACGGCCACTCTTGCGCGCGCCCGTGGAGCGATCGCACCGTGTTGCTAGGGCACGGCGCGACCCCGATCTCTCTCTGTAAAGAGCTCCAATCACAGCCGGTCACATGTACACAGTGCTGGTAATCGGCTCTCCTTGCCTCACACTGACAGAGTATGTGGCGAGGAGAGCCGAAAAGCAGCATCTCCAAGCAGGGGGACATCTAGGAATGTAGGTGGGAGGATGGGTGTGCTTCCACTCTTCCTTAGTGGCACGGATCGAAGGTGAAGTCAGAACAAACACTTTTTTTATACTTTTATTTTTTTGGTCACGTAACAGTTGGGAATACGTTGCGTGTACCAGAGTATGTTATACACAGCAGGAGGGAGTTGCATGTTTTTCTTTGGGGGGGGGGGATATGTTTTCAATTGTGGAATGTTCCAGATTCTGTCCAGGGCTACTTGAGACCTGCGTCATATACCAATACTTTAATGCTTACAGGTCGGTAGTAACTATGACAAGGTTATACCATTTATTACTGTATTTTTTTTCAGGTATTTTGATGACTGTTATGGTATTCGATATACTGTCTTGAAACGTTAGAGCAGTGTTTCTCAACTCTAGTCCTCAAGGCGCACCAACAGGTCATGTTTTCAGGATTTCCACTATTTTGCACAGGTGATTTGATCAGTTTTCACTGCCTTAGTAATTACCACAGCTGTTTCATCTGAGGGAAATCCTGAAAACATGACCTGTTGGTGCGCCTTGAGGACTGGAGTTGAGAAACACTGCGTTAGAGGCCTAAACAACATATTTTGTCGTGCTCTAATGTTCCAATACTTGAAACCGCTTAAACCTCACATCGTCTTCTTACAAGAGACTCATCTAGATGGTAATTGGATCCTCACTATGCGACGCTCCTGGATACAACGTGCAATACATGCTACGTATTCTACCTATGCCAGAGGCTTAGTGATTCTGATCAGCAAAACGGTCCCTTGCACTGTTCACCAAGTTATCACATATCCAGGGGGTCGTTATGCAATTGTCGTGGCTGATATCCATGGGCGTAGGATGGTGCTAGCTAATGTATATGTTCCCCCACCATTTCAAATTCAGGTGCTATACGATTTGCTAGGTAGGTTGGCTCCCTTCATGCACTTGCCTCTCATTGTGGCAGGCGATTTTAATCCTATATTGAATGCTGATCTGGACTCCTCCTAACTCTAAGAGAGGGGCATCAGTAGAATTGGCAGCATGGGCGGAGACTGCTTCTCTCACAGAGTTATGGAGGTGGAAAAATCCCACCACAAAAAGTTACTCACATTTATCCAAAACCCATAAGTCCTCATCCAGGATTGATCTGGCGTTTGCTAATGCCCCCATGTTGCAGTTGGTGAGGGGAGCTAATTACATTGCCGGGGGCCTGTCGGATCATACTCCTCTACGGGTTCATATTGGTATACCCTTGCAGGTTAGAGGGGCTGCATGGTGATTAAACCCGGGTTGATTGGAAGTAGAATCAGTTTCTTCCCAAGTGGCACCAGCTATTGGGAGTATAATTTACAGTCAGCCTCGCTGCCGGTGGTATGGGATGCCTTTTAAGGCATATATGCGAGGTCAGTATATCTCGGCAATCAAGCAGGCACGTAAACAATTTAACCTTAAATCCCAAGAAATACAAGATAAAGAGAGAAGGTGTGAGGCGGCACATGCTGCTGACCAGTCAGAAGTTGCATATACTGCATTACTTGAGGCTCGCCGTCTTCTGACATTACATTTTACAGAATTACAGAATTAACTCTCACACATCCTGGGCGAGGAGGGCTGAGTCCCTCTTCGAACAGGGAGATAAAAAATAGGAAGCTTTTAGCTATGCTGGTTGCGGAGCAGCGAGTTCAGACTAGTATACCCTGTGTCAATAACTCTCAAGGTGCCCTAGTGACGGACCCAAGTGACATCCTTGATATCTTTGTAGACTATTACAGTACTCTCTACTCCCCCATCCCGACATATAATAAACAGGATCTTGAATCACTGCTTACTTCCATATCTATACCAAAACTGTCGGAGTCATATCAAAATAGTCTGGAAGCAGAGATCACTGAAATAGAAACTGCGATTAGGTCTTTCCACCAAATAAATCACCAGGGCGGGATGGTTTTTGCATTGACTGACTGATACAGGTCACATCTTGAGACTCTTGTACCTAGACTTAACGAGTTTATTTAATTTCTGCTTAGAACATAGGACATTGCCGGACTCTCTCATGGAAGCTCCGGTGGTCCTATTGCCCAAACCGGGCAAGGATCCCCTGAGCTGCTCCTCGTATAGACCTATAGCTCTCCCCAATCAGGATCTTAAAATCCTTACTAAAATATTGGCCACGAGATTATAGAACGTAATAACTACACTGGTAGACATAGACCAAACTGGATTTATACCCAAGAAGTCCACCGATACGAATTTACGCACCTACAGATTGATCATACTAACTCTGGAGCCAGGGTGATTGTGTCCTTGGACATGGCTAAAGCCTTCGATTCAGTGGACTGGCATTACATGTCCACTGTGTTAAGGCATATGGGGTTTTGGAGAAGTGTTCCTTGGATTTCGCTCCTATACAGCTCACCCAAGGCAACAATAAAGATAGGCACTTAAGTTTCAGCACAGTTCTCGGTGGGGAGAGGAACGCGGCAAGGCTGCCCACTTTCCCCAGCTTTATTTGCTCTGGCCATAGAGCCGATAGCTATTGCTCTAAGAGCATCCACAGAAGTCAAAGCCCTTCAGGTAGGCGGCATCAGAGAATACATGGCCTTATACGCTGATGATATGCTCCTTTTCCTAGAGGACCCAGGACCATCCTTGGAAGCAGTATTTGAGATACTAAACATATTTGCAAATTTTTCAGGTCTGCGGGTGAATTGGGAGAAGTCCAGTATTATGGCTATTGATGATGGAGCACAGGCGCAGGCATCAACTTTGGTGCCTATCGTCTGGGTCCATGAAGATGAAATATTTGGGTATATGGGTGTCCCCTAAAGTTACAGATTACTTGACACTTAACTTAATGCCACTGATTACAAAGACTAAAACACGACTAGAGGCCTGGAAAGACTTGCCACTCTCCCTAATTGGTAGGGTGAACTTACTTAGAATGAAGATTCTACCAGTGTTCCTCCTATTTTTTTTTTTTTTATGTCATACCCCCCATTTGGGTCCCCTGCTCTTTCTTCCGGCACATAAACAGCGTGTTTTAATTTAATTTCTGTGGGGTTCCAGGCATCCTAGAGTGGGCCTTCGTACACTACAAGAACCATATGGACAGGGAGGATTGGCACTACCTGACCTGTTCAAGTATTTCATTGCGGGTCAGATGGTGTTTGCCAGACGTTGGTTAGCAAGAGATAGTGGAGATGCAAGCGACAGTTCTAGAGGCAGCTTTACTGGGATCTTATGAGAGTCTTTCTTATTTAGTGTATAGAGGGCCACAGGTGGCGGCGCCTCTGGCTCCATGCGAGTTACGATTTGCGCGTGGGACAGGGCGGGGGTGCTAATGCAATTGGATACGGAAGCCTGGTCACCGGACCCACCATTGTGGCTTAATCCCAGGCTATCCCATTTCAGCGAAATTCCAGATCCAGTAATATGGGCCAGAGTTGGCATCAAACAATTAAAGAACATTATAGGGGAGGGGAAGTTGCTTTCCTTTAATCAATTGAAGGATAGACACGATCTACCAAATTGATATTTTTTCCGCTACTTACAGCTGAGGCATGCGTTTGTTGCACAGTTCGGCACAGCCGCAGTGATACTACATTCCTCACCTTTAGAGCAGTTGCTCTGTGATGGGAATCTGTGCGGGGGACGCTTTCAGAAACATATAAAAAGTTGTTTGTCGAAAGGCCTCCGTCACTTAGGAAATGTAGAGAGAAATGGAGCTCATTAGTCCCTAATTTTCAAGGGGATGACTGGGACGATATGTGGGACCACCCCTTTCAGGTCCTGCTGTCAGCCCGTGACAGGTACATACAATTCAAAATACTTCACAGAGTATATTATACACCAGCGAGATTGGCCAGCATCTATGGTTTGGATGACGCCTCCTGTTGGCGCTGTACAGCGGCAAGGGCAGATTTCAATCATGTATTCTGGCACTGTCCGTTAATACAGATATTTTGGACGGGGGTTATCGTGTTCATTCAAGGGCTGGTCTTGCTGCCTGTCCCCATGACAATATCAGTATGTATGCTGGGCCTGGTGGAGGAGGTAGCACCTCTTAGGGCACAAAGAACTATGAACTATTTCCCTTGCCCTGTTTTATGCACGCAAAGCCATCCTTTTATGCTGGAAAAAACCTGAGGCTCCATCCTTAGCCTTCTGGAAAGGCTTGGTAAATAAGGCCTTACCCCTATATAAGAAAAAGAGGGGGGGAAGGGCCGGAAGACCCCATGGGACTTTAAATGAGGCAGTAGACAGGTTGGAGTGAGGTAAAAAATGTGTACAAGTTTATTGGTAAAAAATTCTGAGTATACAGCACATGTGAAAGGTTACGTGTGCATGCGCACAAACCATAGCCTACATGAATGCATGTGTAGACAACAATCAAAGAAAGTATATCTAACCATATATAGTAGTAACACATGTACACTGTACAGAGATTGCATAAATAAGCTGGGAAGCACAGAACACATGATGTAAAAAGGTGAGTATAAAAATAAAAAATAGAATGATGAAGTACATCCAAAATTGATCAATATCAGATCCAATTAAAAGCCCAGTGGCTGCATCCTTGGTGCCCGACGCGTTTCTGTGAATACACTTCTTCAGGGGCGGATGCTATAGGATTTCTGAAATTACAAAATATGAAGCCATCAAAAAATAAAATAAAAAAGTAAATACGGCCAGAAAGGACAATATGTCGATTTCTGGGTACTCACAAATGTAGCCAGACTGTGATACAAGGCAATAGGGATGGAGGCAGTAGACAGTTTGCCTAGCAGTTATCCCCTGCTGGTCATTGTTGGTGTTGAGTTTATGTGTGGTAGTGTACCTTCATGGTCCACACACATAGTTGTGTGCAACTACATGTTGCTTCAACTTTGGGTGCACCTTACACCATCCAGTGTGTTGGCTGAGTTCTGGGCTTCGGGTTGTTTCTTCTCCCGGAGCTGCGATGCGGTCTGCGTGCCCCCCCCATCCCCCCCACGTCCGCCCTCGTGGTTTCGGGCTGGTTTGGTGTGGGGGATCGGGTGGGTGCCCTCACCGCATCGGCGCCACGCAATGCTCCTGCGCATGACGTCACTGGTTGGCGCCGCTGTGCGGGCGCATTGTTTTCCACCTGGTGCCGACGTAGCTGTACGCAATGGCGTCAGCCTGGGTTAGTCTCTGCCGTCGAGCAGGGGCCCCGCCCTACGCACTGTCGGCCCGTAGCGTGACGTCGGTGGCAATCATTGGCGCGGTCGGGACGCATATCAGGCGTCGCCCCGGGCACATCCTCTCCTCTCCTTTCTACACCATGCAGATGCCATAGTGGTGGTCAGCTCTGGTTTCAAGTACCTCCAAGGTAATACCCCATGACCATATTACTTTCTGTACTCCCCTTACTCTTAAGTGCCAGTTTTTTTGTTTATCCTCATGGATTTACTCATCTACCTTAGATCTTTGTCCACCACCCTGACTCATGATTGGCTTTGTTGTGGAGATTATGGTTGTGCTCTGAGGACGATACCGGTATGCGCCTGTCCTGCGCTCAAGTGCCTGCCACCCCAGCTCCGGGGGAGAGCATATTCCGTGCCCAGTCCCTGCCTTGTATCACAGTCTGGCTACATTTGTGAGTACCCAGAAATCGACATATTGTCCTTTCTGGCCGTATTTACTTTTTTATTTTATTTTTTGATGGCTTCATATTTTGTAATTTCAGAAATCCTATAGCATCCGCCCCTGAAGAAGTGTATTCACAGAAACGCGTCGGGCACCAAGGATGCAGCCACTGGGCTTTTAATTGGATCTGATATTGATCAATTTTGGATGTACTTCATCATTCTATTTTTTATTTTTATACTCACCTTTTTACATCATGTGTTCTGTGCTTCCCAGCTTATTTATGCAATCTCTGTACAGTGTACATGTGTTACTACTATATATGGTTAGATATACTTTCTTTGATTGTTGTCTACACATGCATTCATGTAGGCTATGGTTTGTGCGCATGCACACGTAACCTTTCACATGTGCTGTATACTCAGAATTTTTTACCAATAAACTTGTACACATTTTTTACCTCACTCCAACCTGTCTACTGCCTCATTTAAAGTCCCATGGGGTCTTCCGGCCCTTCCCCCCCTCTTTTTCTCATGCACTCGGGATGGAGGCACAACCCCATGCCTCACTCAAAGTCCCAACCGTTTCAATATATATTTCAATAGGGATGGAGGCAGTAGACAGTTTGCCTAGCAGTTATCCCCTGCTGGTCATTGTTGGTGTTGAGTTTATGTGTGGTAGTGTACCCTCATGGTCCACACACATAGTTGTGTGCAACTACATGTTGCTTCAACTTTGGGTGCACCTTACACCATCCAGTGTGTTGGCTGAGTTCTGGGCTTCGGGTTGTTTCTTCTCCCGGAGCTGCGATGCGGTCTGCGTGCCCCCCCCATCCCCCCCACGTCCGCCCTCGTGGTTTCGGGCTGGTTTGGTGTGGGGGATCGGGTGGGTGCCCTCACCGCATCGGCGCCACGCAATGCTCCTGCGCATGACGTCACTGGTTGGCGCCGCTGTGCGGGCGCATTGTTTTCCACCTGGTGCCGACGTAGCTGTACGCAATGGCGTCAGCCTGGGTTGGTCTCTGCCGTCGAGCAGGGGCCCCGCCCTACGCACTGTCGGCCCGTAGCGTGACGTCGGTGGCAATCATTGGCGCGGTCGGGACGCATATCAGGCGTCGCCCCGGGCACATCCTCTCCTCTCCTTTCTACACCATGCAGATGCCATAGTGGTGGTCAGCTCTGGTTTCAAGTACCTCCAAGGTAATACCCCATGACCATATTACTTTCTGTACTCCCCTTACTCTTAAGTGCCAGTTTTTTTGTTTATCCTCATGGATTTACTCATCTACCTTAGATCTTTGTCCACCACCCTGACTCATGATTGGCTTTGTTGTGGAGATTATGGTTGTGCTCTGAGGACGATACCGGTATGCGCCTGTCCTGCGCTCAAGTGCCTGCCACCCCAGCTCCGGGGGAGAGCATATTCCGTGCCCAGTCCCTGCCTTGTATCACAGTCTGGCTACATTTGTGAGTACCCAGAAATCGACATATTGTCCTTTCTGGCCGTATTTACTTTTTTATTTTATTTTTTGATGGCTTCATATTTTGTAATTTCAGAAATCCTATAGCATCCGCCCCTGAAGAAGTGCATTCACAGAAACGCGTCGGGCACCAAGGATGCAGCCACTGGGCTTTTAATTGGATCTGATATTGATCAATTTTGGATGTACTTCATCATTCTATTTTTTATTTTTATACTCACCTTTTTACATCATGTGTTCTGTGCTTCCCAGCTTATTTATGCAATCTCTGTACAGTGTACATGTGTTACTACTATATATGGTTAGATATACTTTCTTTGATTGTTGTCTACACATGCATTCATGTAGGCTATGGTTTGTGCGCATGCACACGTAACCTTTCACATGTGCTGTATACTCAGAATTTTTTACCAATAAACTTGTACACATTTTTTACCTCACTCCAACCTGTCTACTGCCTCATTTAAAGTCCCATGGGGTCTTCCGGCCCTTCCCCCCCTCTTTTTCTCATGTACTCGGGATGGAGGCACAACCCCATGCCTCACTCAAAGTCCCAACCGTTTCAATATATATTTCAATAGGGATGGAGGCAGTAGACAGTTTGCCTAGCAGTTATCCCCTGCTGGTCATTGTTGGTGTTGAGTTTATGTGTGGTAGTGTACCTTCATGGTCCACACACATAGTTGTGTGCAACTACATGTTGCTTCAACTTTGGGTGCACCTTACACCATCCAGTGTGTTGGCTGAGTTCTGGGCTTCGGGTTGTTTCTTCTCCCGGAGCTGCGATGCGGTCTGCGTGCCCCCCCCATCCCCCCCACGTCCGCCCTCGTGGTTTCGGGCTGGTTTGGTGTGGGGGATCGGGTGGGTGCCCTCACCGCATCGGCGCCACGCAATGCTCCTGCGCATGACGTCACTGGTTGGCGCCGCTGTGCGGGCGCATTGTTTTCCACCTGGTGCCGACGTAGCTGTACGCAATGGCGTCAGCCTGGGTTGGTCTCTGCCGTCGAGCAGGGGCCCCGCCCTACGCACTGTCGGCCCGTAGCGTGACGTCGGTGGCAATCATTGGCGCGGTCGGGACGCATATCAGGCGTCGCCCCGGGCACATCCTCTCCTCTCCTTTCTACACCATGCAGATGCCATAGTGGTGGTCAGCTCTGGTTTCAAGTACCTCCAAGGTAATACCCCATGACCATATTACTTTCTGTACTCCCCTTACTCTTAAGTGCCAGTTTTTTTGTTTATCCTCATGGATTTACTCATCTACCTTAGATCTTTGTCCACCACCCTGACTCATGATTGGCTTTGTTGTGGAGATTATGGTTGTGCTCTGAGGACGATACCGGTATGCGCCTGTCCTGCGCTCAAGTGCCTGCCACCCCAGCTCCGGGGGAGAGCATATTCCGTGCCCAGTCCCTGCCTTGTATCACAGTCTGGCTACATTTGTGAGTACCCAGAAATCGACATATTGTCCTTTCTGGCCGTATTTACTTTTTTATTTTATTTTTTGATGGCTTCATATTTTGTAATTTCAGAAATCCTATAGCATCCGCCCCTGAAGAAGTGTATTCACAGAAACGCGTCGGGCACCAAGGATGCAGCCACTGGGCTTTTAATTGGATCTGATATTGATCAATTTTGGATGTACTTCATCATTCTATTTTTTATTTTTATACTCACCTTTTTACATCATGTGTTCTGTGCTTCCCAGCTTATTTATGCAATCTCTGTACAGTGTACATGTGTTACTACTATATATGGTTAGATATACTTTCTTTGATTGTTGTCTACACATGCATTCATGTAGGCTATGGTTTGTGCGCATGCACACGTAACCTTTCACATGTGCTGTATACTCAGAATTTTTTACCAATAAACTTGTACACATTTTTTACCTCACTCCAACCTGTCTACTGCCTCATTTAAAGTCCCATGGGGTCTTCCGGCCCTTCCCCCCCTCTTTTTCTCATGTACTCGGGATGGAGGCACAACCCCATGCCTCACTCAAAGTCCCAACCGTTTCAATATATATTACCCCTATATAAAGCCACTTACTTAAGTAGAGGGTGCCCAAAAAAATTTGAGACGGTATAGCAGAGCTGGCTTTCTTCTGATGATACTGTGTGAGTTACTGCGTAAATGATGGGCTAAATGTATATGAAAGGGAACATGCATTGATTGGAAAAAGGAGACAGGTCTTATAGATATCGGATGGTTGCGGTCACTGCCTTAGCTTTCATATAAGCATGTATGGTTAGAATGGCTTGAGTAGGCCGGAAAAGCTTGTGATTATATTTTAATGCCTGTCATGCTTGAACATTGCACAATAGGGATGAGGGAGGGGGGTATTTTCTGTAGGTGTATGTTATTGATTTTTTTTTTTTTTTTGTATTGAAAACTGAATAAAAATTTTCCAAAAAAAAGATGACTGTGCTCCTGTATTTTGACATCTCATCAATTGCCGCGTCACAAAAGTTAATTCTAGATTACGAGTGGTAGTTTACAAGACTAAACTCTTCCGGCTCGTTCCTTGATTCCGAGCATGTATGTTTGTACATTCGACTTTTGACAATTTCTGTACTGACCATCTGAAAATCAGATGTTGAGTTCACATCCAACAAAAATTTTATAGTCTGCACATCCAGCTTTTGTCTGATGTAAAAGTCAAATCGTCTGTCGAATGCACCGTACTAACAATCTGAAAATCCGCAGACAGCTCGTCTTAAGACTTTTGCCTTCTGATTTTCGTATCGTGTGTACGAGGTTTAAAGCTGGCTACACACCATACAATTTTCTTGTACAATTTTCCTTTAGATTTATCAAAACTAAACACTTTCAAATTGTATGCAATCAGGCATGCTCTTGTATTAGATATTTGAAGGTAAATCTAAAGGAAATTGAACAACAAAAATTGTATGTATATCCAGCTTTAGAAAAGAAAACCACCACATGTTATGAGTGGAAAGCTGTAACATTTTACATTTCTGGGTTTAACAGTGGTGGCCCGTCCATTAGGGGCGCCACCCCCTATATGTATAATGGATAGATTCATGCATAGCGCAAATCTATCCACGGCTGCCCCCCCTATTTATGGGTCCGGCCCCTTTCAGGGCGCCTGAACTACAGCGGCAGTGGTTTATTTATTTTATTTATTTATTTTTAAGCATCTGATTAGAGCCATAGGCTTCAAAATGGGGTGGGCTCCTGGTGCAGAGCATTGCGCCATGAGCCCACCTAGTTTTTACAACAGCGATAGAATATTCGCTGATTAAACGCTGGCCGGATTGAGGCTCAATCAGAAGCGGGTGTGAGACTTGTTTAGAAAAGACTCCTGATTGGCTGAGGAAGAGGGAGGAAATGGAAGCGGCCGCCATGATGACCCGTGGAGAGCCGGGGAACAGGAGGCCGCCATCGAGCAGGGAAAGCCACCGGTGAAGCGATGGGGTAAGTGCTATCGACCGACTGGGAGGTGGGGGTGTGTCTGTGCATACTTTGCCCCCCCCCCAAAAAAAAAAAATTGCTGCCACTGGGGTTTAGGTTCAATAGGTTTTTATTGTTTTCAACAGGAGTACAAACAAACATGTATACGAACAGGACCAGGTGCCTATTAATAGGCAATCTAATATAATAAAATTCAAGTTATACTAAAAAGAAAAAAAAATAAGGCATTCTGTGTCTCTCATATAGATAACCTGAGGGTAAATCGTTGAAATGAGGTTTCTAATATTGTACCAACATTCGTGTAAGTGCAACTTCCATCGGCCTGGGCGCCCCTGTGGGAACCTGCTGCGCCCTGAGGTCGAGGAAATTAATAAGTGTGAGCAGAGCATCAAGGGTTTGTCTGCACAGGGGTGTTAACGTATTTTCAAGACCCATAGCTAATATAAGTGTATACATTTAGGAATCAGAATACACACGATTTCATGGTATGGTTACATGTAGCCAAACTTATAGATGCTAGGGAGAAATGGGAGCGAAAGGGGGGGGAGAAAGTTTGGAGGAAATGGGGGGTTATAGTAGGTAATAGGGGGAAGGAGGGGGGGGGGATAGAGAGACAGCGAACCTTACTCTACTGAAGTGTTGCCAGTCTAAGACGTGGGAACATAATTTTGGTATTAGTCAGTGTTTCAAGGCGTATTTGCCGCTGAAATTCTGTGTTTTAGTTTATCCAAAGTGGAATAATGCTTCCAAACACTCCAGATGAATGAAAATTTTGCCTGTTTATCTAGGGATTTGGCTTGCATCTCCTCCATAAGCATGATGTCGTTTTTATCTCGCTCACCCATTCTATAAGGAATGGGGAGGAAGTAGTTTTCCAGTGTCTAGGAATAAGTTGTCGACCTGCACTGAGGAAGAATTTTAGGAGATTGTGCTTTTGAGATTTAACAGTGCCAGGTAGTATGGAAAGGAGGGCGAGGGAAGGGGAAGGAGTGAGAGGCTTGTCATATATTTCTGTGTAGATCGCCACTGGAGTTTAATATCGCTTTAATTTCTCCACATACTGTATAATCTCCTTTTTAGGGTCGGCATACTCATCACAATAGGTCCTCACATTGTATGGTCACATCTGATACATGGTTTCCAAGTGTCCCTCAATTGGAGGAACCGCCCCTGTTTTGAGACTGAACCCCTCTGTCCCTTGTGCAGCCTTATTTGTTCTTCTTTTTTGGTCTGTGTGCATCTCAATAGAAAATGCACTAATTTTAGTACCAGAAGTATTAGTGCCGATTCACAATAGCGTGATGCAGGAACCAGCGTGATTCCAGTGCTGGTTCCCGCATAGGACTCACTGGCAGTTCACACTGCCCTGTGCGAACCGCTGCAGCTGTCAAAAAGTTATTGACCCCCAGATCGGTTCGCATATCAATGTGAACTGTCAAATGGTGCAGAAATCAGATTGCATGTTGTTCACGTTCCAGTGCGGACCAAAAAAAGGGTCCTGCACCATTTTGATGTGAATGCGATGTGAGTTCAGCCATACAATCTAGCTGAATTTGCATCGCACAGACATCGCCTGGGATCTGGTGCGAATCGCATTCAATGTCTAAAATCGCAATAGTGTGAACCTGGCCTTAGGCTGCACTAAACTGTCTCCAGCCTCTATATTACTGCATTTATTTTGAAATATGTATGTATGTGTCATAAAAGCACTTGTGTGGTTTAACAAATCATGTTCTGCATTTTTTTTTCTTATGATTTTTGTGGTCTGTTACCATGACCGTGGCAGGAGCCTGTCTTGTGCCTAGATGTTGTATGCTAAAAGGTTCCCGCTTTATCATTTCAGGAAATTGAAAGGTATGGCTAAACTATCCAGTGAAACAGGCCCTTGCACTACATAGTTGTTGTAAGGCCTCATGTACACTGCTGCTGGTAAACGGAGGTTCAGAGGCAGTTGGATGCTTTTTTCAGCTGCCCCTGAACTCATCCAATGTTATCTTATGTGTATATGTACACAGGTATCGTTTAATGCTATTTTTAGGCAGTTGCGTTTAGAGGCTTTTCTTTGAAGGCAAAAAAATGCGTTCAGATGCCAAACGCGTCTAAATGTTTACAGGTGTTTTTAATTTTTGCCTATTTTGAAAACTCTTCTAAACACTGCATGTTGACGCGTCAAAACGGACGTTTTAAACGTAGGTTATTATGTCACGTTAAATCGTTCAGGAGAGGTTGTAAAGATGTCCCGTGTACATTAAGCCTTAGCTAGAAAGCTCACGACACACATTGCAGTCTGCTTGGATGGTTTATGTAGGTCCGACTCCTCATTATGTCGTTTTCATAGATTTAGCCCTCATTCACACTTCAGCATTTTGTATCGTGGGCAGATTTGAAAGTGCTGATGTGTAAATGACAAATCGCTGGACTCGCATTTGAGATGCCATTCATTTGAATGACATCTAAAATCACGGTGTGGGTCTGCCGCAATTGTTGCTCTGCAATCGCAGCAACCCGATGTGGGTTGTCACGATTGCAGCGCAATTTATCGATGGTGTGACAATTGTGGCGGACCCGCACTGATTTTAGGTGTCATTCAAATTAATCTGCCCGCGATTCAAAACGCTGAAGTGTGAATGCAGCCTTTTGAAATCGTGATAATTCAGCTGATCGCTACAGCCCTATCCTAGAGGTGGGTGTGTGTCTGTCTGTCTGTCTGTCTGTCCCCCAATATTGAAAATCCTTTTTTATTTGTTTTTTTTTTTTTTTTTTATGTAAAACTGAAATATAAGCTTTTTTTTGGCGTGTTCTGGTTGGATGCATGTCCATATATTGTACTGCATTGCCCACCACAGACAAAATGCATTCCACTACTGTGTGATGTATTGCAAACCCAAGGGTGTTGTGAAGCATTCAGGTAAATTTTAGTTGCTTCATTTTGTAGCTGCTCTGTACATAGATTTTTAATAGCCAGACTAAACCTGGCCTTGCATGCATAGATTTATTTAGTTCAATCTGCGGGCTTTTACAAGTACAGTAGTTAAGAGAACAATCGAATAGTGGATGCGTTTTTGATTGGATGCAAACGCTGTTTGGCCAACATTTTTCCACTCTGTCCCGTTGACAAAAGGCTATTGAACAATCAACTTTTCTCAAGAAAGGTGTTGCTGACAGAAGCAGCCAAATTTGCCCAGTTGAGCAGAAATTGACTGAATTAGAAGCTGTGTATGGCAGCTTCAATTTCACACAATTGTTCATTGCTGGTATTTAGCTTATTTGCAGAATGGGTTGCCAATGCCATACAATGCACCATTTTTTACCGATTGACAGTAGTGCATTGTGTGTTTCAGTGCACTGAAATGCAGATATGTTTCTTCAGTTTACTGGACTATTGAAATAGCAAAACAAATGTAAGGTGCATTGTCATAACGTGTTTGCCTTACCGTAAAGTGCAGGTGTGAAAATTCCCCTTAACAATTAAGCCCCTCTCCTTTCTGTTTGGTGATTTAAATTTTCTTTATTAGTTTTCCACAAACAAGATTCATTATCAATTTTGTTTGTCTTTTCCGCTTTGCGATTGACTGAAAATATTGGTCCAAAATATGATCTTTAATGTAAATGCTTAATGAAATTGTTATCGATTCTGCAGTGTACACATACAGATGCTTCAGTGATCTGCACACTCTGGGGTTTAGTTACTAAAGGCAAATCCACTGTGCACTTGGAAGTGCAGTCACTGTAGATCTGAGGGGACATGCAAGGAAAATAAAAAAACAGCATTTTTACTTGCACATGATTGAATTATGGAAATCAGCAGGGCTTCCCCTCATTTTCAGGTCTTCCCCCTCAGATCTACAGCGACTGCATTTCCAAAGGCACTTGCAGTGCACAGTGGATTTTCTTTTAGTAAATCAACCCCATTGTGTGTATGTGTGTGGATATAATGTGTATTCTAGCATTCACATTTGTCCTTGCCCTCTTTATACATAAACCACCTAGGGCCAATTTAGACTAGACAATTAACCTACCAGCATGTTTTTCGAGTGTGGGAGGAAACTCGCACAGGGAGAATTTCTCAATAATCAAGTTTAGGTGTGGTGTTTGTCTCCATGGGAATGTAGGCTGTATTTGAATTGAAAGTACCACTAAGAAATAATACAAACCAGAACAACTTATTCTTATTTTTATTTTCATTTATTAAAATTTTTTTTTTTTTTTTTACAATAAATAAACCAACTTATATTATTCCCTATATATATGTATATATATTTTTTTTTTTTTTTTTATTTTTTGGTAATAAAAATGGCCGCGGCACCTTTATTGGTATAAATAATTAAATAAAATTCATTAAAATATTTCAAGAATTCATTTCTCTTTAAATAAACATTCAAATATCTCGCTCAGTCACAGAACTCGAGCGAGTACCTTAAATAAAACATTCAAAAGTCCCCCCTTGATCCAAGGGTGACAAACCACATAAAAGTGCTGCGACAGGGTGGGAGGGAGGGGAGCTCACCAAATCACTCTGGGTCACACTTCTGACAAGAGCTTCATTGCGGGGGTCTTATATAGCCTTACTCACATGTTTAATTTTCAAAAACACGTGTTTTTCCCGCCCAAGGTCACGTTGTTCCCGCCCGCAAAACCCGTGCCCTGATAAGCCTATCTTAAAGGGACAGTGACACAAAAATTTTTTTTTTTTTTTTAAAAAACAAAAACCGCCACAATCCCATGCTGTGGGCATCTAATGAAATGCCCACTCTCTCATGGGAATGTAGGCTGTATTTGAATTGAAAGTACCACTAAGAAATAATACAAACCAGAACAACTTATTCTTATTTTTATTTTCATTTATTAAAATTTTTTTTTTTTTTTTTACAATAAATAAACCAACTTATATTATTCCCTATATATATGTATATATATTTTTTTTTATTTTTTTATTTTTTGGTAATAAAAATGGCCGCGGCACCTTTATTGGTATAAATAATTAAATAAAATTCATTAAAATATTTCAAGAATTCATTTCTCTTTAAATAAACATTCAAATATCTCGCTCAGTCACAGAACTCGAGCGAGTACCTTAAATAAAACATTCAAAAGTCCCCACCAGCCGGTTTTTGTTAAAAAACAAAAAACGGCCTACCCCAAAACCGCGGCCATTTCAATCATGTTCTGTAAACCCAAATTAAAAATATCTAGGCCAACATCAGACAAGTGAACTCCATCTTGTCTATAAAGGCCAGAAAAACCACCCTCCAGATCTACATGGCGAAATGAAAAACCGTTCACAAGAGGCATGAATTTCTCAATAGAATGATTCACACGCCTTCGAACTTTCTCTAGAGGTTTATTGTCAGAAGAAGATAGCCAGATAAGACGAGGAACAATCTCGGAAAAAACTATACGAGTTTCCGGAAAAGAAAACTTAAAGAACTGTAAATCATTTTTAATCATAAAAAGTAAATCCAATGTTTTAAATTTACCTACATCATTACCACCTACGTGGATAATTAAAACTGCAGGAGAAGGCCATAACTGAGCCAATTTTGAAAGATGAAGATTAAGATTCATCCATTGTAGCCCACGAATTCCCTTCCAAAGAACTTTGAAAGAATCAGGAGATAAAGAAAGGTTGGAAGAGTAACAACGTCTGCATGCTCTCTTATGAGCCCAATGAACAAACGAGTGCCCAATTATCCACACGAAAAGCTTGGAACCTAAAATTTAAAGAGATAAATTAGGACGAACATATATATTGAAACGATTGGATTCCCACCGCCCCAACCGCATAATAGCTGAATCATTCAGACCCAATCTAGCCGCTTCTGTAGCAGCTCCAATACGGAAAGAATGGGTCGAAAATTTTAGATGAGAAAGATTTAAATGCGACAAACATCGCTTAAAAATGATTGAAAATTGATATTTTGTAAGGGGGGAAAAATCTAGATGAACTAACAAATTTCCCGAACAAGAAGGTCTGCAAGAAAGATACTTACCAAGTGTCACATAAGGGCAGATAACAGAATCCCCACATGCCTGCAATGTTAACCAAATCCCTTTACCAAATGTATCAGTCTTGGATCTACTAATAAAAACTTTTACCGTACCTGCGGAAATTGAAACCTCTTCCAATTTCAAACCCGAATTTCCCCTTTTATTATTTGGAACTAATTCGGAAATACGAAGTGCCGCAAAGAAAATTATAACAAAAGCTGCATGAAATAACAACGCTTCATATTCCGAATTACATACCAAAGGTGTCGTTAAACAAAGCCTTTTTAACAGGTCTACAGAAATTGGCCTACGTAAATCAGGTATAAAAGTCTTTTTCCTATATCCCTTCAATGCTTGACGAACAGAGAAAAAACTTTTACACACTGGCAAATTATAAAATTTCAGGAAAAAAGAAATTCCTGCTAAACTCTTATTAATATGGTGGAAAGAGAGCTTCTGTTGCATTAAATTACAAAGAAAAGTCAATACCGATTGTTCCGTAGGATCATAACCACAAAAACCCATGTCATCGTTGAAAGAAAGCCACCTATTCCATGCAATCGAATAATCGATCCATGTTTTTGGCGCTACAGAATTTTTTATAGCTGAGAAAACTGTGGCTAGATCAAATCCCACAGATGATTCGGGCAAGACTGACCGACTCGATCCGCTTCTGGAAAAAACTGTCTGAATTGGGCCATCTGAAAACGAGATAATGCATCAGCTACTATATTTTGTTTACCAGGAACGTGTCTCGCCTTAACCCAGATATTGAACCGTAAACATAATAATACAAAATAACGTAAAAGTTTTATTACTCCGATCGATTTTGAAGAAAGGCAATTTAATGCAAAAATTACTCCCTTATTATCTGAATGAACTAAAATTCTTTTGTTAGCAAAAAATTCACCCCATAACTCGAAAGCGACCACAATGGGAAACAATTCCAGCAAAACAATATTTTTTGTTGTCTTGTTTAAAACCCAGGCAGGAGGCCAAGAGCCACAACACCAGTGAGTACGCCAAATAGCTGCAAAACCATGCGATCCTGCAGCATCTGTGTATAAATCCATATCTGCTGAAAAAACAAATTCTTCCTGAAAAAAGGTTCTCCCATTGTAATCCATAAGAAATTGCGACCAAACCAACAGATCATCTTTGAGTTCTGTAGTAAGGCGAATATGTGAAAAAGGAGATTTAAAACCTGACATTGCTAAAGCTAATCGTCTGGAAAAAATTCGACCGACTGGCATAATTCGAGACGCAAAAGCTAATAAACCTAAAAAAGATTGTAATTCTTTTAATAAAACTTTCTTCCGACGCAAAAAACGGCAAATAAATTCTTGAAGCCTAGAAATTTTTAATAAAGGAAGTTGATATTGGAATAAATTAGTATCAATTTGTATACCTAAGAATTCCATAACAGGAGCAGGAAGAAAAGTTTTTTCAAAAGCAATAGGAATACCAAAAAATTCTGAAATAGCTAAAAATAACTTTAACAACAAAGCACAAACTGATGAATCTGGAGGACCAATAAAAAGAAAATCATCTAAATAGTGGATAATACCCTCGTATCCAGATTCATGTATAAGAACCCACTGTAAAAAAGTGGCAAAAGTTTCAAAATACCTACAAGATAACGAGCATCCCATAGGTAAACACATGTCATAGAAAAAGGCACCCTCAAAACAAAAACCCAATGAATTAAAAGATTCCGGTGCAATGGGTAATAATCGGAAAGCAGATTGAATGTCAGACTTTGCTAATAAAGCTCCAAAACCAAACTTTCTTATAATCGCAATCGCATCATCAAATGTAGCATAAGTTACAGATGACAATGTATCATCAATTTCATCATTCAGGGAATCGCCTTTTGGGAATGAAAGATGATGTATTAAGCGATATGAATTAGGTTCTTTCTTTGGTACTAAACCTAAAGGTGATACACGAAAATTCTTAAACGGAGGGGATGAAAAAGGCCCCGCCATTCTACCAGCTGAAATTTCTTTAATCAATTTATCTCTAACTACTTGACTATGAGTCTGAACAGATTTAAGATTTTCTACTACTTGGCAACCTATACCAGAAAAAACTGGTAACCTAAAACCTAAAGAAAAACCTTCAATTAAAATTTCCGCTTTCGCCTTGTCTGGATACCGCAGAAGCCAAGGGTACATTCTTTCCAGCTTCACCGGCGTGAACGCTTTTTGAATTGTCCCTGCTTTGGGTATGCGCAGAAGTCCTTTTAAAACATTTTGATAAGGGGTGAGACCCAAAACAAAAAGAACACTCGTGTCTATAACGGCACGACGTAGACCATTTGCACTGAGACTCATTAAAAGCGAAACACAAACCTTTCTTATGATTTGTAAAAACATTTTGAGTGTTAGCTGGCTGTTTATTGAAAAACGATTTTTGCGGAAGGATAAGATTCAACCATAACCCAACATCTTTCATACCCCATTTAAGCGTCGGATAAATTGCCAGCTTTTGACGAAATGACTCATCATAACTATACCAGCCAAAACCCCCAAAATTCCTATAAGCTTCCAAAATATGTTCAAGGTGTTGAAACAAACCACTACATTTTTCTGGAAACTTCTCACCCATTATTGCTGCAAAAATACAAAAGGCTTGTAACCAATTGTAAAACGATTTAGGTGCTGTCCTACGTCTATCTTCAACATCCTCCGATCTTCTGTCATTTCTAAATATTATATCCTTACTGTTAGGAAGCAATGTCAATAAATCAATAAAATCACCTTTCCAAATCTTCTCTTTGATATTTGATGTTAAATGAAAACCTAAAGGTGACATATTGCACGGTAGGACCTCCTTATAGCATGTTTCAGGAATATTAGCTAACAAAGGTGACACACTACTATTATCTGGAGTATTGCTAGTATTTGTATCACCTCCAGCAACAATCTTGTGTACAGGTAAAGTATTGCTTACCATATCAGACCATACAGCAGCAGGAGAAGAATCATTTGCTGGCAACTGGTGATTATTTAAAGATTCAGTAAATTTTGCAATTGAATTTAATAGTTGTGAAAATAAATACTGTTGTTGAAACTCACCAGTCTGAACAGAATCAGTAGAAGAACGCTCACTGAGTATATTACTGCTCTGCTTCTGTGCACTGGCTGCAGCAGCAGTAATTCCGGACGTCTGAGGAGCCATTGCAATGTCTGGCTGAGACAGCCCAGACACTGGCGATGCTGTAGCCTTGTTCCGTGATGCTGAGTCTGAGGTAACCTGCAAAGAGAAAGGAAAACTAAGCTCTGTAGGCGGAGACTTCCGCGCACTCTCCCTCCTTTCCCGTATTCGATCCGGAGAAGGAGAGAAAGCCCTCTTCTTTCTTCTGACGCGCTGTCCACTGCGCAGCTGCGCCGACCTGACGCCCGCAACAGCGTCACCAACGCGAGAATCCTCCAGCTCGCGCGAGGCCTCAGGCGAACTCAGACGCTCCGGAGGTAAGCTGCGCTGTATCTTCCGGGGTTGAGAGGACTGGCTGGGAGGGAGGAGTAAAGGCGGCTTCATGACTGGCTCACTTCTCTTCCCGGCATCAGAAGGACCTGCCGCTGGAATTTCCGCTCGGGTTACCGGCGCTTCTTGAATTTCGGCCAGGCATTTTCTCATCCATTCTTCCCCTCCTTCAGCTGCTGCTCTCTCCATGACCTGACGCAGAAGAGTTTTCATGACCTCAAGTGATAAGGCAAGCTCCGTATTATAGCTAGCCCGTGGAGCTCACCAAATCACTCTGGGTCACACTTCTGACAAGAGCTTCATTGCGGGGGTCTTATATAGCCTTACTCACATGTTTAATTTTCAAAAACACGTGTTTTTCCCGCCCAAGGTCACGTTGTTCCCGCCCGCAAAACCCGTGCCCTGATAAGCCTATCTTAAAGGGACAGTGACACAAAAATTTTTTTTTTTTTTTTAAAAAACAAAAACCGCCACAATCCCATGCTGTGGGCATCTAATGAAATGCCCACTCTCTCATTCTCTTGTAAACTATTCTCCTTGAAAACGACTTCTATCTATCGTTTCATAGCATGACAGGTTTTTAATGCTGGCCATACACTGACTGAATTTCAGCCAATTTATGATGAACCAGGTACTTTTCTGCTTGTGAGTGGCCCTTTTATTACCCTCCGGCCCAATATACTTCAGCTCCAGTCCATATATATGCGTTGCGCAACAAATCCTTTCCCACATTGAAGTTGCACTCCATTCATGCAATCTGCCGCAGATGTCAATATTTAATGACACCCCAAAACCAGTCGCAAAATGCAGTGAGGCTGCAAGAATTGGATAGCATGGGTGTGAACACCCCATGCAATCCGATTCAGGTGCAGGGAAAAAAGGTGCCTGCCCCTGTTTTCATTCAGTGCGAATTGAGCCCATACAAAATAGGCTCAAATCGCAATGCAAAGATTTTGATTGTGAATGTGGTGCGATTCCTATCCAAATCACATGCGATGCACCACACAAGTGTGAACCCAGGCTCAATGAAAAGAATTTGAAGAAGCCAGGTTGAATGTTGGACGAACAGTGGCTGCATCCATCCAGTGTTCTGGTATTCTGACCTCTGGCTGTTGAATACAATAGCTGGCACTGCAGATTTGTCCATAACTTTTGCACAAACCAGTCAATATATGCATACATACTTTTTACCAAGAATATGTAGAAGAAGATAACATATTGGCCTAAACTGATGAAGAAATTGTGTGTGTGTGTGTGTGTATATATATATATATATATATATATATATATATATATATATATAAATTTATTTATTCACACACCATTACAAGGCCTTTCATTTTCAAATAATGTTACCTGCGGCAACCATATTCAATATGAGCAACACTTTCATGTATGTATATATAAAAGTGTTGAATAGGGTTGCTGCAGGTAACATTGTTTGAAAATAAAGGCATTGTAATGGTCAACACACATGATCATTATTGTTAAAATTCCTATTTGACCAACTTTTTGTTTCGAATAAAAATGATGCAAAATTTCTTTTTGGCTTCTTCATATGCTCATTTTCCTCAGCTGACAAAATAAGTATTTTTTTTTTTTTATTTTTTTTTTATATATTGGGCTCCATTTAAAGTATATCTAAGGGTTCCTTTTTAAAAAAAACAAAAGTCATACTTGCCTCCTCCTGTGGAGTAGTTTTTGCACAGTTACCCTGATCCTCCTCCTGGGGTCCCTCAGCGGTGCTCCTACCTTCTCCTCTTCACGAGTGCCCCGTTGGAGAGCTGCTCCCCCTCGTACCCATATCCTGCTGCTGCGTCCTTTAAAGAAAATAAAGAAAAATGCGCTAGAGAGCAAATATAAACATTGAACTGCAGCTGCAACAAAAAAAAACACCTAATATCAGTGTAATGGACTAAGAAGGATAAAACTAAGTGCGCTTACAGTCAGATGGTCAAAAATATGAATAGATTATATTACCTATATAAATTAGTGAATAAATAATGAATATATTGTGACTATATTAGCTATAAATGATAAATACCAAGTTCAAAAAGTGCGTGTGAGTAGATTATAAATTCCAATCTACTTAATATAGTCCAGTGACTTAATATAAAAAATGAATATAAAAATCAAATTCATAAATTGCTAGATTAAAATAAAATAATCAAAGTTCATGAATTGCTAGTGCATTGGAAAATAAAAAAAATAATAGTGGTAAAGGTAAGTTCAGTCCATTCATAGAAAGCTGAATGAAGGTGCTCCAATCCCATGAAGGAGTCACATATCCACAGTTCATTTAACACAGCCTGGGTGAGTGGAAAGGAGGAAAGGAATGTAAAGGGATATCCAGGAGACAGTAAAGATGGACCCTTACCAGAAGCGGTGGACCTCCTTAATAGCAAGGTCCTATGCACATGCAGATACAGCCCTCAGAAGGGACAGATGGATGGCGGTGTCCGGATCGACAGATGTGTGTGTTCCAACAGGAGGCAATTCCAGCACGTCAGCCTAGAAGGAGGCACTCACTGGTCCGGGGAGCCGTGAGCGCAAAGGAGACAAAAAGAGCTCCGATAGTGTAGTAAAATTAAAATAATTTATTGCTTCATGGAGGCAGAGAGCACATCTCCTCTGTACAATGTATTAAAAAAAGTTAAAAAGCCGGCGAACACCCGTGTACAACGAACATGGGGCGAACAACGTGATGGCGTACAGTGCGTAGCCACGCCCTACATGTTTCGTCATAAATTACATCTTCAAAGGGGCACGAGCGATGCACTGAACCATCACCTATATAGCGCTGAACGGGAACCAGACCTCGTTTTCGTCTGGGCACCATTCAGCACTCAACACAATAAGGAAGTGCGGGAGAACACCAAGCCTCGATCTGGTGAATACCATGCAGCGAAAACTCCACATAGAATTCCCGGGAAGGGAGAAAACTGAATTTAAAAATATGTAAAAAACAATCCCACACGGAGGGTGTGTATACATGAATCCAAGATTAGACCCAATGTGTATGACTCTAAAGACAAATGACAAGTAGAAAAAGTTTTTAAAAAGGACCAAATTAAAACAATAACACCGCAACCGACAGATTGCGAACATAAACTCTGAATGTCACAAGCGGCATATTGCCACTATTATAAGTGGAAATCGTATTGCCCACAGGACACCAGAAAACATGCTGGTGTCCATTGGCAGACAGCAGGACTCTGCCCCGGCTCCCACGTCATTGGATTTAATTGACATCAGCGGGAGCCAATGGCTGCGCTGCTATCAATCTATCCAATCAGTACCCGAGACACAGGCTGGAGCTGGTGTGCTCGTCCCCGTTGCTGGAAAGACCGGGTTCAGGTAAGTAAAAGGGGGGGGGGGGGCTGCTGCATCACAGGAGGTTTTTTACCTTAATGCATTAAAGGGGTTGTAAAGGGGTTGTACTTCCCTGAGCCCTCGAAAGTCCCGTGTCGTGAACGCGTTGGCTTCTCACCCCGTCTTCTCGGCTCTTCATTGGAGATTGATAGCAATTACAGCCATTGGCTTCCGCTGCTGTCAATCTAATCAATGACGCGGGGGTGGCGCCGAGTGATACACTTGGCGGCTATGGCCGCCACTGTATAACACGGGAGCACGTCCGCAAGCTAACCCCCTTGGGAGAGAGCTTCCCAGAACAGGGGTTAGCTCTTGCGGGGAGGAGCCGAGACAGCCGCCGAGGGACCCTAGAAGACGAGGATCGTCCTTGTTTTTTAAATAACAAAGAACCTTTACAACCCCTTTAAGGTGGATGTAAACCCAATGTCATCCTTTCTAAACTACTGCCATGGGGGTTATCTACTGTATAAGGATATACATGCCTCCTGCATGTATCCTCACCTGTCAAATGTCTGCCCTCTGTCTGTTATCAGACCCGAAAAACGGCATATTCTGTAGGTGGGTCTGTTGTCTGGAGCTCGGTGGGTGGAGTCGTGATGTCAGTAGACTCCCCGCCCACCTCTACACTCCTTGTCAATATGCATTTTCTCCTATTTATTTCTAACACTGAACTTCTGCTATGATCTCTAACATCCAGTGAAAAGACAGGAAAGTAACCACATGACTTCTTCAGCATGCCAAATCATGCTGAGGTGTGGAACAGCCAATCCTTGCAGAGCTGCTAAAGAAAGGAGTGGGGGAGGGAATTAAAAAATAATGCCTGTGTCTTAGGCTGTCACTCACAGCAAGGGGGAGTATTTGACAAAGTTTTTATCAGTTTGTCAAGATTTTTCTCACTGAACAATAAAAGAGGATTGCTCAGAGATGGATTAACTCTGTGTGGCAAGACTGTTCTCAAATGATAGGAAATCTTATACTCTACACTACAGTATGATATAAAAAAAAATTTGGGTTTACATCCACTTTAAGGTGAAAAACCTTAAGGGTTTACCACCCCTTTAAAAATCGCTGCTACTGTAGGAGTTTGGTGTTCTGCCTGTAGAAGCAGCTCAGTAATATCTTGTGTCCATGCAACGATTACAGGCATATTTAAGCTCAAAGTTTTGGAGGCAGGAAAAAAAACCTTCTGGTTTGTGTTTCTGATTAGGAGTTTTGCATTTTTTTTTTTTTTTTTTTTTCTGCCAGAAAACTCCAAACTCTGTACAAAAAAAATGCTCTATATGAGTTTTTATTTTTTATGCCATAGGGACTGTGTGGTTTTTTTTTTTTATTTTATTTTTTTTTTTTTCTCTCCCCTAAGCCCAGTTTGCATGGAGCCAAAGGTTTTTTATTTTGAGTTAAAACCTGGCTTCAGCCTAGGTTCACACTGAGTGCAGGAATGAAATTGTGCAAGTTCAGCTAAACTCGCACAATTTCATTCCTGCATATCGGTCCTGATTTCATGGGACAATTTCAGAGACATCTGTGCGGGTTTCTGAACAGATGTCAATGGAAATCGGTCCCCGAAATTGCCAAAAGTAGTGCAGAAACTACTTTTGTAAATCTGTGCGGCACCTCAAAAGGCAGCGTGGCCCCGATTTAGAACGGTGCCATTGCTGCCGATTTGACATGTCAAATCGCACCTATGTGAACCAGGGCTCAAACATAATCTTGTAGAACTATTTTGCAATCTTTGATGGTAAATAGCTCAGATGAGTGTGGTGGGCTTCTTTCTTTCTTCTTCTTGTTTCTTCTTCCCGGCTGTCAGTCAACTGCCCTCTGCTTGAATGCTCAGGAAGATTAGGTCATTACAAAAGGATACACCAGGCACTTTAAAGAGGAGCTTCGCCCTTCTCATAAAAATACAGCAAACACATTTTTAGAAATAATTAATGGCAATCTACAAACAGATACTTACAGATAATTGCAGGCTTTTTTTTCTTTGCATAGCTTATTTTTCTTTTCCTCCCTATTTTCATGGTGCCCATTTTTACAAAAGGCAGATTAATCCATCTCCCTATACTTCTGAAACTCTACCTAAAATTCTGGGACTGCTTTCTGGAACATATGACAGAAACTTCCCATAATACAGCTTTAAAACCCGGGTAACATAACCCGTGCCTCTCTGAACCAGGAAACCAGTCTTAAAGTGGTGTTGCACCCAAAAAAAAACCCACATTTGGAAAATTTTATTTTTTATTTTTAACTTGCCTCTAAATGCCTGTTGCTAGGGGGTCACTCGTAGTCTGCCTCTTTCAGTGCCTGGGCTGGTGACATCACTTCCCCTTGGCGCAGGAAGGGCTCAGCTCTGCTCCCTCCCTTTTGTCAATCATCTGGGACACATTACAGGTCCCAGATGACTGAGCGGCCAATCACGGCGCCGCTCGCGCATGCGCAGTGGGTGCCTGGCTGTGAAGCCACAGCCTGGCGCCCACAGTTGCAATGCCGGCGCCGCCGAACGGAGGGGGAGACGAGTGGGGCTTCTATCCCCCGCATCGCTGGAACGTGGGACAGGTAAGTGTGCGATTATTAAGTCAGCAGCTGCAGTATTTGTAGCTGCTGACGTTTAATTTTTTTAAAAAAAAAATGGGAACTCCTCTTTGTTTAAAGTAAAAACTTGTTTAATAAATGTTTGATGGTTTCATATCAACATGCAAAGCAGTTTTTTAGTGAAAAAGGGATGGGGTGGAGTTACTGCTTTAAATGGGCTTTAGATAAGCAGATTTAACAATCTACCCTGTTAAACTTTTTTTTAGTTGATCTTATATGGTGGTTTTTTTTTTTTTTTTTTTTTTTTTTTTTTTTTTTTTCCTTTTTTTTTTTTCCTCAATCAAAAATATTGCTGAATAGTCGACTTAAAAATTACTTTTTTTTTTTTTTTTCCCCCCCCACTGTAAACCTTCAAATCTCGAGTATATGCAGAACTCTAAATGCTACCCATTTTTATGACAAAAACGGTATATACTATGTATCTATTTAGAGGTAAATTCATCCACCTTCTGCTTTTCCTTAAGCACAGGTAAAGTAGCCCTGGCCTCTCAGCTGCCCCCCTGGGAAGGCTATGTCACCAGTGCCTTCTAGGGACTCCTTTTGCGTAAACTCTCTCTCAAATTTTTTGTGAGATCTCAGTGGAAGATCCTTTACACAAAAATAAAAAGGGTTACTATGCTACATCCCTAAGGCTCACACTGGTGCAATGCGGAAACCTTGCAAATCCAGTGCGGGTTCCCACTGCACTATGCGAACCGCTGGGAGTGTAAATACAAATTTAATGACACCGCCCCCATTCCCCCCCCCCCCCCCCCCCTAGGTGGGATCACAGTGCGAACTGAATTCAGGCGAGTATCGGATCGCATGGGATCTGATTCTGGTGTGTACAAAAAGTGTCCTACTGCAATGCGGTGCGAATCGCATGCGCTGCCTGGCATCGCAGCAGTGTGAACAGGTCCTAATGGCGCAACAATTTTTCAACATTCTCCTATGGGACTTTACATGGCAATAACAAAATTTTTTACGAAGCATTTTAATTTTTATTTCTGCCAAAAATTGCTTAAAAAGAATATTAAATTGTACCAACACTATGATACATCCACTGAAGGGTGACTACAAACCTATTACATACTACTTAAACCCACTGTCAGGGTGAATCCTACCAATATATATTGTTCAGTATTTCTTTGATCGGTCAACTTGGGTACAATCGGCCTTCCAGATTTTCTATGCGATTTTTTTTTTTTACTGCAAGCGGCTGTTATAGCCGCTAGCAGTGTTCACTGTCTACTCCCAGTGGGGATGGCTATCCCCAGGCCCCACCCCCGGAGAGGACAATGGCTCTGCAGGAGGGATTCCCACATCAACACTGCCTATGGTTACAGGAAAGAAATTTGTTCCCTCTATGGCCGGCCTCAATTCTTAACTCTGTTAACTTAACCCCTTTACTATCAATGACAGCATTCCCAAGGCGTCTTTCAGGACAGCACCTGAGAGGTAGTGACTCCTCCCACCGGACCACAGGAAACACCTTCTTCCTCCAGAACTTTAAAGGGAGGCACCTCCCTACCACACCTCAGTTTTTGTGTTTCCTCCGGCCTGGAGGGAACATCTTTTGGACGAGAGGCAGGATCTCTTGGGTGCTCCTGAGAGACAAGGTCTTCGCCCTCCCCCTTTTTTTTTTTTTTTCCCTCCTTTCTAAAAGACCTTCAGCCCTCCCATCTTAACAGGGTTTTGGCAACTGTGGGTCGGGCTCTTCTCTCCCCCTAGGTGCTTGGGGAGAGCCGTAGTAGATCTGGTGACCCGCTCCAGTGTCCTGGGAGCTGCGGCTGCGCGTGCACTGCTGCTATTTTGCTTTGGCCAAGAGGAATTCTCGGCCGTGCCGGAAGTGACGCTTCCTATTAGCAGGTCATTGGGTCAGCTCCTTATTTCTGGTAGCAGGGGGAGGAGGCAGGGCAGAAGCTGGCGCCTATTTACAAGCCACAAGCAGAGCGCTGCACACTCTCTATGGAGGACGCGGGCGTCTGCCGCGATGGGGACAGGCACAGGCACCAGCAAGACTCAGGTAGGGGGCAGTGGATTAAGTCTGCCCATTTCCTTTACCTGGGGTTTCCGGTCTTTCTTCTTTTCCCCCTGGTGGCGAGGGCCTGTCTGGGCACTGGAGGCTATATTTTCTCCCTAGTGCACCTTGTTGGGTGGTCTGTAAGCGGAGACTGGGTCTCACTGAAGGTTTCACTAAGGGTCCCCTGGTGGTTTTTTTGTCTTTTTTTTTTTTTTTTTTTTTCTCTCTCTCTTCCTCTCCCTAAGCTCTGATCCGGGGGGAAAAAGAGATGCCCCTCATGCAAGGCCAAGATGGGAGAAAATTGAAAAAAAGCCCTATGCAGTACTTGCATCACTTCTTTAGTTAAAGAGGAATCTGCTTCTGTTTGATGATCTGTTTGCCTCAGTAAAGGAGGAACTATATGACACGATTCAGACATTCCGTGACTCATTAGTCTGGCTGTTAGTCAGCCCTCCACTTCAGAGTCTTCTCAGGGTTAACTTCCTATCCCGGTGTTACTCTGTCAAAAGATCCTTCTACCAGGGAAAAACAATCCCCCACACCTTCCATTGATGATTTGGAGGAGGGTGAAGGGGTTGAAGTGGTCCCCTCCAAGTTTAATATCCCTGGAAGAAGTTGTTGGTCTTCTTAGAGCCATACATGTTACCCTTGGCCTAAGTGAAGGAAAAAAAAAGGAACTGACGCTGCAGGACTGTGTTTGTGGGTCTAGGGGAGCCTAAGGTTAGGACATTTCCAGTTCATTCTGTCATTTCGGACTCCGTAAAAATGGCAGAAACCAGAGAACTTTTTTTTTTTTTTTTGAGACGCTTTCCGTTTTGAGGAAGACCCCTCTGCTGTGTGAAACAAGGTCCCCAAGCTGGATGCTGCCTTCTCCCAGGTCTCTAGATCCACCGACCTGTCCTTTGAAGACATGGAGGTCCTAAGGGATCCAATGCATAAGCGTATGAATCCTTTGCTCAAGAGATCTTGGCAATCGGTCACGAGCAATTTAAAGCCAGCTATGGCCACAACATGCGTAGCCAGGAACCTGGAGTATTGGGTTAACCAGCTAAAAGCTCATATAGTAGCGGATTCACCCAAACAGGAGAATTTGGATTCTTTTTACACCTTGTCCTCTGCAGTACCCTGTTTCCCCGAAAATAAGACCTAGCGTGATTGTCGGTGATGGCTGCAATATAAGCTTAACCCCCCCCAAATAAGTACTACCGTATTTCCCTAAAAACAAGCCCTACCCTTAAAATAAGACCTACAAGGACTTTAACTAGGTCTTATTTGGGGGGTAGGGCTTAGATTGCAGCCATCACCGACAATCACGCTAGGTCTTATTTTCGGGAAAACTGGGTAGCCTATATAGCAGATGCTTCAGCCGAAGCAATTAGAATGTCGGCAAGAAGAGCTTTATGGCTGAAGACTTGGCCAGGTGATGTGGCATCGAAGAGCAAGCTCTGTGGGATTCTTTTTTCGGGTGACCTCCTCTTTGGCCCTGATCTAGATACTATTCTAGACAGGACTGCCGATAGGAAGAAGTCCTTCTCGTTAAAGAAGGGGCAGTCCCAGGGGAGGAGGGAGAATTGGTCCACACAAAAAGCTAAAGGCAAAGGCGGAATCCTTTTTCCATCCTCCTACACAAGCCGAAAAATCCCAATGACTCGACCCTGCGGGTGGGCGGAAGGCTGCAAAATTTCCTTCAGCAGTGGTCAGGCTTAACATCAAATCAGTTTATACTGACCACTCTCTCAGGGCTACACAATAGTTTACAGACCCCCCCAAGAAGATTTCTTGTGATGAATACCCCAAAGGATCCAGTAAAAGCCCTGGCCATGAAGTCCTCCTTAAGAGAACTGATACAGCAGGGTGTAGTGATCCAAGCTGCAACAGGGTATTTATTCTCACATTTTTTTTTTTTTTTTTTTTTGCTAAGAAAGCCAACAGGAAAATTCTGATTGATTCTCAATCTAAAATCTCTGAACACTGAACAAATCCGCCAAGTACAGAAAGTTCAAGATGGACTGTCATCCTCACCTCGGATCTTTACCAAGGTGATGGCGGAAGCTCTAGCCACGCTTCGTCTTCAGGGAATTACAGTGATTCCCTATTTAGACAACCTACTATTCTTCGCCCCCTCAGGGGTGAGGTTGCAGGACAACTTAACTAAAGCGCGCAACCATCTGGAATCTCTAGGATGTATCCTAAATCTTTAGAAATCCTCCCTAAATCAGTCACAGGATATTTGTTTTCTAGGCGATCAAATCAACTCAGATCACCCCCCCCTCAAGAAAAGGGACAAGGTCCAGTGCACTGTGTGGATGCTGCAGATAAGACAAGTTATGTCGGCATTGGGGGTACTGACCTCCAACAATCCCAGCTATTCAGTGGGCAAGACTGCACTGCAGGTGTCTACAATCCTTTTCTCCTGAGGTCATGGGACCACAGCTTAAGATCCCTGGACACAGGTGAAGATTTCAACCAGGGTGAAGAGGTCACTATGGTAGTGGAAGAGTCAGGAGATCAAGTGGTCTAGATTGGATCTTTCCAGTCGAAAGACTGACGACAGATGCCTGGAGATGGGGGGGGCCCCACCTAGAGAACTTCACTCAAGGAAGTTGGTCCAAGGGGGAGGCGACAAGGTCCTCAAATTGGAGAGAACTGAAGGCGATCGCTTTATCTCTGGTAGTGTTCACGCAGGATCTCCGGTTTCAACACGTTTAAGTGTTAATGGAAAGGATCAGATACTTACAAGCTCTGGCAATGGAAATCCTTCTGTGGGCAGAGAAGCACTTACTATCCCTGTCAGTAATCCACCTAAAGGGGACCCTGAACAGAGTGGCGGATCTCCTGAGCAGGATCCCCGTTCGGGAAGCAGAGTGGTCTCTGAATCCGCAGGTCTTCGCAATGATTGCCAGTATGTAGGGACAGCCAGAGGTGGACCTGTTTGCCTGAAAGGAGAATGCAGAGGTTCCTCAGTTCTTTTCCTTAAACAATCGCAACAGATCGCTAGGGATAGATGCTCTGGTGCATCCATGGAGATTTCACCTTTGCTATGCATGCCCTCCCCGTTCCAGTTAGTCCCACTGGTATTATGATGTGAGTGTGCGATGTATGTGTGGAGTACTACGTAAATTGACAGTGCTATATGGGTACCTTTTTTTTTAAAATATATAATAGAGGAGTATCTTAATGAGACGCAGGGATAGTGACAATTGTAGACATGCACCCACACTCGCTCAGGTTGGACTGGTGTCTTTATTCAACCTTACTAACTATGAAAGATCAAGGCCAGCACCAGTCAGGAATTTCCCTAAGTGGGACTTGTCAGTAGTCCTGCAATTCCTAGCAAGGAGTTCATTTGAACCTCTGGAGGAAGCGTCACTCTGTCTCGACTCTTAAAGCTGTGTTCCTAATCGCCATTACCTCAGCACGCAGGATCAGTGAGCCTCACGCTCTATCAATTAGGGAGCCTTACCTGTCAGTGTTTCCAGATAGTTATCTTTAGGACAGACCAGAAGTTCTTACCAAAGGTAGCTTCAATACATAGTCGCTCACAAGACATTGTGCTCCCAACAGAAGCTAACCCATCGGGGGATAAGGAGACCTTTTTTCATACGTTAGCGTAACAAAATCCTTTTTGAAGTCTATCTAGAAATTACAAAGGATTTTAGACGTACAGACTCATAATTTTTTTTTTTTTTTTTTTTTTTTTGGGCAACATGAAAGGTTGCCAAGCTTCTAAAGGTTCCTTAGCCAGGTGGCTGCAATTATCAATCCTGGAAGCATCCTCGCATGACGGGTTGTCTCCACCAGATTGCATTTGAGCACACTCAACCAGAGCGCTTGTGGCTACTTGGGCAGAAAGAGCTGGTGCCACCCCTGAACAAATTTGCAAGGCGGCAACGTTGTCAAGTTTCCGCACCTTTGTGCAACATTACAGACTGGATCTGATATCTGCCAGTGATCAGGCGTTTGGCAGGAAGGTCCTGCAGGATATTGTCCCACCCTAAGCGGGTAAGTCCTGTTATGCTCTCAGGTGCTGTCCTGAAAGACGCCTTGGGAAAATTCAAGTTAGTCTTACTGGTAACTTGTTTTCCAGAAGTCTTTCAGGACAGCAACGACCCGCCCCATTAATCTGATGTACTATGCTGTGACTAACTTATGTGTTCCGGCCGGAGGTTCTCCTCTACAACTGAGGTGTGGTAGGGAGGTGCCTCCCTTTAACGTTCTGGAGGAAGGTGTTTCCTGTGGTCCGGTGGGGGGAGTCACTGTCTCTCTCAGGTGCTGTCCTGAAAGACTTCTGGAAAACAAGTTTACCGGTAAGACTAACTTGAATTTTTTGTAATAGTTGTGTATTCAGGGTATGTAAACTTTTGATCAGGGCTATTTGAGTGATTTTAGTTAGGATTTAAAAAGGAGCCAAACAACTAAACAACTATGTGATAATAAAATGATTATCATCATGATCACCATCCTTAAGCGTTACACCCAGAAATGCAACTTAATTTTGATCCGATTTGTTCCCCAATCCCCCCCCCCCCATCCGGTGTCACATTTTGGCACCTTTCAGAGGGGAGCAAATACCAGTCAAATCCAGGTATTTGCTCCCACTTCCAGCAAAAGATCGTCGCACATTGCGGCGAACTACGCCATGTCTCGCTCCTCCTCCTTCCCTGCCCGCTGTCTTCTGGGAGACACACAGGTCCCAGAAGACAGCGGGGACCATTCAGAATGTGCAGCATGACTCGTGCATGCGCAGTAGGGAACCAGGAGTGAAGCCGAAAGTTTTCACCGCCTGGTTCCCTTACCAGGAATGGCGGCGGCAGCCCCCGTGAGTTGATTCTAAGATTGGCTTCGGTTGCCGACATCACGGGCTCCCTGGACAGGTAAGTGTCCATATATTAAGTCAGCAGCTACATTATTTGTAGCTGCTGACCTTTTCATTATTATTATTATTATTATTATTATTATTATTATTATTATTATTATTATTATTATTATTATTATTATTTTATTTTTTTTTTCCCAGGCGGAATGCCGCTTTAAATAAGTCGCCAGGTTTTTTTTTTTTTTTTTTTTTTTTTTGCCATGATTAGTCCTATTTTCAATATCGATGCCAAAATGTCACAATTTCTGTCAGGGTATGCAAACTTTTGAACACAGCTGTATAACAGAGTTTGCATACTCACAAAGCCACTAAAGCATTAATTTGTGTGTCGAGTGAAATGTACCTGGTTGATCTTGCCTTTAGCTGTCCCTCCCATCTTTTCTGTGACCCCATTGCAGGCTGAGATTGTGTAGATCAGCTGCTGTCCTCCACTGAGCATGCTCATATTTCTCAAATCGCCTTTCAGGACAACCTTGGAGAGAGCGTAGCTCCTCCTTCTTCACAGGAAACACATGCCGCCTTTTTAAATCCCTCCTCTTCCACCATGGCCTCAGTTATTGTGTTTTTCCTCCGCCGTGGTGGAAGCATGTGCCTGGAACCAGGGAGATGCGCACTCTCCATAGTTGGAAGAGGGTAATGCCGCGTACACACGAGCGGACTTTACGGCGGACTATGCCCGGCGGATTTTTTGACGTACTTTACGACGGACTTTCTGAATGAACGGACTTGCCTACACACAATCCACCAAAGTCCGTCGAATTTGTACGTGATGACGTACGACCGGACTAAAACAAGGAAGTTCATAGCCAGTAGCCAATAGCTGCCCTAGCGTGGCTTTTTGTCCGTCGAACTAGCATACAGACGGCAGACTTTTCGACCGGACTCGATTTCAACGGATACATTTTAAACAAGTTTCAAATCTAAGTCCGTCCAACTTTTGAGCAATCAAAGTCCGCTGGAGCCCACACACGATCGAATTGTCCGACGAAATCCAGTCCGCCGGGCAAAGTCCGCCGTAAAGTCCGCTCGTGTGTACGCGGCATAAGGCTTACCTTTTTTTGTTTTTAAGTTTAGTGACCATCCCAGCACCCCTCCAGAGTGTGTGTGTGTGTGTGGGGGGGTGTTTCAGAGCCTTCGGTCTCTCCATCTAAGGGGAGTTAGGACCCTCAGGCGGTGCGGTGTCTGGTGCCTGGAGTCCACTGTTTTTAGGTCTTAAGAGTTGGTTCTGGTGGACGGGCGGGGCGGGGGCCGCTGCCGGTCAGCGGCGTGTCCCGCATTTCGGTTGCCGGCGAGGGCGTCATGTCCGGTGACGCAGCTTCCTGGGGGGGCATGGCGCTAGTGGTTCCAAGCGCCTGGAACGCAGGGGCTGGGTCTACAGACCAGTGCTTCCGGCCCTCACTGATGACGCGAGGGCCGGGAAAATTTAAAAAAACCTGTGGTTTGTTTGTCATTTGCTACCCTTTCTCTGCAAGATGGATGAAAGCAAGGCTGCAGCGGCGGATGCAGGCGCCTCTAGCACCGGTCAAGCCCAGGTAAGAGGTACAGTGGTGCCTTTTTTCTGATCCTTATGGGCTTTGTTGGTTTTTGTCTGTTTCCTCCCTGAGGGGAGCCTGTAGCTGCTTGGTCAGAAGTTACTTCTCTTGGACCCCGCAGCATGGACTGGGTACCTCACTATTTACACTGCTTGGGTTTCTTTTCTTTTTTTCCTTGGCTTGGTGGTGGTTTTGCTCTGTACTAGGGTTTGTGGTTAGGGACACTAGGTTTAGTTAAAATTTGTTTCTCGTTACAGGAAAAAGCGTTAGCAAAAACATGCAAACCCACCAAGTCAAAGGAAATGTCCTTCTTGCAAGAACCCCCTGAGAGGTTCATGGCAGAAGGCGATGTGCAGATCTTGTATGAAAGATCTGGTGGAGGAAGAAACGTCCCAGCAATACAAGAACTTATTCTCCTCTGTAAGGGAACTTACAAACTCGCAGAGTTCTGTCTGGTCCATATTGGTACTGAACTCAACAGCTCAGGTTGAGGCCCAGAATCTACCACCTAGTCCCAAAAGCATCCTCATCTAGACCAGTAGAGACTGAGGACTCAGGTGATGAAGGGGGAAGTACTCTTCTGTCACTCAGTGACTCAAAGGAAGACGATGGCAGAACCTCTCGGTGCAAGCTATCCCTAGAGGAAGTGGATGACCTCTTAAGAGCTATCTAAACTACTCTTGAAATTCAGGAAGATAAGGTTCAACTGTCAATTCATGACAAAATGTTCCAGGGTCTGGATGAAACTAAACACAGGGTGTTTCCAGTTCATAGGGTCCTGTCAGAGTCAGTCAAAGAATGGAAGGACCCAGAGAGGGCCCCTTTTTTCTCCAAGATACTTAGGAGAAGGTTTCCATTTGAAGATAAAGACTCTGAAGTTTGGAATAAGAAACCACGGGTAGATGCTGCTTTCTCGCAGGTTTATAGACGCACAGACCTTGCGTTTGAGGACATGGGGGTGCTGAAGGACCCGATGGATAAAAAGGCAGATTCCCTCCTTTAAAAAAGCTTGGGATGCTACATCAGTCAGTCTCAATCCTGCTATGGCTTCCACGGTTGTGGCAAGGAACCTGGAATGCTGGGTGGAAAAGCTGAGAAACCATGTTGAAGCGGGCACACCGCGTAAAGATTTCTTAGTCTTTAGCCTTAATACTTAAAGCTATTAAGTACATGGCTGATGCTTCAGCTGGATCGGTCGAGTTGGCGGCAAGGTCATCAGCACTGGTGAACTCAGCCAGACGTGCTGAAGACCTGGTCTGGTGACACAGCTTCTAGGATTAAGATGTGCAGTTTACCTTTTTCAGGGGTTTTTTTTTTTTTTTTTTGCTTCAGACCCGAAACAGTCTTAGATAGGACAGCTGACAAGAAAAAGGCTTTCTTTGGCAAAAAGAAATGGCCAATTAAGAATTTTTGTGCTGTTCAACAGCCCCATAAGAGTAAGGAGCAGGACCGTAAAAGACAGTGGGGTCTCCCAAAGGGGTAAGGGAAGAGGAGGAGTTCTTTTCAGATCTCCCACAGATCAGCCCTCTAAAAGGTAAGTGACAATCTCACCCCAGTAGGGGGAAGATTGTCAGCGTTTCACCTACAGTGGAACATGACATCTCCAAGTCTGTTCGTGAAAAGCATTATAACTTGGGGATACAGGCTGGAAGTTTCAGAGCCACCCAAGAGCAAGTTTTAGGTTACAGCCCTACCAAGAGATCGGGAAAAAGCTTCTGCAATGATGAGCCTACTGCAGGATCTGATCCAGCAAGAAGTAATCATCCAGGTCCCAAAAAATCAGGAGGGCGGGGGCTTCTACTTTCATATGTTCCTGGTAAAGAAGCCTTCCGGGAAGTACCGCTTGATCCTGAACTTGAACATTTTGAACAAATCAATACAGTACAAACATTTCAGGATGCACACAATCTTTTCAATTACGAAGTTGCTAACTCCAGGCTGTTTCATGGCATCCCTGGATCTAAGAGATGCTTATCTTCATGTTCCAATAAATCAGACTTCTTAACGCTTTCTACGCCTAGCAGTGGACCTGGGGAACTCGGTATGGCACCTCCAATTCAGAGCTCTACCATTCGGTCTGTCATCCTTCCCCAGGAAATGATGGCGGAAGCTCTGGAACCTCTGAAGTTGAGAGGGATTTCAGTTGTCCCCTATCTGGATGACCTGTTTGCAGATTCCAAAGAACAAGTCTTATCAAATCTCCAGACGTCCCAGGATCACCTGAAGAACTTAGGGTGGCTCCTAAATTTGGAAAAATCCAATCTGGAACCCTCAAAGGAGATTAAGTTTTTGGGGTACACCATAAACTCGGTGCTTCAAAAAGTCTTTCTACCCCAGGAAAAAAGGGAAAAGATCCAATCAGCGGTGAAACAGGTTCAGAGCAACCTGTCAGTGTCAGCCAGGTCAGCTATGGCGGTGTTGGGTCTTCTTACCGCATTGATTCCCACCATTCAGTGGGCCAGATTGCATTCAAGGCGCCTCCCAGATAAAAATTCTGCGCAGTTGGTTATACCAGGAACCATTAGAAAAACAGATAAAACTTTCCTTAAAGGTAAAGAGGACTCTCTGCTGCTGGAGAAATCCGTCCAACCTGACAAAAGGCCTTTCTTGGGTTTTTCCCCTGGACAAGCGTCTAACAATGGACGCGAGGTCCTGGGGCTGGGGAGCCCACCTGGATGGTCAGACTTCTCGGGTTCAAATCGGAAGCTCAAACTGGCAGGAACTGAAGGCAATTTTTCTGGGTCTCCTAGCCTTTCAAGATGTAGTGAAGAGTCATCATTATCAGGTACTGTCAGACAACACAACTGCAGTAGCCTACATAATGAAACAAGGGGGAACCAGGAGCAAAAGGCTCCTAGAGTTGGCCAGTCAATTACTAACCTGGGCGGAACAGAACGTAGCCTCATTATCAGCAGTCCACCTGAAAGGTTCTCAGAATCTGCTAGCAGATCTTCTAAGCAGACGGAAGTTGGTGGAAGCAGAATGGAGCTTAAATCAAGAAGTCTTCCTAAAGATCTCTAAAGCTTGGGGGCAGCCCCAAACAGATCTGTTTGCCAACCAACAAAACTCAAAAGTAAGCAAGTTCTTCTCTCTCCATTGAGAAGATCAAGCAGTAGGCATAGATGCCTTCGCTCATCCATGGCATTACCAGCTGTGCTATGCTTTCCCCCCCTTTCCTAGGATTCCACTGGTCTTTTAAGGAAGTTCAGAGAAGAAAAGACAAATATGATCCTGGTCACTCCCTTCTGGCCAAAGGTTTTGGTTCGCAGCTCTGTTAAATCTAGCCACGGAACCTCCATGGAAGTTACCGTCCAGAAAAGATCTTCTATCGCAGGGGTCAGTGAACCATCAGTGAACCATCCGGAATTGGACAATTTTCAGTTAACAGCTTGGTTTCTGAAGAAGACCTCTTGAAGGCAAAAGGACTATCTGACAAAGTAGTAAAGACCCCTCTTTCAAGTAGAAAAGAGGGCACTCGGCCATATACATGAAGGTCTGGAATAAATGTAACTCCTGGTGTGCTTTTAAAGGCCTCCAGGTTAAGAGTTCAGTATCTGTTCTTGAATTTCTCCATGAGGGAATGGAGAAGGGACTGGCAGCCAGCACCTTGAAAACTCAGGTGGAGGTTTTATCTGTTTATTTTGGAAGAACTTTATCCAAAGAAGCTTTAATTTCAAGATTTTTCAGGGCACTCGCACGAAATAGGCCAGTAGCCCTTAAAGATTTTCCTTGTTGGGATTTGTCTATGGTTTTGCAGGGTCTCTCGGGAGCTCTGTTTTGAACCCTTACGAGAAGCATCCTTGCAGAATTTTGTTTTCAAAACAATTTTTCTGGTGGCCATCACTTCTGCAAGAAGAATCAGTGAGCTCCAAGCTCTGGGAGTTACAGAACCTTTTCTGAAAGTTTTTGCAGACAGAGTGGTCCTTCAAACGGACCCAGCATTTCTTTCTTCTACCTTTCACTGTTCACAAAAAATAATCCTGCCCACTTTCTCCAACTCCGACCAATCCAGGAGAAGAAGCTTTTCATACTCTGGATGTGAGGCGATGTTTGTTACACTTTCTTACAGTAACCAAAGAATTCAGAAAATCGATGCTCTTTTTGTGGTTTTTCTCAGGCTCATGCAAGGGAGAGAGAGTTTAAAGTACACTGGGCAGATGGCTTAGATTGGCAATCTCACAGAGACCTATAAAGCTAAAGGAGAAATACCCCCTTCAGTTATTGCTGCTTATTCTACAAGAGCTACGGTAGTTTCCTGGGCTGAAAGGGCCGGTGCTACGCCTGAACAAATCTGTAAGGCTGCTACTTGGTCCAGCTATTCAACATTTCTCCGACACTATCGTTTGGATTTACTGTCCGCTGCAAATCAAGCCTTCGGCAGGAAGGTACTGCAGGCAGTAGTCCCACCCTAGGGTAAGTTTCTCGGTTATCCTCTCCAAGGTTGTCCTGAAAGGCGATTTGAGAAAGGAATAGTTAGACTTACCGGTGACTGTATTTCTAAGAGCCTTTCAGGACAACCGTTACTTCCCTCCCTTTGTTTATCTTAGAAGTGTTTTTTAAGTGTCTATCATGGTTGGTGGTTTTCTGTGCTGTGTTTTCCAGTTGTCGGAGACCATAATAACTGAGGCCATAGTGGAAGAAGAGGGATTTAAAGGTGGCATGTGTTTCCTGTGAAGAAGGCGGAGCTACGCTCTCTCCAAGGTTGTCCTGAAAGGCTCTTAGACTTACCGGTGATGGTATTTCTAACTACGCCTTTCAGTTACCTTCTAAGCTCTTCATTTCATTTCTCCTTTTTTCTGATCTGTGTAGCCCACACGAGTATAGGAGTTCTTTTCAACCAGGGTGCCTTTTTAAGTTCTTCAGGTCTGCCTTGGCAAAATGTCTAAAGTGCTCCAAATTGCACAAAATCGGTCAATAAGCCGGTGGCAGGTGGATCAAGCCTGCCTTTTTTTTGCTTACACAAAAATACAGGTGTGTGTTTTTTTATTTTTTTATGGTGCACCATTACAACCTTGGGCACTGTAGGCCAGTTTCCTAACAACTGATAACATCAAAGTTTGATAGGATGACACCTGGCACCTACGTATTTGCCCCTCACCTGTCCCTCTGAGGGAGAAGAATAAATCGCTTCTAATGTTGGGAGGCCTATGTGTGTAGGTGTTGCTGCAATGAGTAAAACTATATAAGTTGTGTTTTTGTTTTTTTTACACTTTAGAATGTGGTGCCTCAAGACTGTGTGCATCATTTTTAAAGGGTGCCGCGACTATACCAGTGTCTCTTAAGCTGTTTTCAGATTGAAACATGTGGGCGTATACTGTGGTAGATGACACTCACCCTTCTCTATGTTCTGCTATTGCTAAACACTATGGGGACAGATTTGATTATTCACCAAAAGCTGAATTTTAATATAAGTCAATATTTAAATACGGTACATCAAATGTAATTGCTAATACCTGAAAAGGTTAAAAAAAAAAAGCCTTGGATGCAGATGCTTTTTGAACACAATTAAAGCTAGTGTCAAACATCTTTGACTCTACACCATCATAATGCACAAAAAAAACCTTTGGTGTTCAGTAAAGATTTATAGGGAGCTATAAAACTTTTTTTTTTTTTTTTTTTTTGTTACTGGCATAGCATCAATCAGGGCTGTGCAGACATGTTCATATTGTAAAGTGCGTACGTCAGCAGGGTAATAGAAGCCCCTCCCAAAGATCTTTCAATGCAGTTGCCAAAGAACAGGGAAAGATCATGTGACCACACAACAGTGCTGTAGGACTAAAGTACTTGGAGGATTTAAAAAACAAAATACAGTGTCCTAATATACTGTATGATTTATGCAAATAAATTATGCAGTGGCGGCTGGTGGGTTTTTCTTTTGGGGGGTCGGCCGGCACTGACAGTACCCCCAGGCATCCGGCACTGACAGCACCCCCAGGCGGCCCACAGCACTAGCACCCACCCCCCCTCCGGGAGGCCGGTGGCGCGGCACCGACAACCCCCTACTGTGCGCCCTCTATGAACAGGTTGCCACTGAAATTATGGCAACTAACGCTTCCCTGCTTAGTATCACTTTAAACACTCACATCTTCAATACGTCGCCATTAAACACGCGTCACCACACTTAAAGTGATTGTAAAGTCGGAAGGTTTTTTATCTTAATGCATTCTGTGCATCCCCTCCAATATGTCTGAATGGACACAGGGAGCTGTGACTTGGCTCGGGTGCCCCCTGCTTGCTCTGAGGGTACTCAGTGTGAGGGAGGGGGTCAGGGCTCCTTTTTTACCAAAAAAACACAACTTTACAATCACTTTTAAAATAGGATGCCATCGCCCCACACCAAAAAAAAAAGTCTGCAGTGCCTGCCAAGAGGCACAAAAGGAACCACAGAATGCCTACAGCTTGCTTCAGGAATTAACCGTCCATAATAAACACCTGTATAGAAATCCCCCAAAAAGGGGGCAAATAAGTAAATATGTATCAAGTAAAACAAATTACAAATCAAGTTAAAAAAAAAAAGTAAGTCTAACCATCAAAATGTGATGCTTGGTGAATCAATATTGATGATATGGGTGTCTATTGCAAAGCAATCACCATGTCGTCTCCTGAAGCAGATTGTGGACGGTACCTCTGTCTCTTGGGAGTACAGATTACCAGAGAGCCCCAAGAGTATATTAGTAACATAGAGCCATTTTCACTTTTCTAAAAACCTGCATGCAATCCTGGGCAAGACTTCCGCTAGGTAAATCTTACTAAGATGATCTTGCTGCCCAAGTTTTTATATATGCTCTGGCACTCCCCAGTTTTAATCCCACTAAAAATCTTTAAAACACTTGCTAGTATTCTCAACACCTTTTATCTGGGGACCTAGTAGGCATATATTAGCCTGGTGTACTCTTAAAAATCCAACCTCTTCAGGAGGTGCAGCTCTTCAAGACTTCCATTCATACTATATAGCGGCCCAACTCATTCATTTTTATCATCTCCACAAGAGACGCCCCTAGATACTAAACGCTAATCTGCCAGATGCCAGGCCGCAGCACGCAACCTCCCCTACAACTGCTATTTAGAAGCAAGGGACGTAGAGGTGTAGTCGAAAACTGGAACTCCATACTATTCCACCATAAACGCATATGGGAGATTGCTCTCAAAATGGATGCTGATTACACACACACACACACACACACACACACACACACACACACACACACACACACACACACACACACACACACACACACACACACACACTGGCATAACCCCCAACTACAGGAATTGACCTTCATTCTGGACATTGACATATGGGCTTCTAGGGGGGGTGTTATTCTTATACCAGGTATATGCCCCTCTTGAAGTACGGCACTGCCAATCGCTGGAGGAATTTGAGCTGCCCTCCCATATGCTATTCCGATATCTACAGTTAAGGCACGCTCTTCAAACCCAATTCTCAGACGGTTTTCCAAGTCTGCTTATAGGCTTTACATACAAATTTTTGTTTTTTGAATGAAAAATTTTTTAATTCAAATGCACACATTAAAATAACCCGCATTCTGGTCTTTGAATGTTGTACATAGAATTTGGAATAACTGCTCTGACATAATGGCGACATTGGCATGTGTACATTCTTGTTTGAGAGCATACTGCCAATGTTGCTAGGTGATTTGTACCGTGACTGAGCACGTTTCACCCCTAAAGTCCAGTTAAGTTGACTGATGTGATTGCTCTATAGTATACAGTGATTTTTCATGGTCCAGTGTACCATGCTCTGGCCTACTTAAATAGGTGGGCTTGGACACAGTATGCATCTCTGTGATTTTCTAACCATGCCTGAGCAGAGGACTCTTCACGCAGCATAAAAGCAGGGATTGCTGTTCTCTAGTTGGCAGGGGTGACAAGGTAAGTTGTTTTTTTTTTTTTGTTTTTTTTTTTTGTTTTTTCTCAGGCCAGCACAATGTGAGTGCAGGCTGGGTGTGTTGGGGAGGTGATAAAATTATGCTTGGGCACAGTACAAGGCAACCTTGCCTAATGAGTATGCCCTTAGTGACACTTGGCGTGATGAAGGTTGGCCAACCTGTTTGGGATTTTCACAGCTCCAGCTGCCTGTAGTATTGTCATAAGTGATAAAGTAAATTTAATGAATGAGGATACCGGTAATTATTTCTCCTAGATAAACTACGATCATTGAAGCTAAGATAGTTGTTTGCTAGGTTTTCCTGTAAAGACACGTTTAGAAATATTTGCAGGTGGTGATAGGTTTGACCCCTGCCATTATTCCACGTGTATGTATTGCATGAGTACTATTATCTTGACAAGACAGATTATGCTTCCAACCTTGTTGAATTATGCTTTGCATAAAGTTGCTTCTGATCATGAAGCGCTTTCATCTTGGGAAATTCAATACAGTTGGTGGGTAAAACTTCCTTGTTTTTAAAATTTTAAATGTGCATCAAAACTGTTTGCTTTACCAAAGGTCACTGCATGATCCCATGTATGTTGGTTACCATTTTAGTACAAATATCTTTTAAGGCTAGGTTCATTTATGCATGTGCGGTTGATGCGTCTTTGTGGTGCGTTTTGCATTTGGATATATATTTGGATATAAATGTATCAAACGCATGTAATTGCATTTTTGATTCTGAAAACTCATGTAAAAAAAAAAATCAGCATAATTTTTTTTTCGCTAGAAAATTATTTGGAACCCCCAAACATTATAATATAAAACTCAGTGAAAAATACACTAAGTTTTATATAATAATAAATATTTTAATTTATATAATAAATTTTTGGTAAAATATATGTCGAGTAAATGAATACCAAACATCAAATACTTTAAAATTGCCCACGGAGTGGTAACAAACTATGGTACTTAAAATTATGGAAAGGTGACAATTCAAAAGCCTTTACAGGGCTGGCCCTAGAATTATTGCTCTCACTGACATTCCTAATGCCTCACATGTAGTGCAATTGCTGTTTACATATGCGTAGAGGATCGACGCATGCGTTCCCCTTTGCGCGTGAGCATGGGGGTGCTAAAAAAAAAAAGTGTGTGGGTTTTTTTTTTTTTTTCTTGCTTTTCCCAAGGGATGAACAACATCCCTTATGATGGACCCCAGATCTCTACTCTGGCCCCCAAAGCAGCAGATCAAGCTGGCAACAACTTGTAAACAAAGAAACCGGAAGTTACTAAATCCTCATCACTGCCGGTCTCTGTCACGCAGTGGGAGGAACAACATCAAGTTGATGCCTGGTCTCCACGTGGGACCCCCTTCCCCGTCTGTTAAAGTAATCAAGCGGCAGTATAGACTAGGTTCACACCAATGCGTTTTTTTTGTTTTTTGGTTTTGTGAACAAAATGTTGTTACACAGTTTTTACAAACAGGTGAATAGACAACATAGATCTTATTGACATGACTTATTTCACTGAAGTATAGCGAGTCAGATATATGTTCAACAGTTAATCAAACAGACGTGTAAAAGAATAAAACAGCCTCAAACTCGAGGATTACTTCATCATCTGAGATCAGGAACCATCTTAGACAGGAGTATCACCTTGATTATGGTTTCAGAAATTAGGGGCTAATTGAAGAAATGGCCGTGTGTAGTTAGCTATAGGTCCGTTTGTTTGTTCCTGAGTACGTGTGGAGGTGTCGGGCTTGCAAGGTGGGGTATGTCTGTATGGGGAGTTAGTCTCGTCAGTTTTTGAAAAGTGTGGATTAGATGGCGAATTAAACACCAAAGTTAGGGTAGTCATGGGGGTAAGTAGATGGTCGACGTCGTCTGTTCAGTTGGGGTAGGGGTGTAGAGAGGGGAATAGACATAGAAGTGAATGGGATTAAGGGATAAAGTGAGAGAAAGAAGTAGGGGGGGGGGGGAGGGAACTGGGGTATCCCCTCCCCAGTCTCCACCGGGCCTCCAAGGCAGGCATGCTTTCGTGGGCAGATCCCTGTCTGAAGGGGGATTCCCCCCGGGATCCGCATTAAAGTGGGAGTGAGCGAATCAGCGACTTTTGATGAGAGAGTGCGTATCTCAAAGGAGCTATTTTGGCTTATTTCAGTCAGTCATTGTGGGAGGGTTCAGGACGGTTTGGTCTCATAATGGAGGTATATCTCTGTGGTGTGGTTTTTTTTTTTTGTACGGTTTGCATGAAGGCACAAAGTCCATTTAACATGGTTTCCTAGGGTATGCGTTTTTCAGCCGCTGCGTTTTTTGAAAAGGGTCAGACTTTTTTATTTTTTTTATTTTATCCAAGCACTTCTCAATATACGAGAAATATATAACAAACTGCACAACAGTTTATATCTACAAGGTTCTCTACAAAATGCTTCAGCTGGAGGTAGCGCCACTCGTTTATCACCATTAAATCCGAGTTTTGTTGTAACGCTATTTTCTCCTTTTTAATTATCTCTTAATTGTGCGTTGTCTCTTATTATCCAATTCCCTCCTATTATCCTCTTCCCCGGTATAAAATAATCATTGCCTTTCAAAAAAATTAAAGGTGAGTTATTTCCATTTACTTTGTTTTGAATCAAATCCCATATTTGAAGTGCATTTTTTGTCATCTCGTGCGTATTTTCTCCCAGTGCCCTATGCTGTGGGTGTTTCCATATTATATTACTTAATCGTGCTCCACACATCCTCTATTTTGACCCACCATTTTTTAACTTTTCTTTCTTCCCCACTCTACCACTTGTGATAGCACCACTGCGTGATAATATTTTTTAACATGGGGGACCGCTAGGCCACCTTGTTTTTCCCCTGTCTTAATACAGAAAATGCGATTCTAGGTTTTTTGGTTTGCCAGATAAATTTCATTATTATAGCTTTTAATACTTTAAAGCAATGATGCAGTAATAATATGGGCAGCATTTGAAACTTATATGTAATCTTTGGTGGTATTACCATCTTAAAGAGAGAGTCCCACAAATATATATATATATATATATATATATATATATATATATATATATATATATATATATATATATATATATATATATATTTATATTAAAAGTCGGCAGCTACAAATACTGCAGCTGCTGACTTTTAAAATAAAGATACTCACCTGTCCCCGAATCCAGCGGTGTCGGCACCCGAGGCCAAATCGGTCCTCGGCAGCTGCCGCCACCATTCTCTGTGTGGGAATCGGGAAGTGAAGAGGTGCAGCTTCACTTCCCGATTCCCTACTGCGCATGCGTGAGTCACGCTGCGCATCCTAACTGGTCACCGCTATCTTCTGGGACCCGTGTGTGTCCCAGCAGACAGCGGGACGGGAAGAGGCATTGACTCCCGTGGGAGTCTATGCCAGAAGTGGGTGCAAATACCTGTCTTAGACAGGTATCTGCACCCCCCCTCCCCCTAAAAGGTGCCAAATGTGACACCGGAGGGGGGGAGGGTTCCAAAAAGCGGAGGTTCCATTTTTGTGTGAACCTTCGCTTTAACTGTGATTCGCCTTATCCAGGAGATGGATCTTTGTATTTTGTTTTGTTGTTTTTTTGTTTTTTTCCATTTAGTAAGGGGGTATAATTTACTCAGCGATGTCTTCAACTTTACCCCTAGGTATTTTAATTCCTCCACTGGAATTGGAATTCCTTTTGTAGCCTCTGTTCTTCCTGTTTACTGTTTACTTATGTTTATAATCTTGGATTTATTAAGGTTTATTTTAAATTAGATAGTTCTCCGTATTGTTTTTTAGTGTTTTTAATAGGTTAGGAACTGTTATTCTGGGATTAGATATGTAAAACAACACATCGTCGGTGAATGCTGTCAATTTGTGTTCTTCATCCCCCATCTTAATACCACCTATATCTGGGTTACACCGAATTGTTGCAAGGAGAGGTTCCAGGGACAAAACGAAAAGTAACGGAGAAAGGTCTCGTCCTGTCTCGTCCCATTTATCATTTCAAAGGAGGGGGAAGATGCCCTGTTAATTTTTATGGCGGCGGTCGGTTGTTTATATAGGACTTTGATCCATTGGATCATTCTTGAGCCCATTCCCATAAATTCCAACGTTTTTATCATGAATCCCCAGTCTAACCTGTTGAAAGCTTTTTCAGCGTCTATCAACAGGAATAGACCTGGAGACCCCCCATTTTTTATTTTCTGGAGGAGGAGAAATGTTCTCACTCCGTTGTCTCTCCCCTCCCTCCCTGGAATAAACCTAAGCTAAGGGTGTACTCGATCTTTCATCCTTGTTGCTAAAACTTTTGCGTATAATTTCATCAGCATTTAGCAGGGATATTGGCCTATAGTTTGAACAAAGCGTACCATCTTTCCCCTCCTTTTAAAAATGACTTATTGAGGCCGACAGGGCCTCCCTACTCATCTCGTATTCTACACCAAATCCGTTCATTTATTGGCATAGCCTTGTTACTAAGATCTCTTTGTACTTTTTTAGGTAAAAAGTCGTGAACCCGTCAGGTCCAGGGCTTTTACCCATCTTGTAATGCTATATATATTTCCTCCTCTGTTATAGGTTTTTCTAGCATTACCATATCACTTTTGGGTATTTGGGACAGCCCTGCTCTTTCTAAACTCTTATTTTTTCTGTTTTGTCTATATCCTGTTGCCCCTTGTGGTTTACTGAATACAGTGCCTCATAATAACTTTTGAACACTTTTGCTATCCCCTTTGTCTTATGTACCATTTCCCCGTGTTTTTTTATTTCAAATTTTTTTTCTATAATTTTAATGATTTTTTTTTTTTCTTTTTTAGCATCCTAGCTAGATGTTTTACTCGCTTTTATTTCCCCATTAATATCTTTCTATTAAATGTCCTTTTCGTTTCTTGTTCCATGAGGTCCTTTAGTTCATCCCTCCTTATTACTAATGAGTGGAATATCTCCTGATGTCCTTTTTGTGGTGTTTATGTCCTTGTTCTAATCTGGATATGAAATCATGAATAGATAAAATATTGTTCGCTTTTTTTTTTTTTTTTCCCACCCCTATAGCAATGAAGATACCCCTAATATAGGCTTTGTGGGCCTCCCATATGGTTGCATATATTTCCTTTGTATCGTTGATTAAGAAGTAGTGTTCTATCTCCAAGTATAAGGGGGCCTTTTTATTCCGGTTACTCATTTTTGTGGTCAGATAGTGTAGATATTCCTCTATTTGTTTCAGTTACCCACTCCAATGCTTTTATGGTCTACCATTATATAATACATTCTGGAGTACACCCCGTGTACAGGGGAGTAGAACGTGTAGTCTTGTGTTTTAGGGTGCATGACCCTCCATAGGTCCAATATTTGATATTGATACATTTTCTGCTTAATCATTTTAAACAATGCATTTAGTCCCCTGCACTCGGGATGTGCTATCCAATCAAGGTTCCATACAGAAATTTAGATCTCCAGTCAATATCGCGTTTCCCTTCTTAAAGTCCACTAACCTCCCCATAACCTCTTTAAGATATTTTATTGGGTTCCTACTGGGGAATGGATGTTTGCCAATGTGAATTCAATTTCACCTAAGCTGCCCTTTAAAAAGAGGTATCTACCTTTGGGGTCAGTCATCCTTTCCTACAATTTGAACAGCACCCCAGTTGCAAATCCAATTGCCACCCCTTTGGCTCTCCTTGTTGAGTCGGCATAATACCATATTGGGAAATCTTTGGAAAATAATTTCACATTTGTGTCCTGTGAGTAAGGATGAGCTCCGGCGTGTTCGCACACTCCACGTGCCGTGCCCGCCAAGAAGTCGGCACGGCGCTGCGCTAATCACAGGCAGTGAGACATTTCCCGATATCTGCAGCCGCACATCGAGAAAATGTCTCATTGCCTGTGATTAGCGCAGCGTCGTGCCGACCTCCTGGCGGCCTCAGCACGTGGAGTGTGCGAACACGCCAGAGCTCATCCTTACCTGTGAGTGATGGTCTCCTGTAGGAACACCCACTTCTGCGCCATAAAGTTTTAGCTCTTTCAAAATTTTATGTCTCTTAGTTGGCGTGTTAATTCTGCGAACATTATATGTCAAACTTTGGTAATTACCAGTAGATGACAACATTCTTTTTTGAGAGGTACCTCTTCCCATCGCCACCTTCTGGCTCCTGACTCGCAATTGGAGTCCCCCTCCATTCATTTGCCTTTTGCAAATCTCCTATTTTAGGGTGTTACTCCAACCATGGTCGCTGACTCTGGCCCCCCCTCCCCCAAACATAGGGGAGTGTGGACCGGTCGCCCCGAAAGATAGTCCAGGTTTCCCAGTTATCCAGACCCACTTCTCCATTCTCGTCCTCTCCCTCCCCTAATGGTTTGAGAAGCCTTCTTCTAGCCAGTGTTTCTGCTAAGTCTGTAATTACTTGGAGGGCTACTCCCTCGTACGCCAAAGGTGGCCGCTCCCTCAGTCTTTTCCATATCTCTGCTTTATCTTCATATGATTGGAATCTTACTATAACATCCCGTAGTACTTCTGCATTTAGATTTGGTGGTTTCCTAATACTATGTACTCGATCTATCTTTAATTCTTCCTCCTCTCTTCTGTCCAGGAGGGGGTTAAAGATTTTGTTCATTGTTGTTGTGTTTTTTTTTTTTTTTTTTTTTTTTCAAACTCTTCTCCTTTGTTCTCTGGGAGCGCCCTAATCCTTAAGTTCTGAGGTCTGCTTTGGTTTTCCAAATTTTATATAGAGTTTTTGTCCAGTTTGCAGGGCTTTGACCTGCATTTTTAACTTTTATTTCTAAAGCTTGCTTGTCGTTCTTATCCTCCGTTTCCTCTACCCTTTTTAACAACTGGCCCAGGTCAGCCGGCATTATTACAAATTCTGCTTTTAATGGAATTTTTCCAATCTTGCAAACATTGCTATTTCCGCTTTAGTTGGCATTTGAGCACTGGTGCTTTGTTCCTCCATTCTACTTAATTCTACTTCACTTTCAATTGCATCTTGTGTAGATTTATCCTGTGTTAATCCTTTTCTTTTTCCCAGGGTTTTTTTTTATTTTTTTTCCATTTAGTAACCTTTTGTTTTTCAGCTCCCGGACTTTTTGGGCTTTCTTCTTCTTCTGTTAGGTATTTCTGGATCGTGCTCTTGTTCAAGTTCTCCTTTGGGGTTTTGGGCTCTGTCACTTTTGTGGTTCTGCCTCATTTATTCCTCCTTCCTTTTTTTTTTTTTTTTTTTTTCCTCCACCAGGTTGATTTCTCCTTTTAAACTGTGGTTACTTCTTACTGGCTTCTTTAAGCATCCGCTATATAATATGATGGTGGTGACTTGTATCATGTCTCTCTTTATTTCTTTTCCGGGTTCCCTTCCAACAATTTTTCCAGACAAGCTGTAAAGAGGGAATTTTTCGTAAGGTCATTCAGTAGCTTCCAATGAAGAACGGCACCTCCACTGTTCTAGGCTTCCCAAGGCCTATCAACATAGAGGTCATATTGGATGGAATAATAATCAATAATCAACTGTATAATACTGTCAAAAGCAGGGGTCTCAAACTGGTGGCCCTCCAGCTGTTGCAGAACTACAATTCCCATGAGGCACTGCAAGGCTGATAGTTACAAGCAGGACTCCCATGGACAGAGGCCTGATGGGACTTGTAGTTCCGCATCAGCTGGAGGGCCGCCAGTTTGAGACCCCTGGTCTAAAGCGTATTGGAGGACTTCGGACCTTCTGAGGGTGGAAGATGGGTGGAGGGTTTGGGGGGAGGGAGATCCCCAGTCACCCCGGCCAGTCTTGTACTCCTCCAACAGTGCAAGTGGCCCCTCAGTGTATTTTGGTTGCCTCCTATGACCTCTACAGTCAGGTCCATAAATATTGGGACATCTACGCAATTCTAATCTTTTTGACTCTATACACCACCACAATGGATTTGAAATGAAACAAGATGTGCTTTAACTGCAGACTTTCAGCTTTAATTTGAGGGTATTTACATCCAAATCAGGTGAATGGTGTAGGAATTACAACAGTTTGTATATGTGCCACCCACTTTTTAAGGGACCAAAAGTAATGGGACAGATTAACAATCATCCCTCAAACTTTCACTTTTTAATACTTGGTTTGCAAATCCTTTGCAGTCAATTACAGCCTGAAGTCTGGAATGAATAGACCTCACCAGACACTGGGTTTCATCTCTGGTGATGCTCTGCCAGGCCTCTACTGCAAATGTCTTCAGTTCCTGCTTGTTCTTTGGGCTTTTTCCCTTCAGTTTTGTCTTCAGCAAGTGAAATGCATGCTTAGTCGGATTCAGGTCAGGTGATTGACTTGGCCATTGCATAACATTCCACTTCTTTCCCTTAAACTCTTTTTGGTTGCTTTCGCAGTATGCTTCGGGGCACTGTGAAGCACCGTCCAATGAGTTCTGAAGCATTTTGCTGAATATGAGCAAATATTGCCCGAAACACTTCAGAATTCATCCTGCTGCTTTTGTCAGCAGTCACATCAATAAATACAAGAGAACTAGTTCCATTGGCAGCCATACATGCCCACGCCATGACACTACCACCACCATGCTTCACTGATAATGTGGTATGCTTTGGATCATGAGCAGTTCCTTTCCTTCTCCATACTCTTCTCAAAACTCTGGTACAAGTTGATCTTGGTCTCATCTGTCCATAGGATGTTGTTCCAGAACTGTAAAGGCTTTTTTGGATGTTTGGCAAACTCTAATCTGGCCTTCCTGTTTTTGAGACTCACCAATGGTTTACATCTTGTGGTGAACCCTCTGTATAAACTCTGGTGAAGTCTTTGTTGACTTTGACACACATACACCTACCTCCTGGAGAGTGTTCTTGATCTGGCCAACTGTTGTGAAGGGTGTTTTCTTCACCAGGGAAAGAATTCTTCGGTCATCCACCACAGTTGTCTTCCGTAGTCTTCCAGGTCTTTTGGTGTTGCTGAGCTCACCGGTGCGTTCTCTTTTTAAGGATGTTCCAAACAGTTGATTTGGCCACACCTAATTTTTTTGCTCTCTCTCTGATGGGTTTGTTTTGTTTTTTCAGCCTAATGATGGCTTGCTTCACTGATAGTGACAGCTTTTTGGATCTCATATTGAGAGTTGACAGCAACAGATTCCAAATGCAAATGGCACACGTGAAATGAACTCTGGACCTTTTATCTGCTCCTTGTAAATGGGATAATGAGGGAATAACACACACCTGGCCATGGAACAGCTGAGTAGCCAATTGTCCCATTACTTTTGGTCCTTAAAGTGGGAGGCACATAAACTGTTGTAATTCCTACACCGTTCACCTCATTTGGATGTAAATACCAAATACTCAAATTAAAGCTAAAAGTCTGCAGTTAAAGCACATCTTGTTCGTTTCATTTCAAATCCATTGTGGTGGAGTATAGCACCACAAAGATTAGAATTGTGCCGATGTCCCAATATTTATGGACCTGACTGTATGTCCTCTGTGACCCGTCCACAAAGTTCTTTTAGCTCCCAGTCCTCTTTACGTAACATTCAAAAAATTGTGCTTTTGAGTACCGGGTGGCAAGCTAATTCCAACTTTCTTGTGCTTTACGCATTCATGTGTTTATAATCGCATAGACTACTCTGTTAGTATAGGGGTATATTTCAACACATACCAGGGTATCGCTGGTTTAGGGGGTACACTAGGGCCGGCCTGGGTAAAAAAGAGAATCTTAGTTTTTTTTATAGTCGGTCCCTTTAAACCTTGATTAACTTTCAAATGGGATTTTTATCCATGGCTTCATGTCGCACTTCAGTTCTCTGCTCCCCAGTTGCTACTCAGGAATACCTGCCTGTTCCCAGCCTTCGACAGCACCCCGTGTGCAGTTTAGAGCCCTGCACCTAGGAATCCCCCGTCTGGCTTAATGAGGCAGGACATATACGTATTTCCAGCAACTCTAAGAAATGTCACCTTTACCCAATAATGCTTGAACTCTCCTCTCAGGTTTACCTGTTCTTTACAGTATGTTTTAGTTTACATAAACGTGCCTCGTTCAAACATATGCCGTCCCTGTTTGTTTTTGTCTGTCTTAAGCTGTAGTCTGTCACAGCTTTTATTTAAATGATAATATCAACGTACTCTTGGACATCTTAATCACTTCCCTTCCCCTTCTTTGCTGGCTTATTTCTCTATTTTTCCTCCAACTTGCTTAGCTACAGAATTTTAGTTATAGAAAAATCTCAAGCATCAAAGAGTCCTTCCACCTGGGGAGGTAAACCAGTACACAGGCAGGATTGATCATTCAGCATGCAGTTTGACCATTTTTGTTTTGCTCACCCCACTCCACCCCACCCCTGTGAATTCCTTTCCCAGGCCAGGTCAGGCTTCCAAGCATGTTCCTCCGCTACTCTCTATCCACTCAGCACTCCTGTCCTTCTGCTGGCATACACGCACAATTGTGGGCTGTCATCCGTGGAGCTTCTCTCGGCCTCTCACGCCGTTCGTCTCCAGCTGGTCTGCCCGGAGTTTCTCTCAGCTGCTCCCGTCTAGCGACATGGTCAGGCTCCTCCCTTAGCTCTACAGCGTCACGTCCTCATCTCCCATCCATCGTCCCCTAGTGACTGGTTTCTATGCAGAGCTCAGGGTCAGACTTTTATTCCTGCAGTAGATTGCGTTTTTTTGCATGAAGGACTTCAATGGACCTGCCTTGAAAATGCAAGTGTTGCATTTTTGATGCGTTTTTACATAATAAACTGAGTCATACACTACTGCATAGATGTGAACCTAGCCAAAGACCTCTCCCCTCACTTTGGAGAGATTGTTTTGGGGTTTGGTCACCCTCTGCTGAATCATAACAGGAAGTGAACAGAAATCTGCCCAACAGTACAGTATAGCCAAACCTAGAACAAAAAATGTAAATATACATACATTTTGAGGTTTAGAGCGGATACAGCAGAAGCTGACCCCCTTGTAACGTCTCCAGTCAAGAAGAGCTGATGTTGGGATCATTGCTAATAACAAATCTCTGTGGCTTTTACAGTGCATCAATCGGCATTTATTTAGCTGCTGTACAGATTGGTCCTTTGGATCCAGGAGTCGCTTTTTGCCTTCAAAGCTTTTGGTTCAGCTCTCTTGGTCAGCACTCTGCATTATCCCTGCATGCCTACCACAGGCTTTCTGGGGCTGTAAAATTTCCCTTGTGCTTACTGTGACAATACACCTGTGGTTTGGAGGTCTACTAAAAGGCCACTGGGCAGCCTTTCCTAAGGAATTCCCAATGCTTGAGTTTCTTTACGTCTAATTTAAAGTGGTTGTTAAACCACTTCCACATCTTCATACCTTCCCTTCTGTGTGCCCCTGTGAGTCATTTTATAAAACAAAAACCTGCTATACCTCATTTCACAGCTCTTCTCAGCGATCACATGATTCGGCCGGCTTTCTCCTCTCACCGTGTGGCAGATGCAGCGGGCGGGGTCAAGATTTTCCTGCTGACCTCACTTAGGAGAGGTGGAGGAGAGAGAGCCAGCTGATCATGTGTTCGCTGAGAAGAGCTGAAATGATATATAGCAGACTCTTTTTTTTTTTTAATATAAATCACTTACACAGGGGCACAAGATTAGAACACTGAGGGGATGGCATGAAGATATAACTGTTTAAGCAGCAAGAGTTGTGGGGGCGGGCACTGTCTTAAGCAGACAGGGAGGAGAGGGGGAGGGGATGGAGGAGAGGACACAGACAGATAGCAGGGCTGCGGATGACGGAGGCACGTAAACTAACCAAGGTGTCAGGTGCTCAGCATTATTGTGGTCAGTTTTACAGAGGGGAGGGTATAGCCAGGCAGGATCAGCCAGGTATTTCAATGGATACGGGTGGCCAAATGACAAAGCACAAGCGCTGTGCTTAGGGTTGTCCCAATGCCACTTTTTAAAAACAGAGTACAAGTACCGATACCTTTTTTTTATTTAATTTTTTTGTGTTTGGATAGATGGATAGATAAATATTGATGGATGGCTGGATAGATATTAAAAAATATATCTATAGATATTAAATATCTATAGATATTGAGAGAGATCATCTTTGCCATGTTGAACTTCCAGTGACCAGTATGAGAGAGTGAGAGCGATAACACCAAATTTTAACACACCTGAGACCTTGTAACACTAATGAGTCACATAACACCGGGGAGTGAAAATGGCTAATTGGGCACAATTTGGACTTTTTCACCTAGAGGTTGTACTACACTTTTGTTGCCAATGGTTTAGACATTAATGGCTATGTGAGTTATTTTGAGGGGGCAGAAAATTTACACTGTTATACAAGCTGTATACTCACTACTTTTCATTGTAGCAAAGTGTAATTTCTTCAGTGTTTTCACATGAAAAGATATAATAAAATATTTACAAAAATGTGAGATGCATACATACATACATACATACATACATACATACATACATACATACATACATACATACATACATACATACATCTATCTATCCTGTACCGCGATAAATAAGAATATAATATAAAGTGACAGTCAGTCCATAAGATTTCCATATAGGTCTATACAGGAATAAAGTGATATATTGTTGCAACATGTGTCCAAATGATAGTGGGTGACCGTACACCCAAGTGCGCCTTCCACCATATAGATACAAGATGTGCCCTTACCAGATAGCTAGACTCCACATTATAGGAGTCTAATCACACAACATAAAGAATCCATCCACTGGAGGTAGAGAAGGGCAGCGGTACAGCCGTTGGTGCCTGTTAAGCACCCTTTCTCATGGAGGCCTATTTAAAAAAAAAAAAAAAAAAAAGGCAAAAAGTTGCCACATAGCGTAAAACCAGGGTGGTTTTATTGAAAAAATGCAATTAAGTGACCACAGGTCCAATACAATGTAACAAGTGGATAAAAAGGCTCTCGCATAAAAATCTGCAGATCAGAGTAGCGTGGTCTTGCTGGAAACTCCGCCCTACTAGTATCATCATACATAATGTCATCAGGGGCATGGGGTCCATATCCATAACGGAAAGAGCACAACTGTTTAAAACAAAATAATTTGCTCAGAATGGCTGCCTCGTTCTGAAAAGAGGAAGTAACATGGCCACTATACAGGAAACGGGAGGATTAGCCAAGCCCCCCCCTTTTAAATTAATATGGCCACGGGAGTCAAATGAAAAGCCAAGCCTCGGTTTGTACCGGAGGGAGAGACCAAGCCTCCTTTTTAAACCGTTGCTGAGGCAGAAAAAAAAAAACCAAGTCTTTATCTGAATCGGAGGAAAGGAATCAAGCCTAGTTTCCAAAAGGATTCATTCGTTGTCACCCCGTGGCTAGCATATATGGAACCGAACTGCACGGAGACATGCCAACATGCACCACACACATGACAGCCACCAAAAGAAAAATAGAGCGACGGAGACGTACATAAATTTCCCCCTTTATAACCGGCAAACGCCAGATACAAAACGGTTATCATGGGAAAAAAACCTTTGTTAAAAGTGTATGTATATGTGTGGTGTTGTCTCTTTCCGCAAAGGGGCAACCCAAAAATATTAAACAGGAAATAAAAGGTACCACCTTCCTTTCATCATTCATGGCACTTATCATATAGTATATACACGTGTATTGTAAATGTGTTTTGGCAGTGGTCTAAGAGGGTTAAGGTATTATATGTTGCTACGTATGTCTTTAGGGCATGCATTTTGTGGGTAACAATCTGAAACAGACTTAAAAATAAATATATTCAGCATAAAGGAGTACACTGCTTTTGAAGATTTTAATCCATATCTCAATGAACACCAGAACAATTTCCTACATTTGTTTAGTTCCATTACTTCCGTGAAACTAAGGTTAATAATAACTTGGATTACAAAATCTTCAGTTTTAGTCAAATTAGTTGACGCAAAAATGAATACACCCCACAACAGCTACTACATCTAGTATTTTGTATGACCTCCATAATTTGTAAGGACAGCACAAAGTCTTCTAGGCATGCAATGAATAAGTTGGCGACATATTGCACATCTGCTTTTTTTGTTGTTGTTTTTTGTTTGTTTTTTTTTATTCTTGAATGACCTTTTAGAGCCTGGATGCTGGATGGAGAGTGATACTCAACTTGTCTCTTCAGTATTCACCATAGGTGTTCGATTGGGTTCAGATCAGGAGACGTACTTGAGCACTGACCCACTTTCACCCTGTTCTTCTTAAAGTGGTTGTAAACCCTTTACAACCACTTTAAACTACAGGCAAGCCTATAATTGGGCTTACCTGTAGCTGGACTGGATATCTCCTAAACCTGCAAACTTTAGGAGATATCCCTGTATTTGCATTGCCGACGTCATCGGGACATGCGCACTTAAGCCAACTGAAGCAATGGCACATGCGTGCCATTGCTTTAGTTGTACTGTGCTGTTCCCGGCAGCTCCTGTGCGCATGCACGGTAGTGACGTCATCCGAGAACTAAGCCCCCACAGCCATCCTCGTCTCTCCCTCCGGCCAGCGACATCTCTCCCGGGGGTTACTTCCAGGTATCGCGGCTCCGGCGCTGTGATTGGCCGGTGCCGCGATACCTGGAAGTAACCCCTGGGAGAGATGTCGCTGGCCGGAGGGGGAGACGAGGACGGCTGCGGGCGCTTTGTTCTCGGGTAGGTAACTCATAATGAGCTAGTATACTATGGATACTGGCTCATTATGCCTTTTTGTCTTGCAGGGTGTTCTTTTTTTTTTTTTTTTTTTTTTTTTTTCCCGGTTTTGCAAACGCTTTAAAAAATGCAAGTGGCCTTAGATGTGTGTTTTTGGATCATTGCCATGTTGAAAAAGACGACCAAGGTCACTGAGTGATGGTAGCATCTTCTTTCAACCTGGAGCAGTACATCTGTGAATTCATGATGCCATCAATTAAATGTAGCTCCCCGACATCAGCAGCACTCGTGCAGACCCAGAGAAGGACACTACCACCACCATGTTTCACTATATTTACACTATAAATCCCATGCATTATTTTTATATTCTTTTTTGTACTCCTCACCTTTGCGACGCCGTACAGTTTTGAAGTCATCAGTTCCGAAAACATTTTTCTTGGTCTCATCACTCCAGATTAGAGTCCCCAGTAGTCTACTTTTTCAGCTTGGGCCCTGGCCAATTCTAGGTGGGCTTTTTGTGCATAGGCTTTAGTAAAGGCTTCCTTTTGTGGACAACACCCACGCATGCCATTCCTCTGCAGTGTACGCGGTATTGTCACGGGAAACTAACTGCGGTGAACTGGCATGGTGATTTTCTTCAACCCTTCCCATCAGAAGACTCTCCTATTTGGGTGTTAACTTCGTGGACGGCCTGGACGTTTCTCAGATGGTTGCAGTTCCCTCTTTGTTAAATTTTTGTATTACTTTTGCTACAGTATTCTGACTACGTAAAGCTTTGCTGCTGTTGTAGTCTTGTGTAAAGAAATTTTTCTTACTCAAGCCTTGTGACATTTCTCTTACATGTGGTGCCATTGTTGACAGCATGAAATGGGAAGGGGTTATCTTTGTTAACCACTTCAGCTCCAGGAAGGTTTTATCCCTTTCCTGACCAGGCCATTTTTTGCGATACGGCACTGCGTTGCATTAACTGACAATTGTACTCGTGCGACACTACCCAAATAAAATTGTTTTTTATAATAGATAATAATAATTTATAATGGAGCCTTTTTTTTTGGTGGTATTTGAACACCCCTGCGGTTGTTTGTTTTTTGTATAAACAAAGACTGACAGTTTTGAAGGGGGAAAAAATTTTTTTTTTTTTTTTTTACTTTCTGCTAAACTTTACCCAATAAAATATAAAAAAATATAAATTTCTTCACCAATTTTAGGTCTATGTATTCTGCTACATATTTTTGGTTAATAAAAAAAAAAAAAAACCCAGTAAGCGTATGATTGTAGATGCTATAACGCTTGCGCAAACCAAACTATGGCATTTTTATGTAAAAAAAAAAATATATATATTAGTAAAAAGCAAGCGGCCAGCAAAGTTCGTAGATAACAAACAAAAAGTCACATGCATAAAAATTATTGCGGCGCTGAAAAGTTCAAAATGAAATTGAAGAGTGGGAGGAATCCAATCACCAAATATATTGTGCAGATGTAGAAAGAGTCACTCGTCACCATGTGGTAATGTAGTCTGCTTACCAGAAGGTGTTAAGGATTAGGCATAGATGATAAATTCTCAATAGCATCCAGCAAATCCAGCCCACTGGAACCCCTTATCAGACCACAACATCTGTGGGATTTCCTTCACATATAAACGTCTCCCAATGGTCACTTCAGAATTAGGCATTCAGGCATGTAGTCATCATATATTCGAGAAAAGAAAATGAAGGACCCATAGTGAAGCCCGTAATGATAGAAAAACTTTTATTGTAGTAACTTACAGTTGAAGCTTAAAACAGCATGCATCAATGATGGGAACAAACGGCTGCAGCAATCAGCGTACGGATGTCAGCCTGCCTGACATGTTTCATCATAACAGATGTCTTCAGATGCATGGCTACAGCTACAACTGCACGCTATATATATGGTATGGTTAGTGGATAGATCAGAGGGGATATAATCAAACTCATCACTAACAGCTGGGTGAGGTGTGTGTCTTGTGCAGCGCGCCCTGGTGCTGACAGGATAAACCTGGTTAGCAACTGATGACGCGACAGCGCACAGCCAATCAGAAAAAAGAGGATAGGAACAAAGAGGGTGGCAACAGGTGACTCAGTGCCACCTCATTGGTTAACCTATCTCTCAGTGAACAGAAAAATTGAAAAATGCCAGATAAGCATTAACAGGCGACAAGGAAGAACGCCCGCTGTGCGGTCCGGCTCAGGGACATGAAAAAGGCTAAAAATGTATTTTTAATTGATCAGACAAAAACCTGATATCATATAACTCCAATATACAAAATAAAAAAATGGAAAAGAATGAACACCCGCACAGATAAGCTATGAAATTAACGCCTGTCATGCAGTATAGATCAAAGGTTTAGAAAAAAGCGCTAGACTTTGTATAACAAATCAGTGCCTGCACGGGAAAAAACACTAACCTATGTATAACAAACCAGCGCCTCACATGCAACTAAGCAATAGACATTGTGAATGCGATTTAATCGCACACAATTCAATAAAAATGCATGCAATATACATCAATACATGTGTTAAAATCAATACAGTGATGGGCAGCACAGTGGTGTAGTGGGTAGCACTCTCGCCTAGCAGTAAAAAGGGTCGCTGGTTCGAATCCCAACCACGACACTACCTGCCTGGAGTTTGCATGTTCTCCCTGTGCCTGCGTGGGTTTCCTCCAGGTGCTCCGATTTCCTCCCACACTCCAAAGACATGCTTGTAGGTTAATTGGCTTCTGTCCAAAATTGGCCCTAGTATATGAATGTGAGTTGGACCTTGGATTTGGTGCTCCTTGAGGGTAGGGACCAATGTGAGTGTGCGATGTATGTGTAGAGTGCTTCATAAATTGATGGCACAATATGGGTTCCTTAAATAGATAGGGATAATTGTAGACACGCACCCACACTCACTCAGGTTGTACTGGATGGACTGGTGTCTTTATTCAACCTTACTAACTATGTAACTATGTAATACAGATGATTGTAAACCTTTAAAAAATATTGTTTTTTAAAAAAAAAACTGACCTAGACTCAAGATTTGCAAATAAAGGAGAAAAAACAAAAAAAATAAAACTAATAAAGGAGTTTATCGATGCTAACTGTTATTAATGAAGCTATTAACATCCCACTCTACGTTTAACACATATGGCGTATAGCATTTGAGGGTGTGTATCCATCGCGTTTCCAACCTTGATTTCTCTCTTGGTGTAACTACCTCTCCAATGGGGTGTGAAACGATCGATGGCGGTAATCAGAGTCCCTACTGGATTTCTGTTATGACATTCTAAATAGTGACGTGAGACCGTGTGCTTAGGAAAACCTTTCTTTATATTTTTTTATATGTTCCTTTATTCGCACATTCATGGCTCTCATAGTGCGGCTTACATACTGTAGACCGCATGGACAAGTCAATAAGTACACAACATTTTTTGAGGTGTAGGTGATGAAAGTATCTTAGACCTTTGTGGTGGAGTTAGATTTAAATTGACAAATTTTCCTATTTTTATCGCCATTTATGCGACACACTACATTTGCGACATGGGAAAAAACCTTTTGAGTTCTGAAAAAAGGGGACCCTATTGGGGGCATCAAGAACATTAGGGGCAACCTGCAGCCTTAGGGGGGTACTCCCCTATAGATAACTTGTGGGCGTTCAGGTAAGGATGGGCCCAACACTTTATCATTTTTTAACACGGCCCAATGTTTTCGAAGAATTTTCTTTATATCGTAATGTTGTCGAGAGTAGGTGGTCACTAAAGAAAACTCATGAATGTTATTATTCTTAGTGATTCTACCTGTGCCCTTTATCATATTGGCCCTATCCAAGCAGGCAACCTCATTTATGGTTTTGTCCAAGCCTGCACCAGAGTACCCCTTCTCCACAAATTTGGTTTTTAAGTCAGAGGCCTGCATCAAAAAGTCGTGTTTAAAGGTATAATTACGCCTTAGGCGAATAAACTGGCTTTTAGGAACTGCTTTTTTCTCCTTTGCAAATCTTGGGTCTAGGTCAGTGTGTGGTTTTTTTTTTTTTTTTTTTTTTTTTTTTTTAAACACTATTTTTTAAATGTTTACAATCATCATCTGTATTGATTTTAACACATTTATTGATGTATATTGCATGCATGTATTTTTATTAATTGTGAATGCGATTAATCGCAAAAAATGTCTATTGCTTAGTTGCAAGTGAGGCCCTGGTTTGTTATACATAGGTTAGTGTTTTTCCCCATGCAGGCACTGATTTGTTATACAAAGTCTAGTGTTTTTTTTCTATGCCTTTGATCTATACTGCATGACAGGCGTTAATTTCATAGCTTATCTGTGCGGGTGTTCATTCTTTTCCATTTTTTTATTTTGTATATTGAGTTATATGATATCAGGTTTTTGTCTGATCAATTAAAAATACATTTTTAGCCTTTTTCATGTCCCTGAGCCGGACCGCACAGCGGGCGTTCTTCCTCGTCGCCTGTTCATGCTTATCTGGCATTTTTTAATTTTTCTGTTCACTGAGAGGTTAACCAATGAGGTGGCACTGAGTCATCTGTTGCCATCCTCTTTTTGTTCCTATCCTCTCTTTTTTTCTGATTGGCTGTGCGCTGTCGTGTCATCAGTTGCTAACCAGGTTTATCCTGTCAGCACCAGTGCGCGCTGCACAAGACACACATCTCACCTAGCTGTTAGTGATGAGTTTGATTATATCCCCTCTGATCTATCCACTAACCATACCATATACCGTATTTATCGGCGTATAACACGCACCGGCGTATAACACGCACCCCAATTTAGGAGGGAAGTTGAAGGGAAAAAAAACTTACATTTAAATGCCCATCATTGCAGCCTTCCCCAGTGCAGCCTTCCCCAGTGCAGCCTTCGATCCCCTGTCTTCAAAATCGCCGACCGCGATTTGAAAATGGCGCCGCCGGCGCCGAAATACACAGAGCCGGTCCTCGGCTCTTTCCGGCGGCTCTTGTTCACTTTCGGCTCCACTCGTAGTCCCGAGCGGAGCTATCCGAACCTAGCCGAGTAGGTTCGGATAGCTCCGCTCGGGACTACGAGTGGAGCCGAAAATGAACGAGAGCCGCCGGAAAGAGCCGAGGACTGGCTCTGTGTGTTTCGGCGCCGGCGGCGCCATTTTCAAATCGCGGCCGGCCATTTTTGAGTTGTGCAGCTCAGGGGATCGGCGTATAACACGCACCTGCGACTTTCCCCTGATTTTAAGGGGAAAAAAGTGCGTGTTATACGCCGATAAATACGGTATATAGCGTGCGGTTGTAGCTGTAGCCATGCCTCTGAAGACATCTGTTATGATGAAACATGTCAGGCAGGCTGACATCCGTACGCTGATTGCTGCAGCCGTTTGTTCCTATCATTGATGCATGCTGTTTTAAGCTTCAACTGTAAGTTACTACAATAAAAGTTTTTTTTATCTATCATTACGGGCTTTACTATGGGTCCTTCATTTTCTTTTCTCGAATATATGATGACTACATGCCTGAATGCCTAATTCTGAAGTGACCATTGGGAGATGTTTATATGTGAAGGAAATCCCACGGATGTTGTGGTCTGATGAGGGGTTCCAGTGGGCTGGATTTGCTGGATGCTATTGAGAATTTATCATCTATATAAAAAGAAACGTAATTTTGCGCTAACCATACAAATGAAAAATTGTGCTGCTGCTCGTGTTAGTCAATAAATACAAAAGACCCAAAAAATAATTTAGCAAATAGTGTAACAAGCGCGCATCATACCTTTTTAGTGTGTACTATATATAAGTAATCTCAATAGTTATGACTACTGTTGGTATACCACACTTAAAGCCGTTCCAATATGGCCAACCCATTGAAAACGTTTTTACTATAAAAATATATTTTGAAAAAATCAGTGAAGTTGGCTTATTTTACTATAATAAGAATTATCTGATATTCCTTTTTTCACACACCAAGTGTTCTACAGTGAAATAAAGTCATATAAAAAAATACTTGAAAAAATAATCCCTGAAAACATGTGTTACTAGTTCCAATGTTACTTGTGAATATCAATCCACAACAATGTAGTGAACACCATACATATCCAAATTTAGTACTAAAAATAATTATCAGTGAAACACTTATTCCCCTTATGCCGCGTACACATGGTCGGACTTTCTGGAAAGCTAGATCCGACGTACTTTCCGCCAGACTTCCGGCGGATTACCGCCGGACTTTCTGAACGGCCGCACTTGCCTACACACGACCGGACTTTCCGGAATCTGGGCTTCCCGACGGACTTTCAGAATGAACGGACTTTCCCACACACGGACAAGTCCGTTCATTTTGAACGTGACTCGGGTACGACGGGACTAGAAAAGGAAGTCCAATCTCGCCACTTTTTATCGGCGAGATTGCAACCTTGCGAGCCCCGTCGCAGGCATCCCAGGCCCTTGGGTCTGATATGGAACTTTAAGGGGAACCCCCTACACCGAAAAACCGGCGTGGGGGTCCCCCCAAAATCCATACCAGACCCCGATCCGAGCACACAGCCCGGCCGGTCAGGAAAGGGGGTGGGGGCGAGCGCCCCCCCCTCCTGAACCGTACCAGGCCACATGCCCTCAACATAGGGGGGTGCTTTGGGGGAGGAGGGCGCCCTGCGGTGCCCCCACCACCACAAAGCACCTTGTCCCCATGTTGATGAGGACAAGGGCCTCTTCCCGACAACCATGGCCGTTGGTTGTCGGGGTCTGCGGGCGGGGGGCTTATCGGAATCCGGGAGCCCCCTATAATAAGAGGGCCCCCAGATCCCGGCCCCCCACCCTATGTGAATGAGTATGGGGTACATGGTACCCCTATCCATTCACCTAGAGGAAAAAATGTCAATAATAAAACACACTACACAGGTTTTTAAAATAATTTTATTAAACAGCTCCGGGGGGGGCCCAGATCTTCCTCCGGCTTCGGGGGTCCCTCCGGTTCATCTTCTCCCGGCGTCCGGTTGGTTCTTCTCCGCTCTCTCCGGCCTCTTCTCCCGGTGTTCCAGTTCTTCGGCCGGCTCCTCCGCTGTCTTCAGGTAGCTCTCTTGCCAGCGGAGGTCCGGACTTCTGGGCTTCTTGTCTTCTCTTCCACAGATGTTGACACGACGCTCTCTCCGGCTGGACTGGTCTCTGAGGGCTCCGTTGTGACTTATATAGGCGGAGACCCCGTCCCCTTATGATGTCACAGTCCCTGGGCATGCTGGGACTGTGATGGCTTAGGGGGCGTGGTCACAGAGTTGATACCAGACCTGAGGGCTTGGGATGCCCCCCGCGCTCGCTGCAATAGGAAAATTTGTTTTTCCTATTGCAGCGAGCGCGAGATGCACTACCCTGCTCCTCCGTCGTATCTGGTCCGTCGGACCAGCATACAGACGAACGGGCTTTCCATTAGGAACTGAGTCTGGCGGACTTACGACGTAAAGTCTTGAAGCAAGTTTCAAATCTAAAGTACGTCGGATTTCCGGCCGAAACGGTCCGTCGGAAGTCCGATGGAGACCACACACGGTCAGATGGTCCGCTGGATTTGGTCCGGCGGCGTCCGTCTTACTTTTGTATTTGAAAAGTCTGACCGTGTGTACACGGCATTAGACGTCTTATATATAAGAATAATGATCAGTCCTTGATAGGAATATACTAGGTTGATATTGGCACAAATCTTCTTTATGGAAAGAGAGACACCGATAATCATCCTTCTCACAGATCTTGTAGAAAAGGCCGCTTACCGGATCAGATGCATCTCAGGTTAGTGAGATCAGATGAGCATGTTGCATTAGCCTGCCGGCCTCTTAGATTATCACCTGGGCGCTTTCCTGGGAGGTTTCCTCAGCCACTGCGCTCCAATCTCTCAAGCAGACCTATCCTCATTGATACAATGTATCCGATTTCAAAATATTAGTTCATCCATATAGAAGATACACCTCAGTGGGAATAAAACGGAAAGGGCTCCATAGTGCAAATGTGTTTTTATGGATTTATTCAAAATCTTTCACAGTCACTTTAAAAAGATTCTTTTCGGGGCGTGGCTTGGATGGCTTTCGGAGCGGACACGTCTCCTTAGAGCTCCTGACCAGATCCGCCTGCAAACAGCTAAAAGCACCGATAACATGGGCAAACCTCGCAAGGCTAAAGACCCGGAACCCAGGGGACATACCACTAGATCCTCTTCAGCTCCCCCGCCCCTCATTACGGAGTACTTTGGCCTCGGGGCTCTGGCGGGACACCACGAGGCCAAGATGGCGCCGGCTCCACCATCATATGCAGCGGCCCTCTCCTCCGCGGCTCTCCCCGGGAAAGCGAACGGACAGGTATGCCTCTGAGGGGGATCTGCTACCCGATCGCCCACCGCTCCCACCTGACAGCAGCCAGGCCGGCCTTATACTATCCCAGGTGGGGGACACACTTGGCAGCCTGTCCCAGCCGTTTCCTCCCTGCCTACTGGGGCCTACACCGACACCGAGTGCAGGCCAAGCTTCTCCTCTGTGGGAATCCTAAGCCCAGGAGTGGGACCCAAATTCCCTGCCACAGAGATCCCAGGCTACAAGGAACAAGTCATCATCCTCATCCCTGCAGCACAAGGAGTCTAACAAAGTGGCAAGGCCTTCCTCACCGCAGCGGCCTGAAGAGCTGCAGGGGGCTTATTCACATGCAGCACAAGTACATGCCAGTGATCCGGTAAGGCAATCTAATTTCAAGACCCCTCCACATGCATTGCAGAGGGGGCCTCCCCCACTGGGCACTTCCTCCACAACCATGAGGGATCCACTTGCCCATATCACAATGGACCCTGACCCTGACCCTGAACCTGATGCATGTACTTCATGGAGAGATTATGTCCGTTGCATGCCCACGAAACATGACTTTCGTATGCTCATCCAAGAGGTACGCAACACATGTAGATCTGAAATTAACATGCTCCGCACTGATTTACATCACCTGTCTGCTAAGGTCCATTCTATAGAAGAAGAAGCATACGACACAAGGATGGAAGTCTCCCACATACATGATTGATTATCCACGCAAGCTTCGGCCCTTAGAGAGTTTCAACGCTATCTTGAGGATCTTGACAATAGAGGCAGACGTAACAATATTAGAGTCCGCGGCCTCCCAGAAGCGACCCAGGAGGAGGACTTACAAGTCACACTGCAAGCTATCTTTAACAATGTTTTGGGTCGCCCGGAAAACCAAAGAGTCAAGCTGGACAGAGCCCATCGCGATCTTCGCCACCGAGGACCAGGCCCAAGACCAAGAGATGTAATCTGCAGGGTCCATAACTACGCTCTGAAGGAAGATATAATGAGAAAAGCTCGCAACATGCGTACCATCGATTTTGATGGAGCCCCTATACAGCTGTACCCGGACTTGTCCTGGATTACCCTCCAGCAAAGGCGCTCCCTACAGCCACTCCTCACAACACTAAAGGAACATGACTTCCGTTACCACTGGGGTTTCCCCTTTAGCCTCACAGCAAAGAAAGATGGGAGATCCACCACACTGCGATACCCGGAGGACCTCCACTCATTCAGCAAGGACTTGGATATTCCGGTTCCCCGTACCCACTCCACCACCTCGTCCGGAACCCTGGGTTCACGTGAACGGGAGAAAGCGACAGAGGCCGCATTCCAATAGTCCCTCGGCAAACACCCACAAGAGCTGACTTTCCCCTTTCTTTTCTTTTTTGTTTGTTTTTTCTTTTTGCTGACCAAGAGGCTCCAGATCAGGATAAGTTATTAGCAGAAGTGTTACGAATAATGCTTATCATGCTGAAAGCTCAGGAAATAAGCTGTTTCTCTTGTTCCCACTGTAGAGGGTTAGACCTTAAGTTTAAAAAAAAAATTTATTTTTATTTCCACTAGGTGGGAATACGGGTTAAAGATTTAGCACTTATGCAACTTTAAGGTACAATACTATTGTTGATATACTACGGTTATGTTCTAACTCTCACAACCTATCAATGGGGTCCCCCTCTCCCTTACTCCCCCCACCCCATACTTCCCATTCCCCACCCCCTCCTACCCCCCTCTGTCCTACCATCCTTTACCCCACTAGAATGTACTAACATATGTACCTAATGGCCCTCGCCTACCCCGGGTTTCTAAAAAAACTACTGGGAACAGTTGCTGGGGTCTTTACCCTGCCAGTACCCCCCATATTAGTGGGGTTGGTCCATCACTGAGCATAAACGGCACTAGCTGAATTTTTCTGCTGCCTTGGTCTAGACCACATGGTTATCTGGTTACTAGCAGTTAAAGGAAAGTTCTTCTTTTTTTCTTTTTGCTGCTTCATTATGGTGTGCTGCATAATTACTTAACTACAGGTGGATCTGGGAGGGGATAGTGGCCGGTCTGGGACTGTCCTATCCTCCCACGGGAGACCTTCAAATGGCTTCCCCTATAACCCCCGTGGAGAGTCATGTTTTCATTCCCCGCATGGGGGGGCCCTCCGAGGGTTTCCAACCCACCACTCTGTTTGAGTGGGTTAAACCTCAATTGGTTACTACTTGATTTTGTACTAATCTTTGTTTTCTTTTTCTTTGTCGTCCACTTCTCCTTCTATTCTCTCGCCCCTGGCTTCTCTCTTTTCTGTTTCCCCCTAACTTGTTGTACTGTGGGTGCCCCCCGCCTCTGGAGCCCAGGCATAGCCTGTAGGAGCATGTTCCTGGTTGGGTATGTACCTTTATTTGAAAGTTCAGTCGATTATCATCCTCTGCATCCAAGCGTGCTCCATTCATCTTGGTAAGCTAATACTTCTTATATTTTTACCACCCAATTATTGACATATTATCATTAAATGTGAAAGGTTTTAATTCTAATACCAAATGAAGCTTAGCCCTAAGGGAATTTAAAAGATCTAAAGCTGACATTATTTTCACCCAGGAAACGCACCTCACTAAGACTGATAATATGGCATTTGCCACTAAGTATTATTCCCAGATGTACCTAGCTTCTAATCCTCGTAAACGAGCAGGCGTGGCTGTTTTGTTCAAAAAAGACTCCCCTTTCAAGTTACAATCACTAATTTCGGATCCCCTAGGACACTATATCATCCTGAGAGGCACTTGGAAGAATGCTGACCTTACACTCTGTAATATATACGCCCCTAACACTAATCAAACCTCCTTTCCTATCTAAAGTGGATAAACGACTATTTGCATTTCCCCATCAGTACCTGGTTAACCTGACCTTCTCCTCCTGCCTAGATAGACACTCTCTCGGGCAGAGTCAGGCCCCCAAAGCCCTCGAGAGAAGGTGCTCTCTCTTCCGCCAATTGACCAGGAAATACGCCCTGTTCGACTGTTGGAGAACTGCAAACCCCTCAGCCAATTTACTTTTTACTCCCACCCGCATAAGTCCCACTCGCGCATAGATTATTTCTTTGTGAATGCCCCAACCCTGAGAGCCCACGAGAGCTCAGATATTCAGGCTATCTCATGGTCGGACCATGCCCCAATAACCCTGTCCCTGGCATTGTCCCCGGGAACCCTTCGTACATGTCATTGGCGATTGAATGATTTTCTGCTCAAGCATGACCCCTCCAGAGAGGACCTGGAAAAAACAATGAAATTATATTTTGCAGAAAACAGCTCACCAGAGGTTTCCATTGCTACTCTCTGGGAGGGTCATAAAGCCGTCCTCAGGGGCCAATGTATCTCGCTATCCACGGCGCTCAAGAAGAAAGCTAATACGGCCCGCATAGCCCTATTGGCTAAGCTCAAACAATTGGAAGCAAGGCTGCTCTCCTCTCCGTCCTTAAAAACTCTTAGAGAGATTGTACAGGTACGGGCCGGTCTCAGTGATATAGAGGTGGGTAAAATCGAGAAGGCGCTAATAAGACTACGGCAAACCTACTATGACAAAGAAAACAAACCACATACACTATTAGCCAAACATCTTCAGGATAAACTCGCGACCACCTCCATTACCCATCTTAATGACCGAGTGGGTACTCCCCAAACACATCCCAGTAAGATTGCTCAGATTTTTCATGACTACTACTCGACCCTGTATAATAATCCGGACGTTCCACACAACCCTCCCTCACAAGACCTATCCCAAAGAATCCATTCCTACTTAGAGGAGTGCGACACACCGAGACTCACCCCCTCGGCGTTGACCACCCTAAACTCCCCCATTACAGAGGAAGAGATCAGGGACACAATTAAATCGCTTCCAAACAACAAAGCCCCAGGTCCTGATGGGCTCCCATACCAGTACTACAAAACTTTCTTACCGCACCTACTCCCCCATATGACAACACTGTTTAACTCATTTTTGTCAGAGACACCCATACCACGAGATATGCAAAACTCCTACCTTACGCTGATTCCCAAACCTGGCAAAGATCATAGCTTGCCTTCAAATTATAGACCTATTGCGCTACTTAACGCTGATCTTAAAATCTTTACGAAATTACTAACTAACAGATTAAATAATTTCATGCCGTCACTGATCCATAAAGACCAGGTAGGCTTTATACCCATGAGGCAAGCAGGGGACAATACCCGTAAGGTTATTGACTTGGTAGAAGTAGCAAATAGGACCAAAGTAGAGGCACTCCTGATTTAGAAAAAGCTTTTGATAGGCTAAGTTGGCCTTTCCTGTTTGCTACTCCTACGGCGAGCCAGAATTGCGGGCCCCTTTTTGCAAGCCATTTATCATTTATATTCATCCCCATCAGCCATGGTGCGCACCCAGCATGCAACTTCTAACACCTTTTCGATTTCAAACAGAACGCGACAGAGATGCCCGCTCTCGCCGCTCCTCTACGCCCTTTGCATAGAACCTTTAGCAGCCCATATTAGGGAAAACTTAAATATACATGGCATTCCAGTTCGAACCAGAGACTTTAAGATCTCCCTATATGCCGATGACGTTCTCCTTACACTCACGCAACCCCACATCTCCTTGCCGAACCTACATGTACAACTGGACAGATACAGTGACCTATCGGGATATAAGATAAACAACTCTAAAACAGAGGCTCTCCCTATTTAATATGCCTCCTCAAACGCAAGCGGCCCTCTCACAAGCATTTAATTACTCCTGGAAAACCTCCTCCCTAAAATACCTAGGAGTCCATCTCACACCCACATATGATTCCCTATATAAAGCTAACTTCCCCCACATATATACCATTATCAGAGCCTCACTGGCTAAATGGAAACCCCTGAAATTGTCCCTCCTTTGGACGTTTAGCTACCCTTAGAATGATGATCCTACCCCAACTGCTATACCTATTTGAGACACTTCCGATATCTATACCAGCCACACACCTAAAGAGACTGCAGGGCGACATGATTAATTTTTTCTGGAACTACAAGAGACACCGGATTGCTAAATCGGTTCTCTACGCCCCCCGCAACCAAGGAGGCCTAGCGTTTCCTAATATAGCCAAATATTACTTGGCAGCTCAACTACGCCCTGTAGCCTCTTGGTGTACCCTGCACGCTTACAACCGCTGGACACAAATCGAAAAGCTATGGTTAGCCCCTATACATCCGAACTCACTATTGTGGAGTTCTGATGTGGCCTCCGAAAACATGCAGTTGCTGGGACCAATGTCCCTCTTATGCCAGCTGTGGAAGCATGCAAAATCGGCACATCCCCTTACCACCCCTTCATCACTGGTCACGTCCTTCTTATTTACCCCCAACATTCCGGACAGTCTGACCTCTCAGATGTCCCATTTTTGGATGGAAAAGAACCTATTCCGCTATGGCCAACTGATAGACCCCAGGACCCGTATTTTAAGGTCATTTCAAGATCTGCAAAGAGAATTTGACATTCCCAAACAGGCCTTTTTCAGCTACTTACAAATACGACACTATGCACAATCCTTAGTCCCTGATCTCCATTTCTCCCCGCTATTTGATTTCGAAAAGCTGTGCTTGGAAAGCTCATCCCCTAAAGGCATGATCTCTCAAACCTACCAGCTCCTAACACACAATTTCTCACCAGAGGGTCCCCGGCATGTATACATGGGTAAGTGGGAGCAAGCCTTGGGTGCAGACCTTCCTCTCCACACATGGCAGCTCATCTGGTCTCAAGCCATTAAAAGCTCTATGTGTACGCTATATAAAGAGAACCAATACAAGATTTTGTTCCATTGGTATCAGACCCCTGACTTGCTCCACTCCATGTACCCACTGACTGACTCTCGCTGCTGGCGGTGCCATAAGGATAGTGGAACCCTATACCACATTTATTGGACATGCCCCCTGATTGTGCCATATTGGGAATTGGTTCACTCCCTCCTGGGGGCCATCCTTGGTCCAGGGGTGCCTTTCCACCCGAAGGTTTTTGTGTTAGGCCTCCCACCAATCTCTCTCCCTAGAAGATCCAAAAAACTTCTATCACATATCCTAACAGCTGCATGTTGTTTGGTGGCATTAAAATGGAAGCAGAGCGAACCACCTTGGATGTCGGAACTCCACTCCAGGATCAGAGAGGTCAAAAGGATGGAATATCTCACAGCCTCCTTAACTGACAAACTTGAGAAACATAATCAAGTATGGGAACTATGGGTCCTTTTTGAAAATCCCATAACCTAAACCGCCATGTGACGCCCTCTGGAGAGTTGGTCTTTCCCTTTGGCGAGGGGGGACTGGGCTCCCGGGGTGGGGCGCGATCCCACTGCCTTCATTCTATTTCCCCTACTCGATTCTAGAGGTCGACCGATATGGGTTTTTCTCTGGCCGATGCCAAAGCCAATATTTAGAAATCGCGGTGGCCGATGGCCGATATATGATGCCGATTTTTTTGGGCCGATATATTAGGCCGATTTTCTTTTTTTTTTTTTTTTTTTTTTTTTCCCTTCATCTCATAAAATCTAACAGACCCCTTTTACACTGGGGCAATGCGCTGGCAGGATGTTAAAAAAAAGGCCTGCAAGCAGCATCTTTGGAGCGGTGTATACCGCTCCTCCACCACTCCTGCCCATTGAAATGAATGCGCACCGCTGCCGAAGCGCCTGCAAAGCGTTTTGGCAGCAGCGCTTCAGGGGCGCATTTGATCCCTTCTTCGGCCGCTAGCTGGGTTATAAGCGCCCCGCTAGCAGCCGAAAAGCGCCGCTAAAATGACGGTAAAGCGCCGCTAAAACTAACAGCGGTTTAACCGTCAACACATGCCCGCTCCAGTGTGAAAGCAGCCTTAAGTAATAAGTGATACAGAAATTTTTTTATATTTAAACATTTATTAAACAAAACAAACCTCCAATCATTTCACTTGTATGTATAATTTAGATTAAAAAAAAATAACTATATCTTAAATATTTAATACACAAAACAGGTAATCAAAACTTTTGGACGAAAAAAAATGGGCTAACTTTACTGCTTTTTTTTTTTTTTTTTTTTTTTTTTTTTTTTTTTTAATTTCATTAGTGTATTTTTTTAAAACAAATTGCGTTTGAAAGACCGCTGCGCAAATACCGTGTGACATAAAATATTGCAACAACCGCTATTTTATTCTAAGTGATTTTATAGCAGAAAATACAGGATTTTTACTTGTAAGCAACAAGTGTCAGAAAAGATTTAGTCTTTAAATGGTTAAACTGAAAACTTCTCCATGGAGTTCAGTCTATTGATAAAAGAACCTGAAAGAGATACAAATGTATCTTCTTATCAGATTTGGCTGCCCAGAGGAGGAGAGAAGAAAACTTCAGACAACTTGCATTGACTATTACAGAAGTCATTTGCAAGTCCCGCTGAAGGTATAATCTGCTTTTTTTATCAGCACAATCGGCCGATGCCGATTAAGTAAAAAGAGCCAAATATCGGCCGATATATCGGCCGGCCGATATATCGGTCGACCTCTACTCGATTCTACTCATCCCACTCTAAACTTTCTGCTAACTCTCCTCCTTCTCAATTCCTCTCTCTACAATTCCTATTCCTACACTTTTTTCTATCAATCTTTTTTTCTGTTACATTGTACAAGGTATACATCCAGTGGTATAAATCTAAAGTTTGTCCACCTGTTATAATTTTTTCCTATTTTTCTAACATTCAGACAGACATGTAAAGTGACACTAACTTCATGTTGTAACTGTTACTAGAGCCGGGCTCTTTTCTGGAAACTACGACTGCACTTTATTATGTATCACCTTGTACTTAAATTTTCTATTTGTGTTCTATTATGAAAAATTTAATAAAAATTGTTAGTTTTTCAAAAAAAGATGATTCTTTTCACTGCAAATGTTCACAGCAACACTCCACGGCACATCAGGAACCACAAATCAAAAAAACTCCCAAGTATACATCACACGGAAACCAGATTAAAAAACAGGAACCAGATAAAAATAGGTAGAAATCAGCATACATGCAGAGCGAGAGCAAACCGGCTAACTGCATGGAGATAGACCAGACAAACGTGATGGTGTCACAGCCTCTAGCTCCACGCGACGCGTTTCCCCTAAACAGGCTTCCACTGTGAACGGAGACATGACTGAATGCTGACACATCATGTTTTTATACTCACATGGCAGACACCGGAAGTGACATTCCCACATCCCCTTCCTGTGGTCACTTTATAGAAAATTATTTTTTCTTCAAAAAACTGCTCTTTAAAAACTAAAATCAATTTTTCTTCTTAACCCCTATGCAGGGAAGAAAGAAAAAGTGCTCAAAAATAAGAAATTAAAAAATATCTTTTTATTAAAGATCTATTTTTCTTTCCATATGAAGAAATCTTTTAAATTTCTTCAGAGCATTTTTGTTTTCAAGATTGCACACACTTAACCCAAAGTGGGTTCGCACGTTTTATCCAAAAGCATCTGCTTTACATGTGCATATCTCTCCATATGTATAATTGGGCGTTCCTGATTTGCACTTCCATTTATTATACATATATAAACCTTTAAATAACATATATTACTTTTAATCATCCTCTAGCTCACTTTAATTCAGTTCCTCCGTATGGTTATGCAGCAGTCTAACCAGAAAACTACAAAGGATCCTCATCAAAGGAACCAGAACTTTTCTCATAACTGAGGATTTACATAACTTTTATATCACAGATTCATTTTACATTGTATTCAATAAAGACATTACATATAAAAATACAAAGGATCAATTAAAATTTATTTGTTTTAAAATTCTTTTTAAAAACTTAGGAAGACTATTACCCGTTATCTATTATCAATGTAGCAATTGATATCCCATTCCACGTTGAGTCCTAGGGGTTTATAACATTGGAGGTCGTATATCCATCTGGTTTCACGACGAGAGATGGACCTTCTCATATTACTTCCCCTCCAATGGGGGGGTATACTTTTCTATCGCTATTACCTTCAAAAGTGCTGTATTTCTGTTGTGATGTATTCTAAAGTGTTTTGAGACACTGTCCTACAAAACCCCTCCCGATATTTCCTAAATGTTCCCCTATACTGATGTTAAGGGCCCGGTTGGTCCTCCCCACGTATTGCAACCCGCAGGGGCAGATTAACAAATAGACCACTCCCACTGTGCTACATGTGATAAAATCCTTGATGTCATATATTTTGGTAGTTACATTAGAGGAGAAGGTCGAGGTTCTGATCGTCTGGGAGGTTTTGCATACCTTACACCTCCTACAGGGGAAAAAAACCCTTTTAAATTTCCAAACATGCTTATCTTAGGAGGACATTCAATAGCGCTCGGTGCCAGTTTTTCCTGAATATAATATTGGCAGAAAGGACAGGGCCCAGAATTTCATCTCCCCTCAAAATATTCCATTACTTTTTCATAACTTTGTTGACCCACCTATACTGTGATGAAAAAGTGGTGATGAAGGCCCACTCAAAATCCTTATTTGCGCCTTCCTTCACGTTGGTTCTAGGTTTCAGGAGTTGTTCTCTCTCAATATTGGCTATTTTGGCCAACTCTTCTTCCAATATGTCAGACCTATATTCTTTATCTTCAAAACGCTTTTTTAGAACCCCTGCTTGGTCTCGATATTCTTCAATCTGGGAGCAATTCCTTCTCACCCTCTGAAATTGGCCCTTGGGTATAGCTTTCAGCCAATTTGGATGGTGACAGCTTCCAATAGGAATGTAACCATTCCTATCGGTTGTTTTAAAAAAACGTTTTAGTGAGTAATTGCCCCCCATTTTTGGTAATCGTGAGATCCAGAAAGTTAACTGAAGTTATACTTTATTCGTACGTGAAATTAATGCCCCTTTTGGTGGAATTAACCTTTGCCATAAAAGACTTCAACGATTCTGCGTCCGCCTTCCACTAAAAGAAGGCGTCGTCAATAAATCTTCGCCAAAAAAGTAGATGGGGACATTCCCACGCAAATATATGGTCATTTTCCCACAACACCATAAATAAATTGGCGAGGCTGGGGACAAATTTTGCCCCCATAGCCACGCCTGTACGCTGTAGGAAATATTGGCCATTATAATAAAAGAAATTATGTTCCATTACAAATTTTAATAGCTTTAGAACAAAGTCTCTTGTTGACTCTTTAATGAAATCATCTTTACCAATAAAATATCTGGCTGCCAGATATCCTAGGTCATGTCTTATGTTGGTTTAAAGTGAAGAGACATCCGCAGTCACTAGTAGGGTATCCTCATCCACTCTTAATTGTGAGATTTCATTGATAATCTGTGACACATCCTTCAAAAAGGCTGGAGTTTTAGTTACAAGCGGTTGTAGAAAAAAATCTACAAACTTACCTACTTTGGAGGTGAGGGAGTCTATACCACTCACTATTGGTCTGCCTGGTGGTCGTACTGGGTTCTTATGTATTTTTGGTTAATAATAAATCGCCATTTTTGGTGCCAGTGGTATCAAAAACTCAATCTCTTTTTTTACTAATGATCCCTTTTTTGAAGCCATCCTGAATTATCACATTCAGTTGCTTCCTATATCCCACCGTGGGGTCACGCCTCAGGATAGTGTAGGTCTCTATCAGATAGCAAATGATCCATTTCCTCCAGATACTCTTGTTTCTTGAGAAATACAATCCTCCCCCCCCTTTATCCGCGGGGCGTATTATTAGTTCTTTTTTTCTCGCGCAATGTTTTTATACCCCTATCGATCTCATTTTTGTTTTATGTTTTTATTATTCCTGAATTGTACCTTTCGTAAATCTTGCATTACCAGGTTTTTAAACACTGTTATACTGGGGGCTGGTTTCTCTGGAGGGTTAAAAAGGGATGCGTTCCTAAGACCTGTCTTCCTTGGTACCCTATTCAGCTGCGACCCTGAATTTCTTATAATGGGATAAGTTAAAAAATGACGTTTTATGTTTAGTTTTCTCACATATTTTTGGAGGTCTATAAACATTTGAAATTTATTTATGCTCTGTTTAGGAGCAAATTTTAGACCCAAGTTCAAAGTCTTCTTCTCCGTATCTGTTAATTCTATACCACTAAAATTAAAGATCCCCCCCCCATTCTCTACCTTTATTTTTTTGGGTGATCTGTTTTCCTCCCCTACATCCTCTTTTTGTCTTCCTTTTTTGCCTGGGTGTTTTCCTAAAAAAACTTTCTGATTTATTCCTAAGTGGGGCTACATTAGGTAGTTTCCCAAAAGGGTCTGGGTTGAAATTTCCGTAACCCCCATAGTTGCCTCTGGGTGATTCCTCCTTTCTGTAACTCTCATACCGCTCCCTAAGGGGGTAATATCTATTTTAAACCGGAGCCTCATATCTCCAGGATGGGTTGGGGGACTCCCATGTCCCCCCCCCTGCTGCTCATTCCCATATGGTCTCATGGTTGAAGGATCTTCATACCTCCCCATATAGTCCATATTAACTCTTCCCTGGGGATATTGGTTGCGATTATTTTGAGGGGTATGAGGTGGTCTATTACCTCTATTCTCTCTCGCAGGGCCTGAAGCCTGTAGTTTATCTCTATTCTTTTGGTAATAATTCACGGGTGACTGTTGATATTGGTTTTTTGGACTTAAAGGGCACTCCTTTCCCCCTCTTCCCCCTTCTCCCCGTTGTGATGGGGGTCCTAATCCTCTTTCCTCTTTTTTTTATTTTCCGGGGGGGGGGGGGGGCTTGTATCCCATTGCTGGCTTCCATATTCTTCATATTATCTGTATCTCCCGTTTCACTCTCTCCTGCCATTTTAAAGACGTTATGTGTTTTGTAATCCTCAACGCCCCTTAATATTTCTTCCTCTTTTTTTATCCTCTGTTCCTCTTCCACCTCAATCAAAATCTCTGAGTTCCTTTATATAGATATGATACAAACTCTTTATTATATGGTGAGATTTTTTCTTTAATTTCACTTATTTCCTGTTGCAACTTGGTGGCTTTTTTGCGTTTCTTGGAAACCAAAAAATCCAGAAAAGCTAATCCCACACCATTGAAATAAAGGAACCACTCCTGTGGTTCTTGGTCTCCCTTTATCAGGGTTACGCATGCCACCTAAGGCTTCTAGGAATCATCTTCTCTTTTAGGTATCTCTCCAAGAAAACCATATCCCAAGAAGCATGCAACTCCGCAATTAGGACATTTTTTAGTCTCATAAAGATTCCTCTCATGTTATCGGTCTCAGGTGCAGTCTGATCAAAGACTACTTCTGGATCGATTTTTCTACTCTTATGATATTCAAAGATATCCATTTTTCTATCCTCAAGGAAATGTGTATATTCTACTATACCCGCACCAATAAATTCCTATCTCTCTCTTTTTGTTATAAAGACCGATATTGGAAAGCTGCAAAAAATTTATTTAAAAATGGGTATTGTAACCTGGGGGACAGGTGGCAGGTACAAAGCTCCCTGGGATGAGCAGTCTTTCAGGCACAGATACCAAATCCAGTGAAATAGTGACAAACAGTGCAGTGTTTATTTGTGATATATACAAATCTATATACAGGTGCTGTACAGTGTTCCAAAAAAAAACAAATAGTAACAAAAATAGCCAAAACAAAACCTAGCCATGTCTCGGCACTAACTAAACAATATTTACAGATCCTAACTACCAAGCTGAGCAAGCCTACAGCTTGTCAGCTTCTACATACCTTTTTGCTCTCCTACACAGAAGTTTGTCTGAGTATCCCAGGCCAAGAGCAAAGGCTGTCTGCTCAGGTGAGCTTAAATTAGCCTGGGGGAGAGGACCAAGACCTGAACTGGACCATGGATCAGAGATCCCTGAACCTGTATGAGAGGAGCCTGGGAGATGTATAAACCCCGAACAGGACTTTTCCTGGCTCTCTCTGGGACGCTCTGCTACATATCCTCCCCCTTGTTTCAACCCCAGGGTTGGGACACCTGTAGCCCAACAGGAGTGAACACGGGACAGGGCATCTACATTCCCCATCTCAACACCTGGCCTGTGTTTTACAGTGAATGAGTAATCCTGTAAAGCCAAAAACCACTGGTTCACCCGTCTATTAGTCTCCTTCTTTTGGGCCATCCATTTCAGAGGAGCATGGTCAGTTATTAACTCAAACTGGCGTCCTAACAAATAGTACCTGAGTGCATCCATGGCCCACTTTATGGCTAAACACTCCTTTTCAATGACTGCATACCTTTGCTCATGGTCAGCTTTCTGCTTAGGTACACCACAGGGTGTTCTTCCCCATTGTGTACCTGTGATAGTACTGCCCCGATACCAACATCAGACGCATCCGTCTGAACCAAAAAATCTTTGGAGAAATCTGGGGAGTACAGTACTGGTTGTGCACAAAGGGCCTTCTTCAGGACTTGGAAAGATTCCTCTGCTACTGAGGACCATTTCACCATTACAGAGTCTTTCCCTTTCGTAAGGTTTGTCAGTGGGGCAGCTATAGTTGCAAAATTTGGGATAAATCTTCTATAATACCCCGCAATGCCAAGAAAGGCCCTGACCTGCTTCTTGTTTGCAGGACGTGGCCATTCCTGGATGGCTTCTATTTATTCACTTGAGGTTTTATGACACCACGCCCAATAGTGTAGCCCAAATACTTGGCTTCCTCTAGACCAATGGCACATTTTTTTTGGATTTGCTGTAAAACCTTCTTTGAAGAGGGAATCGAGGACAGCCTGGACACGGGGCAAGTGAGACTCCCAGTCAGTGCTATGTACCACTATGTCATCTAGATATGCTGCTGCATATTGTCGGTGGGGTCTTAGGGTCCTGTCCATGGCCCTCTGAAATGTGGCGGGGGCATTTTGCAACCCAAAAGGAATTTTTTTATATTGAAAGGAACCCTCCGGGGTCACAAATGCAGTCTTCTCTTTGGCGCTACCAGTCAGGGGTATTTGCCAATAACCTTTTGTCAAGTCCAAAGTGGTCAGATAGCGAGCCTTGCCAAGTCGGTCTATAAGTTCGTCCACTCTGGGCATTGGGTACGTGTCAAACTTTGTCACTGCATTAAGCTTCCTGAAGTCATTACAGAACCTCCAAGTGCCATCCGGTTTTGGGACTAACACGATGGGGCTAGACCAGTCATTATTGGATTCCTCAATGACATCTAGCTCCAACATTCTTTTAACTTCCTCGCTGATGTCCTTTCTCCTCGCTTCAGGAATTCGGTATGGTTTGAGCTTGACACGGACCCCAGGTTCAGTAACAATATCATGCTGAACTGCTGAAGTCGTGCCAGGTAACTCTGAAAATTTCTCTCTCTTTCTTATCAGGAATTCTCTAGTTTCCTGCTTTTGAGAATATGACAGGGTGTCTGGAATCGTGACCTTAGGGATCAGAGGGGACTCAGTACCCTTAGGCGTTACCGGGAGGGACCTCGCAGTTAACGCCAGTCTATCCTTCCAGGGCTTTAACAGGTTTGTGGTAAATCTGTTCGGGCTTCCTTTTTCCTGGTTGATATATTTTGTAATTGACCTCCCCAACTCTTTCAATTACTTCAAAGGGACCCTGCCACTTAGCCAGGAACTTGCTCTCAACAGTGGGAACTAACACCAGGACCCTATCACCAGGTGAGAAAACACAGAGTTGTATATGTTCTGTTGTATATCCTCTGTTGAGCTGTTTGGGCCTGCAGTAAGTGTTCTTTTACCATCGGCATCATTGCTGCAATCCTGTCCTGCATTTGAGCGATATGCTCAATGACACTTTTTTATGGGGTGTCTGCTCCCCCTCCCAAGTTTCTTTGGCTATGTCCAAGAGTCCCCGAGGGTGTCTCCCATAAAGCAACTCAAAGGGAGAGTACCCCGTGGAGGACTGGGGAACCTACCTGATGGCAAACATCAAGTATGGTATCAGGAAGTCCCAGTTTTTCTCATCCTTGTCAACAACCTTTTTTAACATGCTCTTTAATGTCTTATTGAAGCGTTCCACCAAGCCATCCGTTTGAGGATGGTACACCGAGGTTCGCAATTGCGTCACCTTAAATAACTTGCACAGCTCTCTAGTTATTCGTGACATAAATGGGGTGCCCTGGTCTGTAAGGATTTCTTTAGGGATTCCAACACGACTGAACACCATAAACAGCTCTTTGGCAATGTTTTTAACAGACGCGGTGCGTAAGGGAATGGCCTCTGGGTAACGGGTAGCATAATCCATGATTACGAGGATATGCTGATGACCTCGGGCAGACTTGGGGAGTGGACCCACAAGGTCCATGGCAATCCTCTCAAAGGGCACTTCAATAATGGGCAAGGGCACTAAAGGACTTCGGAAGTGGGGTAGTGGGGCTGACATCTGACACACAGGACAGGATTGACAATAATTCTCAATATCCTCCTGTATCCCGGGCCAATAAAACCTGCGCAACACCCTTTTCAGTAGTTTTCTCAACCCCTAAATGACCTCCTAGCAAGTGCCCATGGGCAAGTTCCAACACCACCCGTCTGTATGGCTTGGGGACCACCAACTGTTCAACCACTTCATCATTTTTTTTTTTTTACATGCATGATACATTAAATCCTCATTTGCTGCTGAAATAAGGAAAACAGAGCCTGTCCCATGATTTGACAGGTACATCATTAATCACCATTACATTTTCCCAGGCCCTGGCAAGGGTTGGGTCTTTTCTCTGCTCGGTACCAAAATTTTCCTTGTGTACATTAAGGTCAGCAAACTCCAACGTAGGCTCAGATTCAGCAGATGGCTGTCCAGCTCCACTGGTTGTGGGGACCTCCTCAGGCTCCTCCAGCTCTCCTGCCATAACTGAGAAAGGAAAACCCGGGGAGCACTGAAGAGTCCCCTGAACCCACATTGTCAGTAGTGGCCAGGAGGTCTGGCTCTGTCACGGAGTCAGCTACTGCGACCGGGTCGGGATGATCCCACAGTTCCCAAAACTTAGGGAAGTCCCTAACAATGATGGCCTCATGCACCAAGTGGGGCACAAGTCCGACCGGATGGGTCACCGTACCTAAGTCTGTTTTAAACTGAACAGTGGCTATAGGATACTCGCGGGTATCCCCATGTATACAGATCACAGCAACTTTTTTAGCATGCAAATTCAGTTTCCACCATCTCAGCTGTAACCACAGTCACTAGACTTCCAGTCCAGCAAGGCCGTAATAGGCTTATTATTAACAGTCATTTGGCACATGTGTTTTCCCATACTTGGTGCTGCAGCGCATGAAACAGCAGCAAACATAGACTGCCTTCTAATAGATCGCACTGCATTGGTTCATCTGTCAATGGACAGTTTGCTGCAACATGTCCCAGTTCTTGGCAACGAAAACACCTCATGTTTCCCCAGTTTGGTTTGCTGACAGGCAGTAGCTTCCCTTGTTTGGGACGCCAAACTTCAGTCCTGGCACCAAAAATCCTCCCCCCTATTTCCTTGCCATGCTTACCACCCACTTCCCCTGGAACAGTCTTACCGGTTGCCTGGGGAGACCGTGGCTTTGGGCGGAAAGTCCGTGCGGCTGTCGGGGTGGTGACCAGGTTCTCTGCTGCTGTAATTAAAGCAAAAGGTGGTTCAACAAAATACTGACACAAGGTGGTGGTTTTTTTTTTCCAGCTCAGTGATTTCTGTCTTTTTTCGGTTTTTTTTCTGACATGTTGGTGTTATCTTTCACTTGGATGTTATAAGTTATACTGAGTAAATACAGTGGGATAAAACAAACTGTCTTCATTTCAAGCAGAGCAACAAAATTTTAAAGGGGGGTCATTCTTTTCTATACCCACTGTATGTTTTGATGTCATATACTGATCTTTTGTGCTCTCTTCGGTTAGGCCATTTTTCCTTGCTGCCAAGCTAAAAAGGTTCTGAAGAAGATAACATGTAAAACGCATTGACTTCTTCTTTGACCATACACCAAAGTTAAATATGCATCGACAGTTGGTATGGCTGACCTCCCATTTAATAGGCATCATTTAATAATCTAATAATTTTAGTTACCTCTTTAATCATTTTATAATAAAATATACCCTTTTCTTAATCTGGTTGTTCCTCTTAAGTACCAGTAAAGTCCAACAATGTGTGTTTTTTGTGCAGTAAATTAAAAGGGCAAGCATAACATGGTTTTTGGCTTTAAAGAGGTTGTAAACCTCAACTTGCAAGTTGTACCTATAGGCAGGCCTATTATAAGGTTTACCTATAAGTACTGTAAATATCTCATAAACGTGCACCGTTTTTAGGAGATTTTTACTGTATACTGCGCTGATGTCAGCGCATGAGCTCTGAAGAGACGGCCGCTCGTGCCGTTTCTTCAGGAGTCAGTGCTGTGACTTGCGGCTCCCGCATGCATGTGCGGGAATGACGGCACAAAGCCGGAGTCCGCAGGCCCGGAAGGAAGATGGCCAAAGATGGATACAGCCTGCAGTGGGGACGGCGCGGCCTTCGTTTGCAGGTAAATGCTACATAATGTGCTAGTATGGGATGTGTAGGTTGGAGCCTGGCATTGGATCAGTTTTGTTTCGTCCAGCGTGGTATATATATATATATATATATATATATATATATATATATATATATATATATATATATATATATATATATATATATATATAATATATATATATATATATACATATATACGCCTGCTCCCCATTGCGTTCCAAGCATCAGTTTCCACCTAATGTGGAAACGACGTCCTAACTGGATTAAAGCCTCTCGGCGAATACATCTATAACCTTTTGTACAGTGGCGGCCATGTTAATTTACTATGTTAATTAATGTCTTCAGGTTTAAAGGCGTGACGTAGCAACCATAGATGCATAAAATCTAGAGTGCCAGCAAACTTTTGACTGTTTACACTGTACCATTTTTGTCACATGTAATATTATGCTGGAATTGTACAAACTTATTTGTTCTGGGAACAAAACATGGGCACTGTTCCCAAACTTGCAACTATGAGAACTTTTATCACAGAACATAGTTAATCTATGACTGTATAAAGTTTTTCATGTAATAAATTGTAAAGTTTTGTAAAGAAACAATCTTTTGTCTGCTAAGCAGTTAACTAGAAATATTTGCAATTTACGCTATGAAATGTCACTGCATTACAAAGGAAGAAGGCAAATGGACTGGTCACACCATAACGCAATGAGCTGCAACACCTGAATGTTTGTGTGGAGGGGAGTTGCATCAGGCACCCATTCTAAAATTATCTGGCTGCCTTTTTTTTTTTTGCACAGGGCATATGCATTTAAGCACACTAAAGATTGGTGTTGGCTTGCAGTTAATGTTGCACTGCAATACACATCCATTGTGCTTTGTAGTAACAAGTGTTAAAATGCGTGTTGTGTGACAGAGCTCTTAAAAAAAAGGTCACAGTAGAACTGTATGCAGCCCCGGGCTATAGTACTGAATACTACAATGGGTGTTGCTATGCATTACATTACTTACATGTGGTTAAACCAGTATAGCAAGACAAAATGCAACTAAGGCAATAACATTTTACAAAGGGAAGCAATAGCTCAACTTTTTTGGTCTCTTAAATGCACCTAGATTCAATTTACAAGGTATGCTCCAATCCAAATTTAAAGGCAAACATTGAGATTAATACAGGGACAATTGCCTACCCACTCGCCAAATTATACTTTTCATCTAGGCATTTTTGTACACTCAAGTCAACAGTCAACCCTACTGTTCATAATTTGTAATTTGAGATCCCGTTTGTGATACAAGAGGAATTCCCACACCCCAACAAGCTCTGTGGGCTCTCTGCGGTCTTTCAAATATAAAAAGTCTGGTGTGGATAAGCAAAATCACTTTTTTACCACCTTTAAAAAGTTGTAACAACTTTGTGTAAAAAAAAAAAAAAAATAACAAATGGAAAGGGCTTGTAAACGATCACCTTGTAAAACAACCCATTCCATATAAAATAAAAATGTTGGGTGTACTGGCCTTCTGCCCGGAAGTATCGAATCAAGCATCGTGCAAATGCTCTGTATCGGTGCAACCCTACTGCTTATTGTGGTCGGTTTTAATAGAAAAGCAGAGGGGACTGGCAGGAACAGGGATTTTACAGAAAGTAATACAAACAGAACATGATACTTTCTCATACAACTACATGTTACAGCAGGCACCCATCAGGAATATGAAGTGCTGAGGTAACAAACGCTTTACATTTATACTGTGTATAGAAAAGGCTGCGCTGCTTATTAAGCGAGTGTAATCGTGAATCACTTAAGTTACCACAACTAATTCACCCATATGTGATGAAAAAACAGTGAAAAGAGAACTATATTGCTGACAAGTACTTAAACTTGGGAGGAGCGACGTGCTGACGTCACCACCATCCATCGCTGATCCCGGAAGCTACAGGCAGCAGCTGTGAGCCGGCCGGCATATGTTTTAATACGCGATTTACAACTACCTTATTGTAAGTGCATGTCTATTATTTCTTTTAATAAATGGTAATTGTGTTACGCTATGGAGCTTTCTCTTTTGTATTTATCCATGGGAATTGAGCGTTAACATACCGTCCAGTGGACCCCTTGAGTGGTGACCCTTGGAGACTCTTTTCCAGCAGAGACCCAGTGGCTGGGGGACACAGCCACATGCCCATACAATCTCCCTAACAAGAGATCAATTGATCTGGTATGGGGCAGCTTGTTTTGAGGTGGAGGAATTTCCCTATCATCACGCTCTTCAGGGTGTCGGCATTGCATGCTTCACATCGTTTGGAAGATTGTTTTTTTTTCTTCTTTTTTTTTTTTTTCTTGTGAAAGACTTTCTCAGCAAGAAACTTTCTGTATGAACTTTGCTGTTTTTGTTCAGTTTTGGATTTTTCATACCTAAAGATTAATCTATTATGCTCAAATTTGTGGGAACGAAGTTTAAGTACTTGTCAGCAATATAGTTCTTTCTTCACTGTTTTTTCATCACATATGGGTGCATTAGTTGTGGTCATTTAAGTGATTCACGATTACACTCGCTTAATAAGCAGCGCAGCCTTTTCTATATACAGCATTACAAAGTGGAGGTTGTGTCACATTCATGGTTGCAGTAGCATCAATAATTTTTTTGTTTTCACAGATACACATATATCTTCATTGATCACATTTAGGGATAGCGCAGTATTTTTTTGGTTTGGCTTTACATTTATAGTGACCCTTATATAGTAGACAAAGCAATAGTTCCCTTAAAGCTAAACTTTACGACCACTCTAAGCATTTTCCCCAACCCCCCCCCCCCATCGCAAGTTTTCATCCTGTTTTTCAGACTATTTATCTCTAGATCTAGATATATTACACACACACACACACACACACCTACTTTTACACATCTGCATTTTTTTTTTATATTCTTTATTTATCATTTTGTATAAATAACAATACATTTCTTTGCAGGGCCATGTCTTCAAACATAACCTCTATAAAATTTATAGTACAAAAACACTATATCCCCTCCTACCCCCCCATCCCACCCTCCCCAACCCCCCTCCCCCTTCAGGACCGTGCTAGTCCAATGATACATGAATCCAAGTACTATCAATTATGGTAAATCGACGATCTCCTTCAAATAATCCCACGTCCCTTTGAACTTGGTCCAGGCGGCCCATTTCCCTGGTTGCTCTATTTCTTCTTCCTCCCTGTCTAATTTTTCGATGTTATAAATTTCGTTGAGACTGATCAACCAGTCTCGAGTGCTGGGCCTCGAGACATTCGTCCAGTTCAAGGATATCTGTCTCTTGGCTTCATCTAGCATAATAGGGACTAGGGAGGACCTATAGTTTTTTACCGAGTCCGAGGTTTTGTGGAAAAGACAGACCCATGGGTCCGCGTCTATTGCTTTTCCAGTAATTAATTTTATTAACCTTAATATTTTTTCCCAGAAAGTTTTTATAACGGGGCACCCCCACCAGATATGGGCCATTGTTCCTAAAACTAGGCATCCTCTCCAACAGGTGTTTGGTTTAGTCCCATCCATTTTACTGACCCTATCTGGGGTGGCGTACCATCTCGCAAGACATTTAAAATGGCCTTCTATTCTTCTGGTGTCTTTTGCTACATAGTGGGCCATCTTCAAGATCTTTTCTATCCCAGTTTCGCTACAGTGAGACCCCAATTCCTGTTCCCACTTTTTAATATAAGGGGGTATCTCCAGTTCCTCCTCAGTACCCAAGATCCTGTAAATTTGCGTTATTTCCCTTCCTGTCTGTTCCTTTATGCAGAGCTGCTCGAATGGTCTAAGTTCTTCCATACTCCTAAGTGGTTTAGGAAGTCTCTCTATGAAATGGGAGAGCTGAAGAAACCTCCATCCATTCATTATCCAAAGGTTAGATTCTGTACTTAATTCTGAAAATGTGCGAATTTGCCCCTTGTGTAGAAAGTGTTTCAATTGTACCATGTCACCCTTCAGCCAACTCCCTCCCACCTCCCTCCTCCCTGGCTCAAAATAAATATTATCCTTCATGTGAATCAGTGGTGAATTATATGACCATTTGTTCTTACAGTGTATCCTATCCCAATGTTTAAATGTGTTTTGCGTTAATTGTGATGTGTGAGTGCCCAATGGTCTAAATTTTGGGGGGTTCCAAAGTGCCTGTCCTAGATTTGTGTCACTCAAAAAGTGTTCTATGTGAACCCAACGTTTATCTGTGTCTTTTTTGTTCCATTCCGTGATCCTAGATAGCACTACAGCGCTATAATATCTGCTAAAGTCCGGTAGAGCTATTCCCCATTTTTTCTTCCCCCTACTAAGAACTGTATAGGCGATGCGTGGTTTTTTACCCCCCCATACTACCCCGCTTATTAGCCTCCTAAGAGCCTTCAAAAAATACCCAGGTAAGGGGATGGGCAGCATTTGAAATTTGAACAGGATCTTGGGTGTTAAACTCATTTTTATCGCATTGACTCGCCCAAACCACGAAAGAGGTCTGGTCTGGAGTCTTCTCGCTTCTCGTCTGGTATCATCTAGCATAGGTAAAAAATTTTTTACAAATAATCTGTTGAAGGAGTTGGCCAATTTAATCCCTAGATAATCCATCTCCTCTTTCCAAGGAAAGGGGAAAACTGCAGCTAAATGACATTCTTCTTGCTTGTTTATATTTATATTTAAACATTCGGACTTACTAGAATTAACTTTGAAATTCGAAACTTCTCCATATTTTTCGATAATGTGAAGTAGATTGGGAAGAGTTATTCTAGGGTTGGTAACAAAGAACACAATATCATCAGCGAAAGCCGCTAGTTTATGCTCCTCCGTTCCAACCCTTACTCCTCCGCAGTCCACATTTTTGCGGATGGTAGACAGCAGCGGTTCAAGGGTCAGGACGAACAAGAGAGGGGACAGGGGACAGCCCTGTCTTGTTCCATTGAGCATCCTAAAGGGCTTGGAAGTAGTCCCATTTACTCTCACCATACCTGCCGGGCAACTATATAGAGCCCTAACCCAAGAGACAAATCTCTGGCCAAGCCCTAGGGCCTCTAAAGTGTTCATCATGAACCCCCAGTCTACCCTGTCAAAAGCTTTTTCAGCATCAATTGACAGGAATAGAGCTGGGGGTCCACCTTGTTTACATACTTCTGATAGAAGCACCGCCCTAACCCCATTGTCCCTACACTGTCTCCCTTTAACAAAGCCTGCCTGGTCCGGGTGCACAAGATTTGTCATTTTCTCTTTAAGCCTATTTGCTAAGACTTTTGCGTAGAGTTTGACGTCTGCGTTCAGAAGGGAGATTGGTCTATAACTAGAACACAACCTGACGTCCTTCCCTTCCTTCTGAATAAGTGTAATTGTAGCAGTCAGGGCCTCTATTGTCAGTTCACCTCCTGTTCCAAGCCCATTCCAAAAATGACAAAGCCTCGGTACCAGGATATGTTTCATTTTTTCTAAATAGAGAGTAGTGAAACCATCCGGGCCTGGACTTTTCCCCTTCGGAGACTCCCTTAATGCTGCCAAGATTTCCTCTTCTACCAAAGGTTTATCCAGTAGTACCCTGTCCTCTGCTGACAGACCCCTTAGTCCCGCCTCTTTCAGGAATTCCTTGCTCCTGTCTGAGTGGGATGAATCTTCTACTCCCCGATGCCCTATCGAATATAAATCCCTGTAATACTTCTGAAATTCATCTGCTATAGCGTTGTTCGATACTTTTACTGCCCCATCTTTGCTAAGTATTTTCTCCACGAAGTTCCTGCTTTTTTTTTTCTTGATTATCCTGGCCAGGTGTTTACTGGGCTTGTTGGCCCAGAAGTAGTTGTTCCTAGTTATAGCGTTTATAGCTCTCTTGGCCTCTAGGTCCATCATGTCTCTTAACTCCTCCCTCTTGGCGACCAGTGTTTGGTAACTATCTGGATCCCGGCCCTTAGCTTTTTTGTGTGCTTGTTCCAAGGAAAAAATTTCCTCTATCAGTTTTCCTTTGGCTTCTCTTTTCTTTTTTTTCAAACCTGCCCCTATTGAGATTAGAATACCCCTTATATAGGCTTTATGTGTGTCCCATAATAAAGCTGGTGATACATCCCCCGTGTCTTTTGCTTTAAAGAAAAAATCTGCTTCTTCTTGAAGTCTTTCCACTATCTCGGGATCTCTCAGTAGTTCCTCATTCAGTTTCCATGAGTAAGGACGCCCTTGCCCATCTGGTATTCTAATCTGCAACACAATCGGGGAGTGATCTGATAGGGTCGTTACTTCTATTTTTGTTTCTTTTATCTAATCTAGTAGGTTGTGATCTATAAGAAAGTAATCTAGTCTAGAGTAGGTCCCGTGCACAGGGGAGAAGAACGTATAGTCCCTCTCGTTGGGATGCTGGAGTCTCCAGACATCTATTAACTGACTTTGGTGTAGCTTACGCCTGATGACCCTGAGTGACACCTTCCCTGTCCCCTGTGCACGGGACGTACCATCCAGTTCCGGATCCAAACAAAAATTTAAATCCCCTCCCAAGATCACCTCGCCTTCTCCGAACTCAGACAGTTTTTTCAGAATCTGGCCCAAAAAGACCGTAGGTTTCCTGTTGGGGCAGTAGACGTTTACTAGGGTGACCAGTTTAGGGCCAAGTTTGCCTTTTAAAAAAATAAAGCGGCCGTCAGGGTCTGCCAATCTTTCTCTTAGGGAGAAATTTATGTCCTTTGAAAGCCCGATGGCGACTCCCCTCGACCCCCTATCGGGGGAGTCCCCATAGAACCACTGCGGGAACCTGGTTGAGAAAAGCCTAACTCTAGTGTCCAGGGTCAGGTGAGTCTCTTGTAGGAAGATTATATCTCCCCTTAGTCGTTCCAACTCTTTTAAAATTTTATGTCTTTTACAGGGTGAGTTTAGGCCTTTCACGTTATATGAGATAAATTTAATTTCTAGCATAACTGAGGGTTGGCTCGTCTATAGAATCCTCCCTTAGTCCTAGCACGTCCTGCAGTGCCCTCCCCCATTCCCCCTCCCCTACCCCCCCCCCTCCCCTCCAGTACCCCCCCTCCCCCACCACCCCCCCCCTCCCACCCGTGGTGAAATTATCACCCTGAGTCCACCAGGTTGGAACTTCACCTGTTCCAATCTTCAGAACTCCCTCCTCAGGGTGAAGCTCCAGCGAGAGCTCTAGCATCTACACTCCCTCCCGATGGAAGAGAATGTATAAGAGGTATCTTGTCTCCTTAATACGGTGGGACCGCCCCCAGCCCCCTCCCCCCCCCGCACCCCCCCCCTAGAACAGCAAGTCACCCCACCCCCCAGCACCCCCATAACCCATAATTTAGTTTAAAGCTTGCGACCCTCCCCCTCCCCAATACCGAAAGGAGAGGGGGGAAGGGCCAGGGGAGGGGGGGGGGAGGGGGGGGACCAAAACAGGGAGAAGTAAAGAGAAAAAAAAAAAAAAAAAAGAGAAGGATCTTCTCCACTGTCTCGCCGCCCCCTCCCCCCCCCCCACCATACCAACAACAGATCAAGACATTTTAATATTTTAGTCCTCTGAGTCTCTCAATCTATTTTGACCTGAGACAAATCTGGGATGGGGATGCCCAGGCTGTCACAGAAGTCCCGTGCCTCCTCCAGGTATCTCATCTTGCTTGATCTACCGTTTTTTAGTACTATCAGGGATGTTGGAAACCCCCAACTATATTTAAGATTTGCTTTCTTTAGCTGCTCCAAGATTGGTCTCATCTGTCTTCTGCGAGCGAGAGTTCCTGCAGAGAGGTCGGAAAATATCTGTAGCTCTTTGTCTTCGAACGTTATGGGAGGGGCTCCCTTCAACTTCTTCCATACTTTCTCCTTATCTTCATATTGGTGGAATTTAATGATCACGTCTCTAGGAGAATCTTGTTTTGCATGGGGAGGTCTTCTTACTCTGTGTACCCGGTCTATCAAGATAGGCTCTTCTTCTCGCTTTCCCATTATAGGGTTGAAGATTTTCTTCATCTTTTCCCCTAGGTCCTCGCCCTGTTGCTCTGGGATTGACCTGATGCGTAGGTTTTGTCGCCGACTTTGATTCTCCTGTTCTTCCATTCGAAATACCATGTTGCGGTTTTCAATCCGCAGTTTGCTGAGTTGGTCTTTTAATTCGGAGATTTCTTTAGTATGGCGCCCTGAATCTTCCTCCATCTCCTCCACTCGACGCAGGAGGTGGCCCATATCCGCCCGGACATTGGATATTTCAGTTTTTATCACATTTTCTAACTTAGTGAACATTTCTATAAGATCTGTTTTACTTGGTACAAGCGTCATTATCCTTTGTTCTTCCGCCAAACTCCAGACAGATGCCCCCTCCAAATCCAATTCTTCACGGACTTTGTCTCCCTGAGCCCCTTTTTGCTTCTGTTGCTCTTTCTTTTTATCTTTTGACCCCGGTTGTTTTGTCTCCATACCTGGGCTTTTGGTGCTTGCTTCTTTTAAATATCTTTGGATGGAGCTGGTATTGAGGCTATCTCTGGTGCTCTGAGGTTCAGTTGTTCGCGTTGAGCGGCCTCTCATACTTCCCCCTCCTGTTGCTGTTTGCTGCCACCCCTTGCGCAAGCCTGATCACCCTGGGCCTATTATCCCCTCAAAGGGGCATAGGGATATCCTGTAGTGCGCCCTCACTTTATGGGTGAGTGATGGAACCGTCCAGGCGTGGTGGTCAGGCGGGGGGGAGAAAGGGAGTGGAAGCGGGGGGGGAAAATGCACCCAGCCACTCAGTCTGCAAAACCCAGGGCACGAAACGTATGACTAGTGTATAGTCCACAGAAAACCTGTGGAGTTTTGTTCACAACACAAAATCAATGAGAAAATGTAGAGAAAAAAGAGAGAAAAAAAAATAGGGAGCCAGCTTTTGGCCTACTTTTACCGCCCATAGGAGGAAGTAATCAGTACACAGTCATGTTAAGAGAATCTCATATCCTCTAGTTTTCCTCTAGTACCTGCTAACACTCTACACTTGTGTCCATAAGAGAAAACACAGTTCATAGGTCAGACGGTTATCGGTGGACAAGCTGCAGCGCTGGCTCTTAGTAGCCGGGGTTTTATTGTTGATTATACATCTTTTCAATAACTTTATTTCATTTATCCACAGTTTTTCAGTTGTAAAACATGCAGTTCAGGGTTCAGGGTTTAAGCAAATGTATTGTTTCCCTACCGTTGCTGGTGGAGAGTCACAGGACCTCAGCCTAGTTTAGAATCCACTGCTTCTGAAACATTCACAGTGTCAGTCTCTGAGGAAATCATCTGCTCGCAATGCTGCTTGGGTGTGTGGAACTCGGGTTGTACTCCTCCACATTAGTGGGAGAGAGACCGCAAGTACCGTCTCCCTCCGTCTCCTCAGCGATGGGGGGGCAGGGGGGGGAGGGGGGCGGCAGGCCAGGCAAACCAGCACTGGAAGCGGCCGCTGCACCTAGCCCGGTCCGTGTCTCAGCGGTCTCTCACCTACACATCTGCATTTAATGTGCATTTTGCACCTGTGAAAAAAGGACGCAACTATGCACTATGCGTGTGTTTTTGATGCATTTTTGCATAATTTTCCATTCATTGTAGTTGCATTCTTGCAGCGTTTTTTTTTTTTTTTTTTTTTTTTTTCAGACCCCGGTTTGGCTTACACCAGGACCGACCAAAAATTCTGGCAAACTCCGTTAAAGTCTATGGGACACGAACATGAAAAATCAAAAGTACTCATTTTTAAAGGCTTCTATACAAGTTGGTGCCATAAAGTGTTTTTGGGGACCTGGGTCCTGCCCCAGGCGTCTGGTATAAATATTAAGGGGAACCCCGAGCCAAAGGGCCTGGTAATAGACTGGGGGGGGGGAGACCCATGCCGTTTTATTTATTTTCAATGAGTTTTATCTATATTGCCGGGACCCGACGATTCATTACAGCCGCGAGCAGTTTTTAAATGACTCTTTACAGGCATACTATAGACACCCCCCAGGCACGATATTTAAAGGAATATTTCATTTTTATTTCACTTTAAGCATTATTAAAATCATTGCTCCCGAAAAAAATGCCTTTTTTTTTTTTTTTTCGTTTTTTTCTTTTAAAACCTTTTTTGCATTGATACATGTCCCCTGGGGCAGGACCCGGGTCCCCCAAATACTTTTTTTTTTTTTTTTTTTATGGCAATTAATTGGATATAAGCCTTTAAAATTAGCACTTTTTTATTTTTCATGTTCGTGTCTCATGACTTTAGCAGGGTTCTGCAGCTTTCGAATTTTCTGAGAACACCGCATAATGTTCGTCGAACAGCGGGCTCGTCCCTATTGAAAATAGGTTAACCCCTTCCCTGCCAGTGTCATTTGTACAGTAATCTGTGCATATATTTATATTTTAATTTTTTTTTTTTTTATTTTTTTTTAGCACTGATCAGTGTATTTGTGTCACTGGTCCCCAAAAAGTGTCACTTCGTGTCCAGTTTGTCAGCCGCCATGTCCTGCTAAAAAAAACCTCATCTCTGATTTTTTTTTTTTTTTTTTTTTTTTTTACTTTTCCAATAAAAAAAAGTTTTATAGCAGAAAGTAATTTTTTTTTTTTTTTTTTTTTTTTTTTTTTTTTTTTAAATTGTCGGTCTCAGCCTTTTTTTTTTTTTTTAAATTTTTTTTTTTTATTTTTGGTTTTGTAGCGCAAAAAATAAACTGCAGAGGTGATCAAATGCCACCAAAAGAAAGCTCCATTTGTGGGAAAAAGACATCAATTTTATTTGGGTATAGCGTTGCACGACCGCTCAATTGTCAGTTAAAGCAACGCAGTGCCATATCACAAAAATTGGCCTGGGCAGGAAGTGGGTAAATCCTTCTGGGGCTGAAGTGGTTAATAAAGGAATGACAATTTTGTACAGTCTTAATTTTTTTGGTGAATGGGCTTCCAGCCTCCTGCCTGCAGACTCCGACAACCACTGCCCGGGATTGTGGGGAATGAAGGCCCCACCCCAAGGAACCCCCCATGTTGAGGGCATGTGGCCTGGTATGGTTCAGAAGGGGTGGTGGGGCAATACTAGCCCCCCCCCCCTTAAAATCCTTACCAGACCAGAAGGGCCTAGTATGCATGGGGGGGGGGGGGGGTGTACCTACTGACAGCTGAAGAGTCATCCATTAAGGATGCAGCAGCCAGCTTCCCGGCCCGCTCCTTAGCAACCAGTTCAATGCGATAAAATACTGCATGAAAGAGCGGTAATTACCGCTCAAACACAGCATTCATTATTTTAACGCAAAATTCTTAGTGAATTGCACTTTTTCAAAACTGATTTAACGCAGGAACTATTTTACTGCATCTTATTTCGAGTTAGTACATTTAGTGAATTGACATGCACAAAAAAAAAACACCACACTTTTTTATGCCCGAGAACCGGAAGTGACATCAGAGTTCCCTCTGGTCCTCTAAGAACATAGAGCCAAGTGGGGGCCATCTTGCCTTCAATAGACTTCCTGCCTAGCCATTGGCTGCATCAGATTACTTCTGGGTTTACCGACAGCTCTGGTAAACCTGAAAATGACCAGGAAGCAGCGGGAGGGGACACCTTTCCCGCTGCCTTTTTAAAAGTGATCCCACGATGAGTCTGCTGCAGGGATCACTTTTATCAGATGCAAAATCACTCACATCCCACATTGCCCTAATCGCTAGCTGCCATAACAATGGTATTTGTGAAAGTAATGACATATATATATTCAGTGGGCGGTTGGCAAGTGGTAATGAACGCCAATTACTACAAACGTGCGGAACAGGCTCTGAGCTACAGCATATATTACACACGTTTTTATGGGTAACGTGAGGAAGACTGCACCTTTACCAAGGTCAGTAGGAGGAAAAATACTTCCTCTTATGTGGTTGGTCAGTAGAAAGAAGAATGCCCCCTTACACTGGAGGTCAGTAAGAAGATTTTTTAATTAAAGTTTCTGATCTGTTGTCCCCTAAACCAGGGTTTCTTAATCTCTTTACCTTGGAGCAGGGGTAGGCAACATTTAAAGTGGTGAGATGTACCTGAACAACACGGGAGAAGTCAAAGATCACCGGGCACAGTGTCTTCTCCTCACACCTGATTTAAACCTCTAATTGCAGTACTACCGTGTCGCAAACGCGTACCTTGCATGGTAATCATGGGTTTAAATCAGGTGGTGAGAAGGCAACATATCGCCTCCTCACCACCTATTAACACACACGCTCTGATTGCTTGTCAGAGGAGCAGCACTTGATGAGCGTATATATGTGTGTGCATATATCTCTAATCTCTAATCTCAACTGAAGGAAGTAGCAGGAAAGAGGTAGAAGAGTTGCATGGAAGTTCAAATACCTTTTTCTTAGTGTAGTATTAGGAATTGGAATCTTGTAGATGAATGTACTCTCCTTTTTAGAGTTGAATCTTTGCCCGCCCGGATAGGTTTCTCTCACTAACCTAGCAGCCGATACGCAGCACAAACAAAAGTCTCTGCCACAGACTTAAATGGAATAGAAACCCGTACGATCCTCTGCCACAGAATGTAATGGTTTATGATGAACAGCAAACACAGTACTAGAACCTTTAAGCTGACCCAGCAGTACTATGTGGTAGGTTAACTTTAGGATGCGTCCTCCAACTGAGTCACCAGGCCCCTCTCCAGACCAGCACTCTGCATGATCCTTCCATGACGGGTCCTCCCCTGGGATCTTCTCAGTTGTCCAGCTTCTTCCTGTAGGACAGACAGCACAGGACCATTCTCTCGCCGCTGTGGTAGGCCCCAGACAGGCTTCTGGGCCCACCCACACGCTGCAGCAACGTGGTCCTCCCGGTTGGAGGACCACGAGGTAATACTCCTAACACATACCTGTCGGCCAGGAGAGCCAGCAGGTGGAAAGAAAAACCCTATAACATGGTGTCTGTCCCATAAATACCCTCTCCCAGAATGCAACTCGGAGGACCACCCCATCACCGGGACAGAGAAGCACTTGATGACGAACATACAGATGAGCTTCCCTGAGACCGTTTCAGACCGTTTGTGCAGAAATTCTTTGGTTATGCAAACCGATTGTTGCAGCAGCTGTGCCGGGTGTCTGGTCTCAGTCAATCATTGAGGTGAAGATGCTGAATGTGGAGGTCCCTGGCTGGTGTGGTTACACGTGGTCTGCAGTTGTGGGGCCGGCTGGATGTACTGCCAAATTCTCTGAAACGCCATTTGGAGACAGCTTATGGTAGAGAAATGAACATTAAATTCAAGGGCAACAGCTCTGGTGGACATTACTGCAGTCAGCATGCCAATTGCATGCTCTCTCAAAACTTGCGACATCTGTGGAATTATGCTGTGTGATAAAACTGCCCATTTTAGAGGGGCCTTTTTTTGTGGCCAGCCTAAGGCACACCTGTGCAATAATCATGCTGTCTAAAAAGCATCTTGATATGCCACACCTGTGAGATGGATGGATTATCTTGGCAAAGACGAAGTGTTCACTAACGCAGATTTAGACAGATTTGTGAACCATATTTGAGAGAAATTGGCCTTTTGTGTACATAGAAAAAGTCATAGATCTTTGAGTTCAGCTCATGATAAATACGGACGAACACAAGTGTTGCGTTTTTTTTATAATTTTGCTCAGTGTGTATTGGTCACTTAGGGAAAGTGTAGGATTCAGACATTTATGGAGACACAGTAGAGACATTTGAGCTTTAGAAAAAAAATAAAAAAAAGTGACATTGCCCACAGGGGAAAGCAATATAAAAGCATGAGGGACATTAATCACTTGCCGACAAGCCGCCGTCATACTGCGGCAGGTCGGCACGATCCTACGAACTGTCGTAGCTGAACATCTGTCTTTTTTTTTTTTTTTTTTTTTAAAGTGGGATCGCAGGCGCCCACTGCACAGCAGGGGTGCCGATGCTAGTGACCGGCGGTTGCGATCGCGGGCACGAGAGGCAGAACAGGGACGTGTGTGCGTGTGTAAACACACACACATCCCAGTTCTGTGAGGAGAGCGAGATTGTGAGTTCCTATGAGCTGGGAACCACAATCTCTCATCTCCTATAATCAGTCCCATCCCCCACAGTTGGAACACACACATAGGGAACACAGTTAACCCCTTGATCGCCCCTAGTGTTAACCCCTTCCCTGCCAGTGACATTTATACAGTAATCAGTGCATTTTTATAGCACTTGATCGCTATATAATTGTCATTTGACCCAAAAATGTGTCAAGTGTCCGCCATAATGTCGCAGTCTCGATTAAAAAACTCACATCGCCATCATTGCTAGTAAAAAAAAAATAAAATAAAAATGCCATAAATCTATCCCCCATTTTGTAGACGCTATAATTTTGCGCAAACTAATTGATATACGCTTTTTGCGTTTTTTTTTTTTTTTTTTTTTTTTGTTTTTTTGCCCCAATTTCTTCTACATATCTTTGGTAATATTTATTACAGCAAAAAGTACAAAATATATGTATTTTATTTTCACAATTGTCGCTCTTTTTGTTTAGCGCAAAAAATTAAAAACTGCAGAGATGATCACATACCACCAAAAGAAAGCTCTATATGTGGGGAAAAAAGGACATCAATTCTATTTGGGTACAGTGTCGCACGACTGCACAATTGTCAGTTAAAGCGACGCAGTGCCGTATTGCAAAAAATGGCCTGGTCATTGAGCAGCCAATTCTTCTGGGGCTTAAGTGGTTAATGTAGGAGCAAAAGAGCTTTTACAGGTAGTGGGCTTCTAATGTTTGAAAAGTTGTTGTTTTTTTCCTTCCATTTTCTTTAAATTCAGGTGTTTTTTTTTTTTTTTTTTTGTTTATTTTTTTGCCATACAGTGCCTTGAAAAAAGTATTTATACCCCTTTTTTAAAATTTTCCACATTTTGTTATGTTGCAAACCAAAAAACGTAAATTATTTTATTGGGATTTTGTGATGGACTAACACAAAGTGGCACATAATTGTGAAGTGGAAGGAAAATGATAAATGTTTTTCAAACATTTTTACAAATATGTGAAATGTGTGGCGTGCATTTGTATTCAGCCCCCCTAAGTCAATACTTTGTAGAACCACCTTTTGCTTCAATTACAGCTGCAAGTCTTTTTGGGGAGGTCTGTACCAGCCTTGCACATCTAGAGTGAAACTTTTGCCCATTCTTCTTTCCAAAAATAGCCCAAGCTCTGTCTGGATGGAGAGCATCCTATGAACAGCAATTTACAAGTCTTGCCACAGATTCTCAATTGGATTTAGGTCTGGACTTTGACTGGGCCATTCTAACACATGAATATGCTTTTGATCTAAACGATTCCATTGTAGCTTTGGGTGTATGTTTGGGGCCGTTGTCCTGCTAGAATCTCTAGCCCAGTCAAGTCTTTTGCAGACTCTAACAGGTTTTCTTCTAAGATTGCTATGTATTTGGCTCCATCCATCTTCCCATCAACTCTGATCAGCTTCCCTGTCACTGCTGAAGAAAAGCATCCCCACAACCTGATGCTGCCACCACCATGTTTCACAGTGTGGGTATGGTGTATTCAGGGTTATGTGCAGTGTTCGTTTTCTGCCACACAACTTTGGACAAAAAGTAAAATTTTGGTCTCTCCTGACCGGAGTACCTTATTCCACATGTTTGCCGTGTTCCCCCACATGGCTTCTTGCAAACTGGATGACTTATGGCCTTCTTTCAACAATGGTCTTCTTGCCACTCTTCCATAGAGGCAAGATTTGTGGAGTGCACGACTAATAGTTGTCCTGTAGACAGATTCTCCCACCTGAGCTGTTGATCTCTGCAGCTCTTCCAGAGTTACCATGGGCCTCTTGGCTGCTTCTCTGATTAATGCTCTCCATGCCTGGCCTATCAGTTTAGATGGATGGCCCTTGGTAGGTTTGCAGTTGTAAAGAGGGGAAGTGCCTGGAGCTGCTCCAAACATGCTCCACAGCATGAGCGTCAAGGACTACCTCTTTACCCAAGGATTGAACCAGTTAAAAGAAAAATTAACATTTTCTTAGAAAGTAAACATGATTAAAAACAGTTGGTACAAAAGTACATACACTGTGCACATAATGAAAACCGGTAATGGCCATGTAGGCCCTTGCAGTAGGTTTGCAGTTGTGCCATACTGTTTCCATTTTCGGATGATGGATTGAACAGTGCTCTGTGAGATGTTCAAAGCTTGGGCTATTTTTTTAAGACCTAACCCTGCTTTAATCTTCTCCAACTTTATCCCTGTTTGTTCACTAAGGTTCTCTAACAAACCTCTGAGGACTTCACAGAACAGCTGTATTTAAATTTATACTGAGATTAAATTTCACACAGGCAGATGCTTTTCACGAATTGGGTGACTTCGGAATTCAATTGTTTGAATAGGAAAATGAAGAAATGGCGCTGTTCTGGGGTGCAATGTTACATGCCCCTGTGTGACATTCAAATAATTAAAAAATTAAATAGAAATAAAGTGTCTTCTAAACCAAATATGTGCAAATGCTGCCAATGCATACGTGCAGCAATATAATAGACTCCTACTTAAGGTGACAGATGCTCTGCAACCTGTTGCCTCAGTGTAGTTCATATAAATTAATATTGCGCACAAAGAAATAAAAATATATACGATCCGCAGTGCATTTACTGAAAATGGTATGTAAATAAACCCTTTCATAAGATGACTAGTGCCCTTCAAATTCGTGCCTGAGTGATACTCCTGTGCATCAATCTCAACAAACCTATATTAAATTATACTGTGCTCATAAATAGTCCATATTTCATTTTAAAGAAAAAATAAAAAATCATGAAAATATATAAAATATCAGGTGTTCTTCAAATCTGTGCTCAGTGCTTCTTATAGGTATTGCACTCATAGTTACATAGTTGCATAGTTACATAGTAGGTGAGGTTGAAAAAAGACGCAAGTCCATCAAGTCCAACCTATGTGTGTAATTATGTAATCACTCACCGTAACCAATCACCCCACGCAGTGATATCTCACTTTTCACAGTATCTGCCACTGTGTAGCAAACAAAAGATTTTCTTCCACTGTGTCAGCTGTTTGTTTCCATGCCTTCGGTATATGATTCTCCTTTAACTCTCCCTCCGCATCTTCCACATGTAGAAAAGAGACCTCTCCGTAGTGTATTACCATTTTAAAAGTTTTTTTTTTTATATTTGTATTATGCATAAAAGTGGAAACTTGGATCTACTTCAAGTAAATAGAGCTTTAAAATACAGGAAGCCGGGACGATTCGCGTTCCACGGCTCAAAACCAGAAGTGATGCAAAGACACTGGAAGCTCCGCCCTATGTGTTTCGTCACTAAGACGTCATCTGGAGCGGCGCTATCTTGTTACACCCACCAATTTAAATAGCATGAGGTGCTCCCCTGATTGTCTGTGATAATGTTATTTTATCTATTAAAATTCCTAATCCATATTAGTTAATACTTCTAGAACGCACGAAGGGCAGAAGTATTATAACTTTTAGCTAACTGTATGTGATTAAATGTTAATGTTTTAAACCTGAAACTGACTAACTTTGCAACATCCAATACATGTAGCTCATAGGGACACCGCATGCTAGGACAATAATGGATACAATAATGGAAGCAGTTATAACTATTTAGAACAAAGTTATCAATTTCGTAAGCTAACCCATTAATCAATATGAAATTAATTATAGGAGATGTAAAAGCCACCTATGCAAACACTATATCTATGTATCCTAAACACACATATATGAATACATAAATTTTTTTTTAAAAAGTGGTGGGTGCATGTTAGAGAGAGATATATTCTCTATCTCTATTAGAGAGAGATCTCACACACATGCCTGTACATGTAGAAAGGGGGGGGGGAGGAAGTTCCCCCAAACAATATTGCCCCCCATGCTTGTATAAAAGCAATTTTATAACTGGCAAAAAGTGTGTAATAATCATAGTACTATCTGGTGTTTAAAAATCTTGTGTACCTAAAACCCATAGGAAGCATGCCTGACTGTGACTAGGGAGGCATATTAAAATGAAAAATCTTTTATAAAATTCATATTATTAAAAAGTGGGATTTGAATGTAAAAATAAAATTTAGAAATTAGTAAGAAAGCAATTAAGGTCTATATCTATGTTCAATCCATTAGGTTGGAGGGTATTGAATAGAAAAATCCATTTTGGTTCATTTTGTGATATTTTGATCGTTTTGTGGTCTCCTCTCCAGTGTCCCTTGATCTTGTCTATGGCATAAAAAATGAGCCCAGATGGATCTCTATTGTGATACTCTCTGAAATGTCTGGATACTCCATGTTTTAGGAAGCCCGTCTTTATATTGTTTATATGCTCCCGATTTCTGACAAATAGGGGCCTTGTGGTTCTTCCTACGTACTGTTTTTTTTTTTTTCTTCAAATAGTTTTATTAAGGGTAATAAAATGCATACACAGATGAAGAAAAATCACATCCTTCAAAACAATAAGTATATTAAGTTATTGATAATATTGATAGTTATTATCAAAAGGCATCATGTACTACTCGTGATATAACTAATTTTAATGATGTACTATTACCCTGAAGGATATTGTATAGTAATTAAAGAGAAAAAGAATTACAAGCAAAAGAAAATAATAAAAAAGAAATGATCAAATCTTAACTCTGAACGGTCAGTCTTGAAGCCTGAACAGGAACCACGGATTCCATTTGGCATCGAATGCAGGGATAGAATCGTGTAGGGTATGAAATATTTTCTCTGCCAACATCATACAGTCTATACGGGAGATAACTTGTGCGTATGGAACCGAAGATCATTTCCAGTGTAATGCTATTGCCCAAAGCATGGCTATACAAATTGAGTGGATTAACCTCATCAGGGGTTTGGTAAAATCAGGGATGTCCTGAAATAGGATACAGTGTTGGAAGGTGAGGGTGATAGAAGTCCCAGCTAATTTGTCAATCAATTTTAATACCTCTTTCCCGGTAGGTTGTAATTTTTCACATTCCCCGAATAGGTGTAAGTAGGAGCCTAAATGGGAGCAGACTCTAAAACACCTTGGGGAAGCATGCGGATACATTTTATTCAGGCGGACGGGGGTGTAATACCACCTTGTTGTGAGCTTAATGGCTGTCTCTCTGATTGTTAAGGACTTTGTGCATTTACGAATGTTTTGCCATCCCCTGTCCCAATCCAGGTCCTCATGTTCTAGGACTAATTCCTGTTCCCATTGGGATCTATATTTCAGGGTAGGTTTTTCTTCTACTAATTCTAATGACCTGTAAATTCCAGAGATGAGACCCTTTTGAAGGGGGGCGGTATGGCACACCTCCTCAAAAAGTGTTTTGGTATCTGAGGGTGGGCTGGTATAGTGCTGTTGAAAGAAATGACGAATTTGTAGTAAACGGTAACATTCTCTATCCGGTATATGAAAAAGAGACTTTATAGCTGAGAAAGTAATGAATTTTGAATCAACCAGAAAGTCTCCCAACATGGTCAAGTTGTGTTAAGTCCACGCTAGGAAGGACTCCGGGTGATCATAAGCTTAGGGAAATTTAGGGTCCCCGAGACATGATGCACCCAAGGGTGTTTGAGAAATTAGGTTATATTTTGTCTTATATTGATTCCAAAGTTTCAAGCCTATTGCTACTACTTGATTTTTAATAGGCAGTTCTGGGAAAGAGGGGTTGGAGGACCCAATTAACCCAGGGAGGTAAAGGGGGGTGATAGAATCCTGTTTAAATTTGACCCAGGGGACCTTGGAGTCTCTAATGTTCCATTGGGCTTGTTGCGAATATCTACTGGCTAAGTAGTAGAGCCATATTTGAGGGACTCCCAGACCTCCCCTTTTCGAGGAGCGATATAATTTGTATATAGTTTGTCATGCCAAATTTATTAAAATGGGCCTGGACGTTAAGCAGAAAATATTTAGATAGTCTGATTGGGAGGGAGCGGAACAGGTAAAGTAACCTGGGGAGAATTGTCATTTTAAGGGCTGTAATCCTGCCTAAGAAAGGAATATGAAGCTGGGACCAGAGTTTAAGGGTCTTCTTCAGTTTGGTTATCATTGGGGGATAGTTGGCTTCAAAAATTTTGCAAAAGTCTCCTGTCAGATCGATGCCTAAATATGAGAGATGTGTTTCAGCCCATATGAACTGGTAAGCATTCTTAAGTTGATGAAGTTCCACTGAAGTAAGCCCCACTGTAAGGGCCACTGATTTTGAGACATTCATTGAGAGACCTGAGACTCCTGCAAAGTTCGATAGGGTCTGTAGGAGGTTAGGCAAAGAAATAAGGGGGTTAGTAAGAGACATTAGAACATCGTCTGCGTACATGCAAAATTTGTAGGTTGAGGGACCTTTGAAATAACCAGATATGTCAGGATTATTGAGTATTGCAATAGCTAGGGGTTCTAGGGTGAGGGCGAAGATTAAGGGGGAGAGTGGACACCCCTGCCTGGTACCCCTACCTATGGGAAAGAATTCAGAATTACAACCCGGGATCTTAATACGAGTTTTATGGTTTAGGTAAAGGGCTTGAAAGGCTTGTAAAAATTCGTCACGGAAACCCATGCGTTGTAGGAGAGTGGATATACAGCTCCAGGAGATGCTGTCGAATGCCTTTTCAATATCTAGGCTGAGCATGAGAAGTTTTCGGGAGGATAAATTGGCGTCCTGGATGATGTCTGTAGCTAACTGTATGTGGTCTGTGATGAATCTGTGAGGTATAAAGCCAGATTGGTAGGGCGATATAAGGGAGGAGATTATGGCTGCCAATCTGTCTGCTAGGATTCTGCTAAAATGTTTTAAATCATTATTCATGACGGAGATTGGTCTATAATTTTGAGGGAGAGTGTGATTTTTATTAGGTTTTGGGATCAGGGACATATTTGCCAACAATATCTCCTCAGGAAAGTTACCACCTTGCAAAACCCAGTTGAAGAGCTGAACCAAACTTGGAGATAGAAAATAGGAGAATTTCTTGTAGTATATGGAGGAAAAGCCATCGGGGCCCGGGGCCGAGCCCGTCTTCAGGGCTTTAATTACATTAAGTACCTCTGAAAGAGTGATTGGGGAGTTAAGCTTCTCTAGTTGTATGGGAGTAAGAGTCGGTATAGGTATGTCTTGGAGCCAACCTTCCTCCGCCGGTGTAGGTTTAGTTTGGTCTGGTGCCAATAGGGACGAATAAACTTGTTAAAAAATTCGAAGCACCTCTTTAGGATGGGAGGTGGTTAGGCCTATCTTAGAGGCTAATTTATAGATGTGAGGGGGGCGAGTGGACTGATTAAGCTTTCTGGCAAATGGGGTCGAGGAGGTGGTGTTGTGAAAAAATTTGGCTTTGGACCATCTGAGAGCTTGTTCAATCTTAGAGGGTAAGAGCGAGTCTAATTCTAGATTTTTTTGGTCAATAGATGCTCTGGTGGAATCCAAATGTAATGTGTTGGTGTTTTTATATAGGCAGTCCAGATCCCTTGTGAGGTCCAATATTTTTTGTCTATTAATTTTTTTGTGGGATGAAGCTATGCTAATCGGTTTGCCCCTTAAAACTGCCTTGTGGGCCATCCATACAATGGAGGGTGGCGTTTCAGGAAGTGCATTGAAAAAAATATTCCTCGATGGACTTTGCTAGCTCAGATTCCGCTGCCAAGTCCGAGAGCAGTGCCTCATTTAGCCGCCAGGTATGTGAGGTGGGAGCTAATCTGATAAATTCAGTTGTGAAGGAGGTCACTTGATGATCGGACCATACACAGGGGTGGGTCATTGCCTTAGTGGAGTTAGCTAAAATGATGGGGGAAGTGTAATTGTAGTCCAATCTAGCGCAGCTATCATGGGGATGCGAGTAAAAGGTAAATTCCTTGAGCCCCATGTTATGCGTTCTCCAAGTGTCAACCAGTTGGTGGTCAAGTAAGCCATGGGTTAGAGACTTGGAAGGCTTTGGTCGAGGCTGTAGAGGAGGATCTGTCAAGTGTATGGTTAGCCACTAAATTAAAATCGCCTCCTATGATCATATGGGTTGAGTGAAAAGAAGCTAGTTTATCAAAGAAAGATTTAAAAAAGGATGCAGGTGCGTCATTTGGGGCGTATATACTGGCTATTGTTACTTCCCTATTGTGTATCACCCCTTTGAAAATGACATATCTGCTTTCCTTATCTCCTATATATTTGCTTGACTTCCATAGGAAGGGCGGTATGCAGAAGTATGACGGCGCCCCTGCTTTTGGATGAATGGAGAGAGTAAAAAGTTTGAGGAAAATTCCTGTGAAAAAATTTTGTGTGTGAGGAATGAGAGAAATGAGTCTCCTGAATCGGGAGAATCTTGGCGCCAATTTGGTTATATAATTCAAAAGCTTTGTGCCTCTTTAAGGGGGTATTAAATCCCTTCACATTATGTGAAATACATGTAATCGCCATTATGGGTGCAACAATGTACTATTAACCAGAAGAGGAACCAATGTGGCACTGCAGAGAGGGTAACTAGAGGGTGCAATCCTAAACTCACCAGACCGATCAGGGGAGCCGCCAACGACCCACATGTAATGGCATTAAATCTATGCAAACTGGTTATATAAAATAGATTGTAAGGATGTAGCATACACTTTTCATGAATATATTTCTGAAAGGGGATATTTTCCAGACTGTAAACTGACTGACAAAGAAAAAAAGCACTAAATAAAAATATAACCAAAAGAAGAAAAAAGTTTGAAGTCTTTGAAAAAGACATAAAGTCCATCATCAATACTGGATCAGGTAGAGAGAGAACGAGAAAACTTTACCTGATAAAAAAAAAGAACACTTTCAAGCGAGGGGGGGGATCAAGTGCATTATGAACTAATCTGTTTCGTAAAGAAGGTGCTCCTCTATAAATAAAGGTGGTTTATTTGTAAGGATGTTTTTCAAAATATTGTCAGATTGTAGGATTGGCCAGTGTTCCTTTTTTAAAACTTTTTTTCACTAATTTATGTTGCCTGTAATAACCCATAAAGAAGGCTGTTTCTTTGTACTGGTTTCTCATCTTTTTTGCCTTCTATCATAATGCTTCTATTAGAGCTGCACGATTCTGGCCAAAATGAGAATCACGATTTTTTTTTTTTTGCTTGGAATAGAAACCATGATTCTCGCAACGTAAAATCTTTCACATTTATACAAAAGAAATTGGGTTAACTTTTACGGTTTTTGTGTGTGTGTGTGTGTGTTTTTTGTTTTTTTAAAGTAATTTTTTCCAAAAATAATTGCATTTGAAAGACCACTGCACAAATACAGCGTGACTTAAAATATTGCAACAACCACCATTTTTTTATTCTCTAGGGTCTCTACTAAAAAAATATATATAATGTATGGGGTTTCTTAGTAATTCTCTAGCAAAAAAAAAAGATTTTAACTTGAAACCAACAAATGTCAGAAACGGGTTTAGTGTTTAGGTTGTTAAACTGTCTTCATTTACACAAAAGTCTATTCCATTGACAAATTGTTACAATGTTTACACTTTAAGTTTCACTGCTAAAGAATGTTTTGATTCTTGGCAGACTGCCCATTTTTTTTCTTCCTTTCTTTTGAAGGCTGTGGCTTCAGAAGAGAGGAGAATTTTTTTGCATAAACAGAATCGTGAAACAGTTTTGTCAAGATCGCAACGGGCGAAAAAAATTGCGATAACGATTCTTGGCGGTTTTAATCGCGCAGCTCTAATTTCTATCTATTGTTCTGATCTTTTCTTTTAGGGTTTCCAGATTTTTTTTTTTCTCTTGTACCCTTGTTCTATGAATCTGTCAAGTGTGTTTAGTTTGGTTCTCATAATCTTGGAGGTTGCTGCAATTACGATATATATGCCACAATTGTCCTTCTTGGTATGTTTCCTACTCATTTAGGGTGATGACAACTATTGGTTTGTCTTTTTTTTTTTTTTTAATGTTTTGGTATGTAGCTCTCCATCCTTCTTTAAAAATTTGTAAGTCTAGGTAGTCAATGCTTTGTTTGCTCCATCCTTCTGTGAATGAGATACCATAGATATTGTGGTTTTTCGTCAAATTCCTTCAGCTCTTCTTCTGTACCCCTCCATATTGTTATTATATCGTCAATGTACAGTTTTTTTAGATTAGTTTTTCTGACGCCATATATTTGTTCTTCCCATCTTTTAAGAAATAGGTTCGCTACACTGGGGGCATATTTGGCCCCCATCGCCACTCCTTTTGTTTGGGTATAATGCTCTCCCTTATACCAGAAGTAATTATGGCTCATAGCCATCCTTAAACCTTCTAAAATATAATTAATTTGGTCTTCTTGTAAATTTGTTTGAGTTTGTAATGCCCATTCTGCACTGCTTATGCCGTCTTCCTGTACAATATTGGCATATAGGGAGTTCACGTCAATCGTGACTAGAAAGCATTGACTACCTAGACTTAAAATTGTTTTTAAGGAAGATGGAGAGCTACATGCCAAAACTTTTTTTTTTTACGGACCGTAATGGATACATCCCAACCAATAGTTGTCATCACCCTAAATGGGTAGGAAACATACCAAAAAGACACTTGATGCATATATATCGTAATTGCAGCAACCTCCAAGATTATGAGAACCAATCTAACACACTTATTGACAGATTTGTAGAAAAACTGTACAAAAGAAAAAATCTGGAAACCCTAAAAGAAAAGATCAGAACAGTGGCTAAAAATATTATGATCAAAGGCAAAAAAAGATGAGAAACCAGTACAATGAAACGGCCTTCTTCACGGGTTACAACAGGCAACATAAATTAGTGGGAAAAAGTTTTAAAGAAACACTGGCCAATCCTACAATCTGACAATATTTTGAAAAACATCCTTCCAAATAAACCAACCTTCATTTATAGAAGAGCACCTGCTTTACGAAACAGATTAGTTCATAACGCACTTGATCCCCCCAGACAAATAAAATATTTAAAGAACTCAAAGGGTTTTTAAATGTGGCAAATGCCTCCCATGCAGAATTAGTAAAAAAAAAAAAAAAAAAAAAGCAGTCTTAAGTCCGTTACAACAGGAAGAGAATACAAGATTAGGCAACTAATAACATGCTCCAGTACACATGGCACGTACGTTATCGAATGCCCCTGTCAAAAACAGTACGTCGGAAGAACCAAAAGGCCCCTATTTGTCAGAATTCGGGAGCATATTAACAATATAAAGATGGGCTTCCTAAAGCATGGAGTATCCAGACATTTCAGAGAGTATCACAATAAAGATCCATCTGGGCTTGTTTTTTATGCCATAGACAAAATCAAGGGACACTGGAGAGGAGACCACAAAAAGATCAAAATATCACAAAATGAAACCTTACCAATTTCTAATTTTATTTTTAATTTCAATTTAGGTTTACATTCAAATTCTACTCTTTTTTTAATATGAATTTTATAAAATATTTTTTATTTTTATATGCCTCCCTAGTCAGTCAGGCATGCTTGCTTTTTAGGTACACAAGATTTTTAAACACACTTTTTTTTTTTTTTTTTTTTTGCATTCATATGTGTGTTTAGGATACATAGATATAGTTTTTGTGTAGGTGGATTTTACATCTCCTATAATTCATTTCATATTGTTTAATGGGTTAGCTTACCAAATTGATTGCTTCGTTCTAAATAGTTATAACTGCTTGTATTGTATCTATTGTCCTAGCATGCGGTGTCCCCATGAGCAACATGTATTGGATGTTGCGAAGTTAGTCCATTTCAGGTTTAAAACATTAACATTCAATCACATACAGTTAGCTAAAAGTTATATTACTTCTGCCCTTCGGGCATTGTAGAAGTGTTAATACGAATTAGGAATTTTAATAGATAAAATAACATTATCACAGATGTAGTTCTTGTCCGTTTACTGGCGGACTAACCAAAAATGGTGTAGCAAGATGGTGCAGCTCCAGATGACGCCTTGATGAAACTCATAGGGTGGAGCTTCCAGAGTCTTTTTTTTTTTTTTTTTTTTAAATCATTTTCGTTTTTGAGCCGTGCAATGCGAATCGTCCCGGCTTTCTGTATTTTAAAGCTCTATTTACTTGCACTAAATGTGAGTACGTTTCCACTTTTATGCATAACAAATATAACTTTTAAATGGTAATACACTATGGAGATGTCTCTTATCTACATGTGAGAGATCTGGAAGGAGGGTTAAGGCTGGGTTCACACTGCGGCCGTTGCAGACATCGCATGTGATTCGCAGCGCACTGCTGTTCACATCACATGCGATGTCTGTGCTGTGCGATATCAGCCATACAGATAGTATGGCTGATATCGCACCGCATTCGGTCCAAACTCGCACAGGACCCTTTTTTTTGTTCGGACCAAAATCGGATCGCATGGGTGTTCACACCTATGCGATCCGAAAGTGTCCGGATTGTCAGTTCGCATTGCGATATGCGGGCTGAACTGGGGGTGTCATTAACATTGTATGACACTCCCCAGCAGTTCGCATATGGCAGTGTGAACTGCCGTGCGAGTTGGTGCGGTGCGGGAACCCGCAGTAAATTCGCTGCGTTCCCGCACCGCAGCAGTGTGAACCCAGCCTAAAGGAGAATTGTATACCGCAAGCACGGAAACAAACAGCTGACACAGTGGAAAAAATCTTTTGTTTGCTAAACAGTGGCAGATACTGTGAAAGCGAGATACCTCTGCGTTGGGTGAATGGTTCCTGTGAGTGCAATACCTATAGGGCAGGGCTCAAAATTTCAAGTCCTGAGCTACTAGCCAGGCCTCAAGGGTTACTTGCCACCACTTGTCCCGCCCCTAATTCCACCCCTAAACGCGTCTTCATAAATTATCTCATGAAATGACACTTAAATGTTTTATGCAGAATTTAGCAACTTTATCCTTGTCCACCAATGCAGCCTCACCCGTGTCCATCATGCAGGGGAGTGGAAGAGCATGGCCAGATAAGAGTGCGAGGGACATCACTGGAACAGCTTTGATTTCAATTGCTGTGTTCCCGCCGCTCGGCGTTCTGTACAACCCCGCCCCCTGGCCGGGAAACTTTTTGATACATGTCACTCGTCCCGGGATTGGATGGGTGATCTTGCAAATTCCCCGTGACCAGCGCTTTGTGTGACAGTGTGGGGAATACTCGGCTATTGAAATGAAAGCTGCTAGTGATGTCTCTCACTCCCTGAATCATCCATCTGCCTCTCTCCTCTCTTCCCCTCCACGAGCGCTGGGAGAAGGACTCCCATACAACCGGCCGGCGGTGCCCCCCCCTCGCTCCCAGGCAGCCCACCCTTGCCAGCCCGCAAAATCCACTCGCAAAATGCCAGCAGGTGAGTGGAATTTTTGCGGGCTGCTCTAGGATAAGTGTATAAGAAGCACTGAGTTCAGATTTGAAGAGCACTTGACACTTTTTTTTATTCATACATTTTTTTTTTCTTTAAAATTAAATATGGACTATTTATGAGAGAGAGAGAGAGAGAGAGAGAGAGACCTTATGAAAGGGTTTATTTACATACCATTTTCAGTAAATGCACTGCGGATCGTATATATATTTTTATTTCTTTGTGCATGATATTGATTGACTACACTGATGCAACAGTTTGCAGAGCATTTTTCACTTTAAGTAGGAGTCTATTGCTGCACATGTGCATTGGCAGCATTTGCACATATTTGGTTTACACTAAGCACAAGACACTTTTTTTTTATATTTTAATAGAATTTTTGAATTATTTGAATGTCACACAGGGGCATGTAACATTGCACCCCAGAACAGCGCCATTTCTATCTTTTCCTAGTCAAACATTTTAATTTTACAGTACACTCAGGTGGTTGTACTGGTAGAGGCAGCAGTTCTCCTTATCCATTCTTCCATAAGCGTGGGGCCACTAACACTTTTTCGGAAGGCAATTCGTTCAACTAGTTTTTAGTTAGGGGTATCTGGGTAAAGGGGGCTGAATACAAATGCACGCCACACTTTTCAGATATTAGTAAAAAATTTTGAAAAACAGTTATTTTCCTACCACCTCACAATTATGTGCCACTTTTGTGTTGGTCTATCACATAAAATCCCAAAAAAAAACCTTTACGTTTTTGGTTGGAATATGACAAATTGTGGAAAATTTCAAGAGGTATGAATATTTTTTCAAGGCACCGTATGTGTCCCATAACCAAAATATGAATCGAAGGGGGAAATCCCCTCCAAAATTAGGAATTTTCGGGCTGTCACCAGAACTTCTTTCCCAGCTGGATGATTTCCCCTCTATTCCTGTTCTGGGGTCAACCCAAAATGTAGGATTATTTCTTCTACTTTCAATGATAATGGTAAGCAGGGCAAATCTCCCTAATAGGGGCACAGACCGTAATAAAAACCCAACAAGAGTTCTATTCCCTTTCTACTCTTTCCAAAACTATAAAAAAAAAACTGCCCTTTGTTATACTTTACAATGATTGTTCATCTAGTAGCTGTATATCCTTATTGGGCTTCATATAAACATGCAGTTGAGCTGCGTTTTTTGGCGCCAGCCAACCACCCCCTTTTTAAGTTGCAGTAGGCAACAGTATTTACATTGTGTGATCACAATGCTGCACTTCATGCCCATGGCAAAGTCTACCCGACATGTATCTTTCAGCCGGCGGCAAGCCCGCAGAATGACACGTTCAGGCCAACTTGGAAGTGCCTAAAATTAAAAACCTTGCTAGCTACCACTAATATATTTGAACTTCTATCTGGACAGCTGCTAGCATTGATCACGTCCCATAAGCCCGTGCATAGACAATATATATTTAAAAAAAAAAAATTGCGCTATTAATATACCAATATATGTTCTCTATTAAAGTGTGTATGTATGTGTGTGTATATATATATATATATGTGTGTGTATGTGTGTGTGTGTATGTATGTGTATATATGTGTGTGTGTGTGTGTATGTATATGTATATATATATATATATATATATATATATATATATATATATATATATATATATATTACACTGAAAGAGTATTGTGAATATAATAAAGTGCTAGGTGCCAAAATTTGATACAATGACAACGGATCTTGTGAATCAAAACAACCTAATTAAATAACATCCATTCCAAAACATAGTAAAATCTTGCAATGGCGAATTCAAACGTGTTCACCTAGGTTTTATAGACCACCATCAGATTATTACGAAGTACCACCTATAGCCAATATCAACCCTTATACGATGCACCCAACCAAGAAAATCAATATGGGAACTCCTTCCTTCTCTTAAAAAAAAAAAAAAAAATTAAAAAAAGGGACGGGAGAATCCCATCAAGGAAGGAAGAAATATAGAAAAAGAGGAGGATGAGCAGGAAGGATGCAACAAAAAAAGACCGGAGGATTAGGTGAAGGGGAATATAATCTCAGTGGCACTAATCTAACTAGGGAAGAGGTATTAACCTTGGATAGGTGAAAAAAATATGCGCCGAAGAAGGGACTCGGTACGTTTTGAAACCTACATTGGAATTCAAAAATGTATACGGAAACTGAATGTTGACTATTATGCTCAAAATCCGATAGGGCAATTATTCTGAATTAAGAAATCTGTATTTAACCTTTAAAAAAGTGAATATTTAAATATGTTTAAGAGACTGGTCACTACAGATTTAGAAACATTACCCATTAAGTGTATGAGCAGAGGGATATAAAAAAAAAAGGTGGCCCTAAAGTCATTGGGGAATATAAACGATATTATCTGTCCAGCGGACAAGGGGGGAGGTATTGTGGTGTTATCCCCTGAACAATGCAAAGCAGAAATGATTTTGGAGGATAGCGGTACATATCGGATATTAAAATCTAATCCTATTAAACAATTCAGGAATGAATTGGAAACTCTTGTTCAGTATGGGGCTGAGAGGGATATATTGAATAAACAGGAAGAAAAATACTTGGTACCCACGGCTTGTAAAATAAGTGTGATTTACTACATCCCAAAGATTCACAATGATAAAAATAACCCTCCAGGTAGACCTATTATAAGTGGGATATAATCACTCAGTTCCGGACTTGGTGAATACATGTACATCTACAACCTTTTGGTAAAGGAAAATAAGGCCTTCTTAAAGGATACCAAACACATCTTACAGTTACTGAAAGGGAGTGAAAGCAGTGGAGATATGGTGATAACTACAGCTGACGTGGCTTCACTATATACTAACATTGACCACCAGGGGGCTATAAGAGCAGTTAAGTGGGCATTGAAAAAGAACACCAATATAAAGCGGAAATTTATTTTAAAAAGTTTTTGGATTTTTGTTTGAAACGCAATTATTTTTGGTATGAAAACATTTATTATTTACAAACGAGCGTCACAATGGGTACAAAGTTTGCACCTAGTGTTGCAGATTTATACATTCGCAAAATGGGAGGAGGGGGGTGTTTTTATATGGTTTGGATCAGAGGATTGTGCTGTACAAACGTTTATTGATGAGATATATATTCAGCTGGACGACAGGGGCGGCCATCATGCTATCTCAGCTATGCCAGTGGCCTGTTCCTGATGGGTTTATATTTTCAACCTGCTCTTTGCTTATAGGAAAATGTGGGTTCCAAATAACGTTAGAAAATTTTAATCCTACATTAATCCCAACACCCATCAGTCGTACACCATTAGAGATTTCATCTCATGTGACACTATTGGGGTGGTATATGCTATAAAATGCTTATATAATTTAATATATGTAGGCAGAACAAAAAGAGCGTTAAAGGTCAGAATGGGAGAACACGTTGGGAACAGTAAATTTTAGGGATAAGAATAGCAAAAACCCATAAGGGATGCAATTTTGGGGTCTAGAGACCCCAAAACGTCACTGGAGAGGTTCAAATTATGTAAGGGAGTAAGTAAGAGTCATGGTGGATACACCAATTGGGCTCTTTGGTGCCTGGTGGGTTGAATAAAGAATTTGCAGTGTTTTTTAAGTAATAGTTAACTTTGTTTTTAAAGGGATTATATTGAATTGATCATCCTATGGTTTATATTGGATCACCACATCCCCTATTGGGGATATGTTGTTAAGGTTATGGGATTGACAGTCCTAGTACCAACAACCCCCCCCCCCCCCCCCTTTTTTTTTTTTTTTTTTTTTTCTTTCTGCTAAAGGTTTTTAATATGGGGAAGGGGGTAGGTATAGTTGGGGATCTATATATATCTCTAAGGGGACAATTTTGTCCTTGGCATTTTATATGAACTATTTGGGATTAATGGTATTTATTCGTTTTGAAAATGATGCCATCAGCACCCATATCGAGCGCTGAGGATACATTGTAGTTATGGAAATTGTTTAATACCTTTTGCCAGGGTTCACACTGATGCGTTGCAAATTGAATCTGTTGTGCAGTGCGATTTTGAAGGAGCAGCTGCAGTGTGAATTGATGTGATTCCAAAGTGTTTTTGATGCAATTGGATACAGCTGCGATTTCTGTTCTGGTCTCCCTCTTTCTCTCCCTCTCCTTCCAATAGGGCATGGTCCAGGGATGGTAGGTGAGGAAGGAAGCAAAGATTTGCAGAAAACATACTGGAATCGTGTTCCTTTAGGACAGATACACGTTCTGCATTTAGTTTCCATTCCAGTCTGTTGAGCTTAAAATAGTACTAAGTTCGCACAGGATCCTTTATCAAATCGCATTGGATTCACACTGCATATATGTGAACGACCTAAACAAACTCATGTTTCACTTTTTTCCATGCATTTTGGAATGCATCAGTGTGAGCCAGGGCTTATTGAATAAAGCCACATATGTTTCAGGTGCATAGTAACTACTCATAATTATGTCCTATTCATCTCGTGATGAATAATCACATGCATTGCACTGAGGCATTTATTCATGTAGGGTTTCTCCTTTTTGTCACTGTAACTGACTGTGTTGAGCACAGCATAAAAGAGCCAGGTTTTGATTCGAACCATTTTTTTCCCCTCCGTATGGGCATTAAAGGAGAAGTCCAGCCAAAACTTGTTTCTCCTATGGATCACAGGAGTGCAATTTGTTTTGCACTCCTGTGACCCGTTTTCGGCAGAGAGCGGGTTGAAATACACTCTGCTGACATTGCAGAGAACAGTCAGGCACAGCATCACAACAGTATGGATCTGCCAGGTGCATGGACTGATACACGTCTCAGCCTCTCAGCGAGTCGCCGAGAGCCTGAGACAGCCACCTGGCCACCCCCAGCCCCTCCACAGCTCATTGCTCCGGTGAGCAGGGGGGGGGGTTGGTGAAGAGAGCCGAGAGCTGCAGATTGACAGTCAGCAGCTCTCTGGGGAGCTGAGAGAACCGAGCCATTGGCGATGATCGATTACTTGGTTCTCAGTGTAGAGGCGCTGGGGGACAGATGCAGCATCGGACTGATGCTGCATGCACCTAGGTAAGTATAAAACCGCAAAAAACAAAACAAAAAAAAACTACTTCCCTTAAGAGCGCTTCAAGCTCTGCAGTCTCCTCTTGTAGGACTGTGAATTTTAATATGTGATTTGCCTGATTTATAACAAATAACCAGGTAGAAGTAATTGGGCCACTTTTGCACTGATACGTTTTTCCTGCTTTTTTTTTACATTGCAAGAAAAATGTTTCCCTTTTAAATCCTATGGGACTTTTCACACCATTGTGCTGTGGGTGCGGTGCATTTTGAAAAGCGCTGCATCTTTGGTGCGATTTTTAAATCTACCAAAAACGCAGCTTCCTATTGAAATCGAGGCAAAACACGCCTCTTTTGGTGCGTTTTTTTTTTTCGCATATCAATTTTTCACAGGTGCAGGCAACCCAAAAACGCACCAGAAACTTGTCTGTAACACGGTTTAAACACATGCGTTTTACCACAGTTTTGCTACAGAGCAGTGTGAAAGGGCCCTTAATCATAGTTTGAGTTAACGAGGGTCTGTTTATAAAACCTTCATTAGATGGAAGTCACAAGCATACGTCCAGGCTGCACAAATTTTCCCTCTATTTTCTCGAATACTACGACTGCCTATGATCATCAGTTCACTGGTGGTAGCAAGTCCCAAACCCAGACACTAAGATTGATTTACTAAAATGAAGTGTGTTTACTTTGCAAAGTAAATTTTCACTAAGCTTAGTGGATGAAGTGGAGCTGAGGGAAAAATCACTTTGTAAAGAATACCCGAACTTGCACAAATAAAGTATTTGGTGTAAGCAAATATACAGTTTTTCAAAATTTCCTTGTAGGCGATTAGATTTTCTTTAAAAAGTATATTTTCATTTAGCTTCGCCTTCACTATTATTTAGCTGCAAATTGAGCATGCTTTTTTCATTTAGTAAATCAACTATGTAACCTTTCTGTGTAGCAATAAATGAACTGGAAAGTGATTGTATAACTGAACAGCCCAGTTTATTACTGTGTGGATGGTGGCCCTATTCTAATGTAAGGCCTTATTTGTACTTGCAGTGCCTTCTGAAAAGCTATCTGCAGTGGCATAACTTATTAAAGGGCACTTATTAGATGCCTGTTTTATCAATTGAAAGCCTGCCACACTGCAACTGAATGCATTAGAAGCAATTGCAGCGCAGTTGCTGTTCCCATTCACTCAAGTTTGCATTTTGGCAGCTGTACTGCCTGCTGAATGCAACATGTGATTTAAATTTTTTGCCATGGCCCTTAAAGCGGACCTTCATTTTTTTTTTTTTTTTTATTTATTTATTTTTTCAACTTTCCATCTATTAAATCTTCTGGCTTTGTTTTAACTTTTGGATAGTAAAACCTTTTTTTTTTTTTTTCTGCCAGTAAACACCTTATACAGCCCACTTCCTGTTTCTTGTCTGGTCATTAGCCTAGGCTTATGACATCATGCACAGCGCTCTCGCACTCTCGTGAGTTTCCCAGGAAGGGGGGGGGGATTAGTTATGAGAGGGCCAATAAAAGCTGCAGAGCTGGAGGTGTGAGTCCTGTGTGTCTGTAAATACACACACACACACACACACACACACACACACACACACCAGCTTCAGCTGCTTAGTTAAAATGGATGCAGCCAGACAGTGGAGGGAGATTTCTGCAGCATATTTGGCAAGTACAGAATCGCAGTATATATAAAATATGCAAAGTGGTTGGAGAGAAGCTTCAGAATGGCAAAGATGTTTTTATTACAAATTATGTGAGCAGATTGCAGTTCCTCTTTAAGCAAAGCATTGCGGCAACAGCATGTGCACCACCTTCTCAGACCTCCATGTTGTGCTAAGGCAGGAGCTTGGGGGTGGTAAAACCACTGCTTATCCATTTCCCCCATCCTGCCTCCAAACCTCCTCAGGTAGCTGGTGTAATCATGCCCTAATAAATTTGTGGTTGTATTTCATAGTTTTTTTTTTTTAAACGCTATAATATAATGTTTATTGGGGCAGTTTGAGTGTGCAGGCTGGTTTTGCCCTGGTTATGGTTAAATTAAAATTTTTGAGCGCCTTCTTAATATCTTCCTTCTCTGGGGGAAGGGGTGGGGGGGGGGGGGGGGGATCCTTTTGAACTCCATTTCCCATACCTGATTTTGTGTAGTGACCTTGGTCACCTTCACATATGTGGGTTTGGGTGGATCCTGGGGTGAGCTCCTTGCTATCCACTCTATTTTTTTGTTGAGACCTACTGTATTTTTTTTTTCTGCACGCTTTACAGATGTAGAACCTCCTATTACTGAAGATATGATTTCTGAGTTCTGATATATTTTGTGTGATTTATTCTATTTCATTACTTGGTATTGTTTTATACTCATAGGAGGTATGACTTGTCAGCAGTAGGACATAGTTGATGTCTTTCTTTCTTTCTTTCTTTCTTTCTTTCTTTCTTTCTTTCTTTCTTTCTTTCTTTCTTTCTTTCTTTCTTTCTTTCTTTCTTTCTTTCTTTCTTTCTTTCTTTCTTTCTTTCTTTCTTTCTTTCTTTCTTTCTTTCTTTCTTTCTTTCTTTCTTTCTTTCTTTCTTTCTTTCTTTCTTTCTTTCTTTCTTTCTTTCTTCCCGAAGGCATCTGCGAAGAAAGTTTTGCAGCTGTAGGCCGCTCCAAAAGTCCAGAGGGGGGTCCGTAGCAGACACCCCAACTGCAGAGGAAAGTTGACCATCGGGCCCAAAAAGTCACACAGGCGAAGCCGATTGACTGTGGCCAGCCGCTTGAAATAGGCATTCTGGAGACCAGGTGTAAATTCTGGATTTCCCAGAACCGGTACCATCTGTGCAGTGTACATATAAGTACTTCCAAACCGAACCACACATCCATATCCCCTTGTCTAGAAATGTATTGTCACATGAGCAGCTAGCCCAGATTGAAAAACGGTAAAATCCAAAAAGCGTACTAGGTACTATTCATGAATGCAATGTCCCCTGATGTAACCTCCTAGCATCCAATTCTCCAGCGACATCTAGCGGTCCCTGGATATATAAATGTGCAGCCATTAAGCTGCCTTATCAATCCCACCAACCTAAATTAAATATGTTAAAATGTGATTGAATATAAAAATTGTACTTGGATATAAAAAATGTATTTGGATATATAAAAAAAAAGAGAAATTATACATGAAATGTGATATACCTCATTCCATGTAAAAATGAGGAGAAAAATCGCACTATGTATCATGCCCGTCTACTCTCCACTAAATGTCAAGATACACACTCGCTGAGTAGACCTACAAATGGGGATGAGCTGAATAAGTTATTTGGATGGAACCAACGGGTACACTAACACATTTGGAGGAAGGTTCAAATATTGACTGACCCCACCGTAGTGTAACCTAAAGCTGATATAAGTAATTCAAAACCTTTACAGGGACTCAAAAAAAAAAAAAAAAAAAAATTAGAAAATGACAACAGATCTTTCAGGGGTCAGCTGGGAACTCAGGGCTAGTTCACAATAATGGTAACTATTATATATAAAGGCATTAACATCTGTGTCTATGTTAAGACCATATGGAGTTTAACAACGTACCCTATGCATCCATGCCATTTCTAATCTCCATAATTCTCTGACTAGAGAACTACCCCGCCAATGGGCGTTGTACCCGTCAATCCCTAAAAACAGAGTGTTGGCTGGATTGCGATTTATGGTGGATAGCATATGGTGGTTTAGAAACGGAATGATATTTGAAACCATTTTTAATGTTGGTAATGTGTTCACCCAGACAGACCTGCTTGGCCCGTTTAGTCCTGCCAATGTATTGAAGCCCACATGGGCATTGTAATAGGTAGACAACGCCAGTTGAGCTGCAGGTAATGAACGGTTCAATTTGGTGTTCCTTAGAGGTATTGGTCGGGATAAAGGACTTTGTTTTCCTAATTTTACTTTTATTCAATGTGCAGATTTGACATCTGCGACATCAATGATGCCCTGAAAGGTTCTGAAAGAATGATACCTTTTTGGTGGGAGGATCCACAATGTTGAATGCAATCCTATCCCTAAGAGAAGGAACCCCTCTAAAAATCACCTGTGGATTCGCTGGTAGAAATGTTTTGATGATTTTATCATTACCTAATAGGTGCCAATGTTTACGGATTATTTTTTTGATTAAATGATGCTGGGTTGTAATGAAAGGTATAGTTGGTCTGTCCTTGACCATCCTAGGTCCACCTTCCATTAACTCTGATCTATCAATATTCCCTACCTCTTGGATGGTATTCTGCAGGGATTCTGAATTATAACTAAAATATACACAGGCTCATCAAATTGCATAGGACATCCAGCGGCATGTTTCCTTTTTAAGATGTGGCAGCAGTGTATGTCCCAGCCAACCAGCGGTGAGGAGCTGGTACCGGTACCCGATGGTTGCGTCAAAGAGGGCGGTGACGCGTTTCAGAGAATTTGAAGGAGTGCAGTAGAGCTTGTGTAATATTTTACTTCCTGTAAGTGTTTTTAATCATGTTTTACTGCACTTAGAAGCACCTTCTTTTGTGTTCTGCCTTTACTAGAGTTTGGTTCCCTCTAATAGTGGTGCTGAGGTGTTATTCAAGACATCTGCTTGTCCTGTCTCCCATTTGAATGATACTCTGAACTCTTTTCCCTGGATGGTCTATTTTAACCTAGAGCGCCCTGTATGCCACTTGTTTTAGCTCATTAAAAAGAGTTACAGAATGGGTAGTCAGCCAAACAGTAACTGTTACTTAAACACTTCAGCCCCAGAAGTGTTTAGAAAGTCTGAGCCTAGTATTGTGCGGGTAGGAAGCTAATTAAACTCTGAGCATATATGTTTTAAGGGGTGTTTATTTTAAGTGGCAGAAGAGCCATCACGTTGCTCATTTACACAACTCCATTTTCAAACGCTTTGCATTTTTCCTATTTTTGAAATAATGCCTTTGTTTTATGGGGTACATTTTTTTATTGGGAGAGTGACCTTGTTTCCAGTGCTTTAAAGACAAAACCACATAACTATCTACAGCCTTTTTTTTTTTTTTTTTTTTCCTTTTTAGTTTTTATTTATTTTACAAATATGGTGTAATATAGAAATATACATGTTACATTCCAATTATTCACATTTGTCCGGTGTGTATAGCAGCGCAAAGATACAGGTAGTATTTTCAGGGATACATTAAGTTCGCTTACTCTAATATCAAAATCTCAACTGCAGATTGTACAATGTTTAACATAAACATAAGCTCTTAGAACTTCTTTCAAGCATATGGGTTGACAACAGGGTTTACCATCAGAGATGCTAGATTCATAAGAATATCTAAGCTCGAGACCAGCGTGTCCAAGGAGACCACTCCGCTTTTTTTTTTTTTAGTAAGCCTTTACTGGAGGCTATTATTATTTCATAGTTGAAATGTGTGTTGACCAGGTCAAGCGTGTCTACCACTGTAGGTGAACTACAGCTGTTTTAACAGCACTGGCAATGAGGTAAAACTGTATGAGGCTGAAACTAATTGACATAATGGATTTTGAAATCTATTCTGAAAATGGTTGTCCACTATTATTTGCTATTAAATGACATCAAAACCAATATAAACTGTTTTTTTTTTTTTTGCCTTGGAATCAAGAAATGAGTGGCTTTATTTTGTTTGGACAGAGTTCCAATTCTCTGCTTTGAAATGAATGCTTTTGTGCTATTCAAGGGCCAAAAAAAGTTTTATGCATCAAAGCTGAGTTCTGCTCACCTGCCCCCCCAATCCCTGGTGCCACCTTTGGCACCTTTCGGGGGGGAAGGGGGAATGGGCACCTGTTTTTGACAGGTACCCTGTCCCCACTTCTGTTGGGCTGCAGCGAGGTACGTCAGAAGTCTGGTCCCCTCCCCCCCCCCCAGTTGTCTGGCCAGATGGGGAGCTCTTCGCGCATGCGCCAAAAGGCTTCATGGTCGGTTTCCCTTACCGGCAATGGCAGCACAAAACAGCCGATGGAAACACATGGGCTGCGGTGCCGACATTGCTGGACTCCAGGACAGGTAAGTATCCTAATATTTTGCATTTGGGCATAGTTTAGAGCAGGGGTCTCCAAACTGGTGGCCCTCCAGCTGTTGCGAAACTACAAATCGCATGAGGCATTGCAAGGCTGACAGTTACAAGTATGACTCGCACAGGCAGAGGCATGATGGGGCTTGTAGTTTTGCAACAGCTGGAGGGCTACCAGTTTTAGACCCCTGGTTTAGAGACTCCTAGAACTATGCCTCCTACATTTCATTTTTTTAAATACCTATATAAACACTGCTCAAAAAAAATTAAAGGAACACCTTGAAAACGCCACAGATCTCAATGGGGAAAAATCTCATGCTAGGTGTCTGTACTGATATGGACTGGGTAAGGTGTGAGGAACGAAAGGATGCCATATTGTTTGATGAAAATGATCAACCTACAGAGGGCTGAATTCAAAAACACCCTGAAAATCAAAGTGAAAAAATTATGCATGAGGCTAGTCAATTTTGCTGAAATTTCATTGAAACAACTCCAAAATGGTACTCGCTAGTTTGTATGGCCCCCACGTGCTTGCATGCATGACAACATTGGGGTATGCTCCTAATGAGACGGATGTGTCCTGGGTATTTTTTCCCAGATCTGGACCAGGGCATCACTGAGCTCCTGAACAGACTGGGGTGCAACCTGGTGACATCAGATGGACCGACTCATAATGTCCCAGAGGTGTTTAATTGGATTTAGGTCAGGCGAGCGTGGGGGCCATTCAATGGTATCTATTCCTTCATCCTCCAGGAACTGGCTGCATACTCTTGCCACATGAGGCCGGGCATTGTCGTGCACCAGAAGGAACCCAGGACCCACTGCACCAGTGTAGGGTCTGACAATGGGTCCAAGGTTTTCATCCCGATGCCTAATGGCAGGGTGCCATTGTCTAACCTGTAGAGGTCTGTGCGTTCCTCCATGGATATGCCTCCCCAGACCATCACTGACCCACCACTAATTCAGTTATGCTGAACGATGTTACAGGCAGCATAATGTTCTCCATTGCTTCTCCAGACCCTTTCACGTCTGTCGCATGTGCTCAGGGTGAACCTGCTCTCGTCTGTGAAAAGCACAATGCACCAGTGGTGGACCTGCCAATTCTGGTGTTCAATGGCAAATGCCAATCGAGCTGCACTGTGCCGGACGGTGAACACAGGGCACACTAGAGGACGTCAGGCTCTCAGGCCATCCACATGAAATCTTTTTGATTGTATGGTCAGACATTCACACCAGTGGCCTGCTGTAGGGAATTTTTGTAGGGCTCTGGCAGTGCTCACCCTGTTCCTCCTTGCACAAAGGAACAGATACTGGTCCTGCTGATGGGTTCTGGAACTTCTGCAGCGCTGTCCAGCTCTCCTAAAGTAACTTCCTGTCTCCTGGAATCTCCTCCATGTTCTTGAGACTGTGCTGGGAGACGCAGCAAACCTTCTGGCAATTGCACGTATTGATGTGCCAACCTGCAGGAGTTGGACTGCCTGTGCAACCTATTTAGGGTCCAGTTAGCTGCCATAACCCCGGTATCCCCGTCTTTCTTGCGGCGGCCGGCTTTCTGATAAAAGTGGTCCCTGCGGCGGATTCGCCGCGAGATCACTTTTTTATCAGTGGCGGGAGAGGGCCCAGCCCCCCTCCTGCCGCGATCCGGTGCCCTCTGCCGCTTACCGGAGCCGTCGGTAGCGGCGGAGGCGATCGCGTCTGTCTCCGTCCTGTGCCTGGAGACGAGTGAGGCTAAGATGGCACCCACTCGTCTCCATGACACTGCTGGGTGGAAGGGACATCAAAACGTCGCTTCCGCCCACGCCTCTTAAAGGCATATTTTTTTTCAATGTCATTTTTTTAAATATTTAAGAGGTCCTGTCATGCTTTTTTTTTCTATTACAAGGGATGTTTAAAACCATGTAAAAAAAATAAATAAAATTAATGTAAAATAAATAATAAAAATAATTTTTTTTTTTCTTAAACTCCCCCCCCCCCCCCGTCCCGACGAGCTCGTGCGCAGAAGCGAACGCATACGCGAATAGCGCCCGCATATGAAAACGGTGGTCAAACCAAACGTGAGGTATCGCCACGACCGGTAGAGCGAGAGCAATAATTCTAGCCCTAGACCTCCTCTGTAACGCAAAACATTCAACTTGTAGAATTTTTTTGAACATTGCCTATGGAGATTTTTGAGGGTAAAAGTTTGACGCCATTCCACGAGCGGGCGCAATTTTGAAGCATGACATGTTGGGTATCAATTTACTTGGCGTAACATTATATTTCACAATATAAAAAAAAAAATTGGGCTAACTTTACTGTTTTTTTTTTTTTTAATTGAAAAAAGTGCGCTTATAAAACCGCTGCGCAAATACGGTGTAAAAAAAAGTATTGCAATGACCGCCATTTTATTCTCTAGGGTGTTAGAACCCCCAAACATTATATATGTTTTTTTCTCTAAGTAATTTTCTAGCAAAAAAAACTGTTTTAAACATGTAAACACCAAAAATCCAAAACGAGGCTGGTCCTTAAGTGGTTAAAGTGATTTGTAAAGGATCATTTTGTTTGTTATTTAAAAAAAAAAAAAAAAATCATGAAATTAGAAGAAATGGGCACACACCACTGTAGTTTCAAAATCCTTTTTTATTTGGGCATCCCAAAAACTACAGGAATCAGAATGCTGATGTGACTAGTGAATGTCCAAATGGGCCAGAAATAATTGGAGAAAGGATGTGTATCGAAATTCATGTCTGGACATTACTTCCATACACAGAAACAGCGGATGGTTGTGTAGCACATCACAATGTTTAGACAACCAAAAAAGGGGGCAATGGAAATGGGCGACACAAACCTAATAGGTTTTAAAGCGCTTTTGCGTTTAAAAAAAAAAAAAAAAACTTCAAGAAAAATGCATCCCTTTTTAAATGTTTTGAAACATTGCGCTTACGTTGAGTTGTTCAAAATCCCGCATGCCGCATTTTGGTGCATATTTGTTTAGTTTGAAATCCGATTCAAATTGAAATGTATTGAAAATGTGGCAAAACGCACCCCTGTTGGTTGTAATTAAAGAAATTCTTGGGTTTTTTTTTTTCCCCTCTCCTCCACTATATGCCTTTCGTGTTCTATCTTGGCCACCCTGATTGCACCCTTACATAGTAAGGTTGAATAAAGACACCAGTCCATCCAGTTCAACCTGAGTGGGTGCGTGTCTACAATTATCCTTATTTTATTTAAGGTACCCATATAGCGCCGTCAACTTACGCAGCGCTCCACACCTACATCGCACACTCACATCGGTCCCTACCCTCAAGGAGCCCACAAATCTAAGGTCCCCAACTCACATTCATATACTAGGGCCAATTTTGGACAGAAGCCAATTGACCTACCAGCATGTCTTTGGAGTGTGAGAGGAAACCGGAGTACCCAGAGGAAACCCACGCAGGCACAGGGAGAACATGCAAACTCCAGGTAGGTAGTGTGGTTGGGATTCGAACCAGCGACCCTTTTTACTGCTAGGCAAGAGTGCTACCCACTACACCATTGTGCCGCCCTTACAGTTCTTGTTGCTTTCTTTGGAATGCTGATGATCCCTCAGCCTTGTATTTTTTGAAGGCCTTCTCCTTTGCTTTTATATGTATTTTTATGTTGGAGTTAAGTCACCCAGGACTTTTATTAACTCTTTTTTACATTTATTTGCCATTGGGATGCACTGGCTAATGCCCTTAGCCCTTTAAGGTGTTGCACTGATTCAATTTTTTTTTATTTTTATTTTTTTTGCGATCTCAGGTGTGACTAGCATAGACATCTGTGCATGAAGTGGCACAGATGTCAGCCAAGTAGTACCTGTAATTGCGCTGACCTGCTACTTTGAAATCGTACTTGAAAAGATTTCAAAGTAGCATCAATGTGAACCATGGATTAAAGAGAAATTGCAGTCTGCTCACATAATTTGTAATAAAAACATCTTTGCCATTCTGAAGCTTCCCTCCAACCACTTTGCATATTTTTTTATATACTGTGATTCTGTACTTGGCAGGTATGCTGCAGAAATCTCCCTCCACTAAGTCTGGCTGCATCCATTATAACTGTGGGCAGCTGAAGCTGCTGCCTGTTCACTTCCTGGATTTACACAGACACACACCTCCAGCTCTGCAGTTCTCATTGGCCCCTCATCCCCCCTCCCTTCCTGGCAAACTCTCACAAGAGAGCTGTGCATGTCATAAGCCTAGACTTTTCACCAGACAAAGGAAGTGGGCTGTATAACGTATTTATTGGCAGAAAAAAATGTTTTACTATCCAAAGTTAAAACAAGGACAGAAGATTTAATAGATGGAAAGATGAAAAAATGACTGAAGGATCTTAAAATAAAAACAAAACCAAAACAAACAAAAAAAACCTGAAGTAAAACTGGTATTCATTCAGCCTATGATAGTGCTTTGCTACCACCTAATGTCACTATTTGTAATGACTAGTACAAACAAGAGAGCTAATGTATAGAAAATTTGTTATAACGTTAAAAACATTTTTTTATTTGAACTGAACAAAGCCATTATTTCACAAAATATTATGAAATGATGGTATTCTCCCACCCCCCAGCAATTTTTTTGCTTTCTACAGATTTATGGAGCAGACAGGCTAAAACAGGGGTAGGCAACCCCCGTCACTGGTGCCACCAGCGGCAGTCGAAGCCTCTTTTGCCGGCACTCGACTCCCTCCCCATCAGCAGGGAAGTGTCAGTGAGACACTAATGCATTCCAATTTCAGAATTCCCCATGTTGCACCTGCACTGAGGGGGAGGGACTACACATTGTAAAAGATGGGAAACATTGTTTGGTTCTCTAACTTTGCTGTAGCTGCGATTGTCAGCTTTTGTGATGGGAAAGAGATTGGGTGCAGTTATGCTAGGGGGGGGTGGTCCCTGTTTCCAGGAGGAGGACTGTCATTGGCTACTGCTAAAGCCAATCAGTCCTGCTAGCTCCGTCCACCATCTGGAGGAAGATGGCTCGTTGGTTGCCACTACCAATCTCAGAAGGGATTTTACTGTGATTGAGAACCACAATCGGGTAACAGTTTGTGGAATTATGGTTAAGCTTCTGGGAATTTTGTTGAAATTATTATTCCTGAACCTTTGGGTCACTTACTACTGAACCCTTGCACTCTGTCTCTTTAAGCCACAGCCAGTATTCAGCGCAATGAAAATCACACCCAACTTTTGCTGCCGTGCTTCACGCCACACTTTTCCTCAGCTGCGGGGGCCCAACTTATGATCCTGCACACAGGCCCACTACTTTCAGAAAATGCCCCTGACCTGAGCTCATCATTGCGCATCCATTCCAGATGCTTGTATGTTTCACCACTCTGCATATCGTAGAAGAGGGTACAGTGGTGGAGCAAATGAGCAGGAGGATACAGCAGTCAGGAAAATGAGCAGGAGGGTTTCAGAGGTGGGGCAGATGTCCAGGGAGGTACATTGGTGGAAGAGATGAGAAGGGGGTTCAGCAGTGGAACAGAAGAGCAGGGGATACAGTAATGGGGCAGATGAGCAGGGGGTTCATGTTGGGCCAGATGAGAAGGGGGCTACTGTGATGGGACAGATGATCAGGGGGGTTCAGTTTGGGCCGGATGAGAAGGGGGTTTGGTGGTGGGACAGAAAAGCAGGGGGGTAGAGCAGTGGGGCAGATATGAAAGCATGTGTATTGGTGGTACAGATGAGCAGGGGGTTACAGTGGTGGGGCAGGAGAGCAGGGGGAACAGATGTGAGACAGATGTGCTGGAGGTACATTGGTGGGGCAGATGAGAAGGCGGGTTACAGTGGTGGGGCAGATGAGCCGATGGGTTCAGTGTTAGGACAGATGAGAAGGTGATTCAGTAGTGAGACAGAAGAGCATGGGGATACGGCGGTGGAGCAGATGTGCAGGGAGGTACAGTGGTGGGGCACATGAGAAAAGGGGTACATTGATAGGGCAGATGAGCAGGGGGGGTTACAGTGATGGGGCAGATGTGCAGGAGGTACAGTGGTGGGAGGTATGAGAAGGGGGTTACAGTGGTGGGAAAAATTAGCAGGGGGGTTTACTGTTGGGGCAGATGAGAAGGGGATTCTGCGGTGGGACAGGAGAGCAAGGGGGCACAGCAGTGGGGCAGATGTGAAAGGAAGTGCATTGGTGGGACAGATGAGCAGGGGCTTACAGTGGTTGGGCAGAAGAGCAGGGGGTTCAGAGGTTGGGCAGATGTACAGGGGAGGTTCAGTGGCAGGGCAGAAGAGAGAGGCGGTACATTGGTGGAACAGATGCAGCGCTGACCTAATTTGCCGGGAGGGCATCCATAGATGTCCTCCCATGCTCGAAGTGGCCTGCGCGCTCTGTGACCAGCGAGTCTTAGACTTGGCTAATCAGATCTGAGTAAGAGGTCGATCGCGACCCTTACCACGTGATCAACTGTCAGCCAATGAAAAACCTTATATAGGGAGACTTGTTTCATCCCTGTGTATCATCTGAGGCTGTTCACTTCACTGGGTATATGTGAGGGTTTACATCCTTTTTAATGCAAACACTACATGCAGATCTGGGCCTCTTGAACATCGTGTTTTTTTTTTTTAAGGGTTTTTTTTATTTTTTTTGCTGTGAACTCGTATTGATGAGTATATCCTTGCAGTACCCTCCCTTCACAGTAGAGCTTCACAATTTTTAAATTATTTTTGCTTAGAATAAAGATAACGATTCTCGACGTAATGTTACACATTATACAAAAATTTGGGCAACTTTACTGTTTTTGGTTTTTCTTTGATTTATTGAAGTGTATTTTTTTCCCAAAAAATTGTGTTTGAAAGACCGCTACGCAAATACAGTTTGACATAAAATATTGCAATGACTGCCATTTTATTCTCTAGTGTCTGTGTATATGGATATATAGATGGGCGTGTGTGTGTGTGTGTGTGTGTGTGTGTGTATATGTGTATATATATGTATATATCTATATCTCTCTCTATCACGATTCTCATGGCGTAACATCTTTCACATAAAAAAAAAAAGTGAACTTAACCCAATTTTTTTGTTTATTTTTTTTATTAATTGAAGTGTATTTTTCCCAAAGAATTGCGTTTGAAAGACCACTGTGCAAATACAGAGTGACATTAAATATTGCAACAATCGCCATTTTATTCCCTAGGGTTTCTGCTAAAAAATATATATATAATGTTTGGGGGTTCCAAGTAATTTTCTTGGAAAAAAAAATCTGATTTTAACTGTAAGAAACAAGTGTCAGAAAAAGGTTTAGTCTTTAAGTGGTTAAACTTCCTGCATATTCACACAGAAGTTTTATCCCTTTTGATCTAAGACAGAAGAGTTACAATGTTGTTAAAAACTTGACAGACTGCCTAGTTGGCGGACTGCCAGAGTGAGCAGAGAACTCTCTATACTTTTTACATGAAAGAATCGGGAAACACTGCAATACAGATCGTCGGAGGGGGTGAATCGAGATCGCGATTAATTGTGCAGCTCTAGTGTACAGCTTGTATAACAATGTACATTTGCTGTCTCCTCAAAATAACTCAACACACAGCCATTAATGTCTAAACCTTTGGCAACAAAAGTGAGTACACCCCTAAGTGAAAATGTCAAAATTGTCAATATTTTGTGTGGCCACCATTATTTTCCAGCACTGCCTTCACTATCTTGGGCTTGGAGTTCACCAGAGCTTCACAGGTTGCCACTGGAGTCCTATTCCACTCCTCCATGAAGACATCACGGATCTGGTGGATGTTGGAGACTTTGCACTCCTCCACCTTCCATTTGAGGATGCCCCACAGATGCTCAATAGGGTTTAGGTCTGGAGACATGCTTGGCCAGTCCATCACCTTTTACCCTCAGCTTCTTTAGCAAGGCAGTGGTCGTCTTGGAAGTGTGTTTGGGGTCTTTATCATGTTGGAATACTGCCCTGCGGCCCAGTCTCCAAAGGGAGGGGATCATGCCTTGCTTCAGTATGTTGCAGTACATGTCATGTTGGCATTAATGGTTTCCTCAATGAACTGTAGCTCCCCAGTGCCGTCAGCACTCATGCAGCCTCAGACCATGAAAATCCCACCAGCATGCTTGACTGTGTAGGCAAGACACACTTGTCTCATCAGACCACAGGACATGGTTCCAGTAATCCATGTCCTTAGTCTGCTTGTCTTCAGCAAACTGTTTGCGGGCTTTCTTGTGCATCATCTTTAGAAGAGGCTTCCTTCTGGGGAGACAGCCATGCAGATCAACTTTATGCAGCGTGCGGCATATGGTCTGAGCACTAACAGGCTGACACCCCCCCCCCTCAACCTCTGCAGCAATGCTGGCAGCACTCTGGATATGATGCTGATCACGTGCACTCTACTTCTTTGGTCGACCATGGCAAGGCCTGTTCTGAGTGTCACATGAAGAAAAGATATAATCGAATATTAACAAGAATGTAAGGGGTGTACTCACTTTTGTGAGATTTTGTATGTATGTATGTATGTATGTATGTGTATGTATGTGTATGTATGTGTATGTGTGTGTATATATATGTATATATATGCACAAACTAGATTTATTTGAAAAAGACATCCTAAAATCAGGCAAACATGATATAAATGTTTTTGGGCTATTGTAGGTTGTGCCTTCCTCAGAAAATCATGCCTATCAAATGATCATACATCCAGTAATATATATACAGTCAACTAGTAATCAATTAAAGTGTCAACTGTCTGTGAATTTCCCTCTCATACTGTATGGTATTCATTATCACTATTGAGCCGCCTTTATCAGCTGGCTTGATGGTGATTTTCTTTACGTGCGGCCAAGGAGGAAAGAGCCATAATTTCCTCGTGTCATATTTTTTGGAAAACTATCCCTAAAATTGTGATTATGCAAAAAATTAATATCCTCATCCACTTTGCTGATGAACAATTCAGCTGCTGCACTAGATGTAGGGGGAACAAAGCCGCTTTTATTTTTTAACTGTAAACTAGAAATGGATAAAGGTAGCACACTGACATTGTTCACCGCAGGCCTAGAATAATAAAAAGCCTTTAAACGAAAATGCCTATAAAAGCGATAAAGATCTTGTCGTAATTCAAATGTGTCCATTTTTGCTTTCGGACTAAAGTTAAGCCCCTTGCAGTGGCGTAGCGTGGGTTGTCAGCGCCCGAGGCAAGGCAAGTAATTAGCGCCCCCTAACCTGCAGACTTTTAGCACTCCCCGAGTCCTGTCCCTTCCCTTCCTACAATAGTACTAACCAACCTGATTCCTATACTGCCCACTCCGCTATACTGCCCACTCCGCTATACTGACCGCTATACTTACCACTCCACTATACTTACCACTCCACTATACTGACCACTCCACTATACTGACCGCTATACTTACCACTCCACTATACTGTCCACTACACTGTACTGTCCACTACTCTGTCCACTATACTGACCTCTATACTGTCCACTACACTATACTGTCCACTATACGGACCTCTATACTGTCCACTACACTATACTGACCACTATACTGCACTGACCACTTTACTGTCCACTACACTATCCTACCTACAGTATTCCTATACTGACCACTACACTGCATGACTCTAGCTGCTCTTCTACTCTCTCTCTCTGGCTGGCTGCTCCCTCTTCCCAGACCGTGTTTCCCCCCCCCCCCCCCCCCCCAGGGCCAGCAACACGACTCTCATCACGAGGGAGTCTCACCTTTTCTTTGTCTTCCATCGGTCCAGAGGGTAGCAGGAGGAGGAGAGAGCGGCGGCTCACAATCGCTAATTTTTGTGTCCCCCGCGCTCCGCCATGTTCAGTCTCCGGCGCCTTGTGATTGGGCGTATGATGTCATGTGTGGCGGCGGGGCTGGCCTGTTGGTGCTCGCGCTTGCTCCTGGAATCCCGCCTCTGCACATGACCCGATTCACCCAATCACAGGGTGCCGGAGACTGAACATGTGCAGAGGCGGGACTCCAGGATGTACAGCGATTGTGGACAGGCCAGCCCCGCCACCGCACATGACCCCATACGTCCAATCACAGGGCGCCGGAGACTGAACATGGCGGCCAGAGCGTGGGGACACAGGGCAGTGAATTTAGGAGGAGGCAGACAGTAGTCACACACTGGCGCTAAAATTTCGCCCTCCTAAATGTTGCACCCGGGGCCACAGCCCCCTCCGCACCCCCCACGCTACGCCACGCCACTGGCCCCTTGTTTAAAACTTGCAATTCAATTAAAACTTGCAATTCAATGTCACTTAAGGAAATATTGTGTACCATAAAGAAATCACTATCAATTCGGCTGATGAAGGCGGCTCTATAGTGATAATGAATACCATACAGTATGAGAGGGAAATTCACAGACAGTTGGCAGATCCTCAAGTGTATAAACGTCCGGAAGTTAATCCCACATTACGTGTTTTCTGTAGGATTAAACAGGTGGTTGGTCAAGCACTACAAAATATAATTGATGTTAGTACACAAACTTATCTAATTTCTGAACACCCTGTGACTCTTTATGTGCTTCTTAAGATACATAAAGATACATTAATCTTCCAGGCTGACCCATTGTGTCCAGCACTGCATCAGTCACCATGCCTTTGGCCAAAGATCTTGATAAATATTTAACCCCATTGATCATTCAGACTCGTTCATACATTAGAGATACTCATGATTTTCTAAGCAAAGTCCAATCTTTGAATATTCCATCTGATGCACTGCTGGTCACATGGGACGTTGCCAATTTATATACAGCTATCCCACACAGTCTAGGAATGGAAGCCTGCAAGCGTTTGCTGATTTAATTCTAAAAAATACACTTCTGCTCAGATTTCGTTTCTGCTTGAATTATTAGCTATTGTATTAGAAGAAAATTTCTTTTTATTTATGGATATCTATTATTTACAATTGGCCAGAGCAGCGATGGGCAGTAATGTAGCGCCACCTTATGCCAATGCACTTATGGATATGATTGAACAATCATCAATTTTCCCTTGTATATTATTCAATGAGTACTGTACAGCATAGTACAGGTTCATTGATGATGCCTTTGCTATATGGACAGGTGATTTACATTAATTATTTTTGTTCAATTATTATTTGAATTAATTAATTCCTGGTTTAAAATGTAATATGATGAGTAACACTGATGCGGTTCCATTCTTGGATATACTTTTATCCATCAAGGATGGACATATAGTTAGCAACTTGTATAGAAAACCCACTGACCGTAATCAATTGTTGTTGTTTTCTAGTTTTCATCCCCCTGGGATTTTTAAATCTATCCCCCGTAGTCAACTGAAAATGTGTAACTAGAATCACTAGTGAAACAGACACTTGTAATATCAGATTAAATGAGATGGAAGACAGGCTGCAACAGCGGGGTTATCCAGCAGATTTAGTTCATTTTGAACGTGTCAACATAAATAATGCAACTTTAGCTATTAAAAACCCAGGTTGCAGAATGCCGTTGACCTCTCAATTTCATCCTTTCTCACATAAATAATATCATTAGTAAACATTGATCTATGCTACAAAGTGCCTTTGGTTCCTGAATTTAATAATCCCCCATTGCCATCATATCGACGAGGTAGGACGATTCGTGATTGGTGAAATCTGATCAATATTCAATGTCAAGCCCCCGGGTAACCTTTTTTTAGGTCCAAAGAATACAGGTTCATTCCCATGTCTTGGCTGCATTCAATGCTCAAACATGATAAAAGGAAAGTTTTTTTTCTCTCACCCTCTTGGGGGCTATGATATTCCAATTAGAGATCACTACACTTGCCAGTTTGTCCTATGTGGTGTACATTATCAAATGTTCCTGTGGTCTCCTTTTATGTGGGGGAGACCACACAAAAGGTTGAGGACCGCATAGCCCGCCATAAATACTCAATTAGGGACAAACTTGTCAAGCTTCCCATAGTTAGACCTTTCGTAGAGCATGGACACAGTGTCACCAGTGCTGGGACAAGGCCATCTGTTGCCCAGGGCGAAGATGGCAAACACATAAAACAATACAATACTGCAGCCCGTCGCAGTATATGTACTGCGGTGGATCAGCAAATGGTTAAATTGTAAGTTCACTTTACAGAAAATCTGTAAGGTGAACTTACATTGGTCCTGCTAACCTGGAGTCCAGTGATCCCCCGCACTGACCCCTTTACTTTACACAGCCCCCTGCACCTCTGGACCCCTTTACATTACACAGCCCCCTGCACCTCTGGACCCCTTTACATTACACAGCCCCCTGCACCTCTTGACCCCTTTACATTACACAGCACCCTGCATTTCTGGACCAATTTACATTACACAGCCCCCTGGGCCTCTGGGCCCCTTTACATTACACAGCCCCCTGGGCCTCTGGGCCCCTTTACATTACACAGCCCCCTGGGCCTCTGGGCCCCTTTACATTACACAGCCCCCTGGGCCTCTGGGCCCCTTTACATTACACAGCCCCCTGCGTCTCTGGGCCCCTTTACATTACACAGCCCCCTGCACCTCTGGGCCCCTTTACATTACACAGCCCCCTGCATCTCTGGACCCCTTTACATTACACAGCCCCCTGCACCACTTTACATTACACATCAGCCTGCATCTCTGGGCCCCTTTAGATTACACAGCCCCCTGCGCCTCTGGGCCCCTTTACATTACACAGCCCCCTGCATCTCTGGACCCCTTTACATTACACAGCCCCCTGCATCTCTGGATTCCTTTACATTACACAACACCCTGCATCTCTGGACCCCTTTATATTACACAGCCCCCAGCACCACTTTTCATTACACAGCACCCTGCATCTCTGGACTCCTTTACATTACACAGCCCCACGAGCCTCTGGGCCTCTTTACATTACACAACCCCTGTGCTCTGGAACCCTTTACATTACACAACACCCTGCATCTCTGGACCCCCTGCATGTTACACAGACCCCCTCTTCAGTACAGACGCCTCCTTCAGTGTAGCCCCTCGCTCAGTGCAGACCCCCTTCAGTGTAGCCCCCCTTCAGTGTAGCCCCCCTTCAGTGCAGACCCCCCCTTCAGTGTAGCCCCTCGCTCAGTGCAGACCCCCTTCAGTGTAGCCCCCCCCGTTCAGTGCAGACCCCCTTCAGTGTAGCCCCCCCGTTCAGTGCAGACTCCCCCCTTCAGTGCAGATGCCTCCTTCAGTGTAGCCCCTCGCTCAGTGCAGACCCCCTTCAGTGTAGCCCCCCTGTTCAGTGCAGATCCCCCTTCAGTGCAGATCCCCCTTCAGTGCAGATCCCCCTTCAGTGCAGATCCCCCTTCAGTGCAGATGCCTCCTTCAGTGTAGCCCCTCGCTCAGTGCAGACTCCCTTCAGTGTAGCCCCCCTCCCAGTGCAGACTCCCTTCAGTGTAGCCCCCCTCCCAGTGCAGACCCGCTTAAGTGTAGCCCCCCCACTCAGTTTAGACCCCCTTCAGTGTAGTCCCCCTATTCAGTGCAAACACCCCCCTTCAGTGCAGACCCCCCCTTCAGTGTAGCCCCCGGTCAGTGCAGTGTGCAGACCCCCCCCATTCAGTACCTCAGATCAGCGCGGCGGCACATGCTCAGCAGATCCCCTCCCCCTGTTTACACATAAACAGAGAGGAGGGGGAGGCGGCTTCACTCTGTTCGACTTTGCCTGTGTGACATCCCGGATCGCACAAGCAGACAGCCCGCGGCCGCGAGAGGAGAGGATGGTAGGTGCAGCGGTGTCACCCTGCACCCCCCGCACACCCCCTCCTCCTTGCATTACAATAAAGATTGCATCTCAATGCCTGTGTCTGTCACTGCGGCGCTGCCACACCTACTTCACCTCACTCTCACCTACTTCCTTCAACTATGATCCGCTGCAAAATAAAAATTTAAATTCCCAAAGATTCCCAGACCCTTAAAAGGACTTCAACCTTCACTAACTATAGCTCTGGCTTGGCTTTGCAGGGATCTGAACCTTATCCATATGGGCCTGAAATTTGTCACTAGTATCCCCGATCCAGGTATAACAATCTTTACTTTTCCCAGAAACCCCCCTTGGGCTGTGGGAACTTCCTTGTAGCTTCAACAGTTAAATGAAACATCCCATCCTCAATGGATGAGAAATTGTTCAATCGTTTTCATAAGCTCAAGCCCCCACCGTGTACACGCAGGAAACCATGCCCAGACCTGGTCAAGGTTGGTGAACACTTCCCTTCTAGCTGTCCCTGCCATTCTTACCTTCTCTCGTGCCATCAGATCCTCATGATCTCCCACGACACAATGCTGGGACAAGTTTCACCAGCACACATGAACCTCTTGCATTAGGGGGAATTGCCTTATAAGCTGTAGATCCTCATTAATTCCAAACTAAAGTTGAAGCACGCTTGTGGGCTACCTAGTTATCCCGATACCAAAGCTGGCAAGGACCAGAGATATTGTTAAAACTATAATTAATTTTACCCTCTAGAAATGTATCATTAAATTCTATTGACAAGTGTCTGGATTTTACTAGTTTGTCAAAACTCCTCATACCAATATGAACATCCCATCTATCATGTACCACCATCATTGCTGGGGCACTAGAGCTCAGTGGAGACTCGGAGTAGACCCAACCATGTGTCCTGTTCACTTTCTTAGCTAGTTGGAAAATACACTTTAAAAATATAAATAAATAAACAAAGATACTCCTCATCCCTTAGTGTAGTTGAGCAGCTTCTTGCAGTGGCTAGCATGGACCCAGTTGTCCCGTCCTTCAAGCTTCTTTACAAAGCCCCTGTCACAAACTTGGCTAGAATTAGAGCGGTTAGTAGTATTGGTTTGAAAATTTGTCATTCTCACCACTCTCATCTCCCCTTTTTTTCCTCCTCATTACAGACTGGAGGAAGACATGCAGGGTTTAGAATGGTGCAGAAAAAACAGTGAAATAGCCTATGATACTTTTACCTTCTTATACACCTGCTTTCTATGTACATACACTTTGAGAAACTCCTTGGACCTGAAAAGATACTTATAAACAAATGTTATTACTCTCTCTTTCATATTTAACCTGCAAAGAATGGTAAACAATACAACATTCGTGTACATTGGTAAATTGTCACTGACATTCCTCAAAACTGATAATAACTAAACCCTCTGTAACCCTTACTTTCACGTTCCTACTAAAATACAACACCCGCAACACATAAGAGGGCTGTCGCGGTAGGTTCAAACATATTCTTGTTACTACATACAAACATTTAGATACAAATGTGGGGGGAGTGATTTTCATAGTTCCCAAAACAAAAATGGAAAAACAAAAACAAACTGATGGAATGCTACCTTCACTCTTTTTTAGCGATAGAAAAAAATACAATGGGAAAGACGCGAGAGCAGCTCGAAATCTTTGTATGGACCAGCCACACAAAGTTCAAAAACAGGCCTGGTGAATGTGTAATACACGTTTGTGTGATTAAAAATTATCAACTCGCTCATTGCAGATTTCGGAAACCACAGCTGAACTACTTCCAAGGTATTTTTATTCTGGGGTCTCGTACCTGTAGACATCAAAAGTACCTTCCAAAGGAATACACCTTACTGTACCCTCTGACCATATCTGCCAAACTTTAAGGGGTCTAATGGCCTTCGCCCCATACCCAGATTTCATGTGTGGTGCAGCTGTCTGACTGGTGTGGAGCCTCATTTTGTTCCTCCAACGCATGAACCAATATTACCCATGACGATTTGAAACGCTTATGAAGTGTCCCTGCGTCCAGGGGCACCCTTGCACTAATGTTTGGAGCAGTACTGCTTAGTGACCATTTTTACAGTACTGGCACCCGGTGTTTCCGATTAACTTACACAGCCTCCTGGTATGCTAGCGTACTACTCCTCACATGCTCTACAAACGGTTATCGGCAGCCCTTATAGGGCATTTATAATGTGTTGTCAGACAAACTACAAAAACACCATGAAAATCCTCCGCTTATTCAAAACAATATTATGGCTTCTATCTGTACCTAGATATTAAAACAATAACATGGATGCCTCCTGTTTGCTCTCTAACCAAAACTGTATTACAGTATAAACCTTAATTATATTTAAAAATCAGAATGATTTCGTCCTTCCAAACACAAGTAAAAAAAAACAAACCCAAGCTCCTCCCACCAACTTCCTGTTGCACACCTGTACAGGAAAAGGGAGGGGAAGCCTTGTTTCAAATGCAGGCTGTTCAGTACAAACCTTGGCTCTAAAAACCCATCTAACTGGTTTATTTAAATATCAATGAACTGAAAGAGGGAGGGGGAGCCTTGAATAGCTTCAATATTATGTCTTTTAAAGACATTAAAAAAAATCTATGGCTAACATCATATATATTACAACAATAAAAAAAACTTTTGTCCAGGAGAGGGTGGAATAAACCCCCATATTACAAATGGGAGGGAATCCCCCTTGACTCACATATCCCCTGGGAAATCAAACCACAAGTTTTGAGACCGAAATGCCACACAACAGTGCAACAAAAGCCAAAACAAACCACCTGGAATACTGCCTTCAAAACAAAAACTGAGACAAAACTGAAACTCCAAAGTCCCCTTTCTCCTCTGCAGGATATACAATACAAGCCTCAAAACAATGAGTTGCCCTCTGAGGAATTCCCAATTATTAAAAAAAAGAGACACACCGCTAAAAGTACAAAAACTTAGTTAAAACTAGTACATTCAGTGCAATGTAGACTGCATGGCTATACACACACACACACACACACACACACACACACACACACACACACACACACACAGGAAATGGAGCAGTTTCCCCTCTAGGATGACGCACAGGTCAAACAGCACAAAATCCTTAAACTGTGCCCTCTCAAAATGGGCGACCTTTGCCACATGGCAGACAACAAAAGCCAGGCCACAACAAAAATGGCGCCATTTTCCCGCCAAAACAAGATTTCTTCACTAGCTACACAAACTTCTCCCCACGAAACTACACATTTGAGAAACCACGTGAACACTTACAAACATTTTAGGAACAGTTACACTGACCAGTATGTAATCCCGCCAAAACCAGGATTTCTCCCTACAAAATCTGACTGTACAATTGAGACACCAATATTAACACTTATCCCTAGACAAGCACTTTAGACTATATCAGTTAGGACCCATACTAAAATATAGGCATATTCAACTAAACAATATATCCAAAAACGCCAAAGTTACATAAAACATGAAATGGTAGTTGCAACAAACGAACATCGAGCCACGGCCGCACGGAGACCACAAAATGGCCGATGACAAAATGGCCACACTAAAACACCAACACCACATGAAATGCAATTGTTGATCCTGCCAAAATCAGACTTCACTAGAATCTTTCTCCACAAAGACTGACTACACATTTGAGACTGCACACTAAGGAACACATGCTATCCAATGAAACAACCCCACATAAACCACAAAATAACACGGCTCAAACATACTCTTGTCCCAAAACAAAGTTCACATTCTCACCCTGAAACGTCACCAGACACACAGGACAATGTTGATTGCATGTTTGCTCAGGAAATTAGAGTTTCCTTCCTACAGGGCGTAGCCCTTCCAACACAAAACATTTGCAAATGTAACAACCATGCCTGCCCCTCCTCCACTGAAACCCCATGGCACTTACAATCATCACCTACTTACAAACTGCTCAGTCACACACACATTCCAGGTTGCAAATAATCCCAATTCATAAATTTCTATTTCTCATTCAGTTACTTGCACAACTTCAATAATAAACACCATACACAATTCATACATTTCTCACATGCATTACAAACTTGTTACACAGCATCAGTCACTCTCACACACAGACACACAACAGACATACGATCAAAATTCCAGCATTATACCAAAAGATGTAAAATTTGTTCTTTTGCAAAGCAGAACCTACCTAACACATTGGGCAGAGAAAACGTACCCCTTTGTCTCCGGACAACAAAGTTTAATGTCCTGGACAGGGATCCGTTCTCCCCCTTTTCTTTGCCGGTGTGCAGGAGGTTCTGTTCGCTCCATAAGGTACTGGCACGCCATCTGTCATGGCAAGATTCACTATACATAATCTCGCCTGCACCAACATGCGTCCTTCCATCATAATGGTATAATGCATCTCTAAATATTCCATGTCTCCCCTGTTCCCCAGTAAACAGACATCATCACCATAGCTTACGTTCTCGGCTACATCAGCATGACTGTCTTTCTTAGCCGTGCACTTGCCTTTATTTACACATAAACAGGAAGTCTCCATGGGAGGGAGATTGCCTCTAACAGCCAACCGCCTCCTACACAAGGTGTGACTTCAGACACAGCATATGACCAAATAAGGATGTAACAACACAGGAAATACAACAACCAATATAACAATGACTAGGGGAGTCTTATGGGCTTGTCTGGGTGGGGGCAGCGTGTACAATCTCCCAGCCTCCTGTCTTGAGGATTGAAAGAATCCTGTTCTTATCGTTTTGTGAATCCTTATTCTGCCTTGTTCAGAGAACAAGGCATACCCGGACTATGCTACTTTCTTTGTGGACGAGAGATTATCTGCAGGTGTATGCTCATGGGGCCACAGATATGTTGATCAGGCACACCGGGGGTGACACGAGTGCACACTCGTTAAACCTATAATGTGTTTGCAGAGCGAACACACCCCCACATGTCCGCCAGCTAAGGGCCCCCATCGCACAGGGGCCCTTAGTTGGCGGACATGTCCCCACTCTGCAAACACTTCTCTACATCCCCAAGGAGCTTTTCACTACCAAATGGATCTCAACCAGCGCCAGTCTGCCCCAGTCAGCTCTTCAGAGCGGGCTGCGGGAGTACTAACACTGGGAGACACTTATGACAATACAAATTAAAAAAACTTCCACAATACCCAGCCATACTTCGCGATACCCAGCCGTACTCGGCAGTACCCAGCCTCTGTATGTGGCCAGGCTGTGGAAGTCTCCCACATGTGGTATCACCATACTCAGAAGTAGGTAAATCTTTTTTGGGGTGTCATTATTGCTTTGTACATGCTATGTGTTAGAAATATTGTATGAATGGACAACTTTGTGTAAAAAAAAAAAATGCGTTTTTCATTTTCTTTCCACATTTTCCAAAAACTTTTAGAAAAAAATGACATGTTCAAAAGGCTCATTATGCCTCATAGATTATACGTTGGGGTGTTTTTTTCCCAAAATGGGGTCATTTTTGGGGCGTTTCCATTGTCCTGGTGCTCCAGGGCCTTCAAAAGTGTAATAGATAGTCAGGAAATTGGATGTGTAATTTATGCTCCAGAACGCCTGAAGGTGCTCTCTGAATGTTGGGCCTCTTTATGTGGCCACGCTGTATAAAAGTCTCACACGAATAAAAGTCTCACACGAAAAAGCAGAATGTATTTTGGGGTGTAATTTGTGGTAGGTATATGCTGTGTGTGAGAAATAACCTAATAATATGAAAATTTTGTGGAAAAAAAGAAAAAAAACTTGATTTTGCAAAGAATTGTGAGAAAAAATTACAACTTCAAAAAACTCATCATGCCTCTTACTAAATACCTTGGAATGTCTACTTTTTAAAAAGGGGTCATTTAGGGGGGTATTTTTACTTTCCTGGCATGTTAAGGTCTCAAGAAATAACATAGGCCGTCAGTACTTCAGGTGTGATAAATTTTCAGAGATTGGCACCATAGCTTGTGGACTCTATAACTTTCACAAAGACCAAATAATATACACTGATTTGGGTTCTTTTTACCAAAGATATGTAGCAGTATAAATTTTGGCCAAAATTTTTGAAGACAAATTACTAATTTGCAAAATTTTATAACCGAAACAAAGAAAAATGCATTTTATTTTTTTTGACATAATTTCAGTCTTTTTTTTTTTTTTTTTTCTTTTATAGCGCAAAAAATAAAAAACCCAGAGGTAACTAACCACTTGCTGACTGCCTGACACAGATATACTGGGGCAGAATGGCACGGGTAGGCAAAATCACGTACCTGGTACGTGATCTGCTTCCCGCTGGAGGGGGGCGCATCCCCCCCCCCAGTGCCCCAGACGGTCGGCTTCGTTAGGGGAGCAATCCAGGCTGAGGGGGAGACCACTCATTTGTGGCCACCCCCTCGCGATAGCTCCCAACGAATGAGAAGCTTCCTCTGCTGCTGTAATGTAAACAGCGGCAGAGGAAGGGATGTCCTCTCTCCTCGGGTCGGTATTTTCCGTTCCGGCGCCGAGGAGAGAAGACATCTGAGTAAGTGCACAACACATACAGTAAAACACACTAGGCACACATATCAACCCCCCGACACAGTGACACCAATAGCAGTTTTTTTTTTTAATGATTACTGCATTGGTGTCAGTTTGTGACAATTAGAAGTGGTAGGGCAGTTAGTGTTAGCCCCCTTTAGGTCTAGGGTACTCCCCTAACCTCCCCCTAATAAAGTTTTAACCCCTTGATCACCCCCCGTCACCAGTGTCACTAAGCAATCGTTTTTCTGATCGCTGTATTAGTGTCACTGGTGACGCTAGTTGGGGAGGTAAATATATAGGTTCGTCGTCAGCGTTTTTATAGCAACAGAGACCCCCATATACTACCTAATAAGGGTTTTAACCCCTTGATTGCCCCCTAGTTAACCCTTTCAACCCTTTCACCAGTGATCACCGTATAACTGTTACGGGTGACGCTGGTTGGTTTTATTATAGTGTCAGGGCACCCGCCGTTTATTACCTAATAAAGGTTTAACCCCCTGATCGCCCGACGGTGATTTAAGTTAAGTTTTAGGGTCAGATAGGGTCTGCGTCGCCCCAGTCAGCGTCAGGTTAGTGCCAGTAGTGCTAACACCCACGCACGCACCGTACACCTCCCTTAGTGGTATAGTATCTGAACTGTTCAATATCTGATCCGATCAGATCTACACTAGCGTCACCAGCAGTTTAGGGTTTCCAAAAACGCAGTGTTAGCGGGATCAGCCCAGATACCTGCTAGCACCTGCGTTTTGCCCCTCCGCCCAGCCAGCCCACCCAAAATGCAGTATCGATCGATCACTGTCACTTACAAAACACTAAACGCATAACTGCAGCGTTCGCAGAGTCAGGCCTGATCCCTGCGATCGCTAACAGTTTTTTTGGTAGCGTTTTGGTGAACTGGCAAGCACCAGCGGCCTAGTACACCCCAGTCGTAGTCAAACCAGCACTGCAGTAACACTTGGTGACGTGGCGAGTCCCATAAGTGCAGTTCAAGCTGGTGAGGTGGCAAGCACAAGTAGTGTCCCGCTGCCACCAAGAAGACACACACAGGCCCGTCGTGCCCATAATGCCCTTCCTGCTGCATTCGCCAATCCTAATTGGGAACCCACCACTTCTGCAGCACCCATACTTCCCCCATTCACATTCCCAACCAAATGCAGTCGGTGCATGAGAGGCATTTTCTTTATATCCTCCCGAGTACCCCTACCCAACGAACCCCCCCAAAAAAGATGTCGTGTTTGCAGCAAGCGCGGATATAGGTGTGACACCCGCTATTATTGTCCCTCCTGTCCTGACAATCCTGGTCTTTGCATTGGTGAATGTTTTGAACGCTACCATTCACTAGTTGAGTATTAGCGTAGGGTACAGCATTGCACAGACTAGGCACACTTTCACAGGGTCTCCCAAGATGCCATCACATTTTGAGAGACCCGAACCTGGAACTGGTTACAGTTATAAAAGTTACAGTTACAAAAAAAAGTGTAAAAAAAAAAAAAAAAAAAATGGTTGTCGTTTTATCCTCTCTCTCTCTATTCTCGCTCTATTTTTCTGCTCTTTTTTTTTTACTGTATTCTATTCTGCAATGTTTCATTGTTATGTTTTTTTATCATGTTTGCTTTTCAGGTAGGCAATTTTTTTATACTTTACTTTGTTTTATTGTTAACCATTTTTTTGTTTTCAGGTACGCCATTCAGCTGCAGCGCGGATTTATTTATCTTGACAGCAACAGCGTTTGCTACCACGATGCATAAAGCCGTGACTCCAGCGCTGACGGAGGTGATATACGCCGAAGCATGGGGGCAGCAGGGGCGGAGGAGGGATTTGCTCCTAACTTTTGCGGCGGATGCCCCCATGCTTCAGCATTTATAAATGGTGCATGTATGCCCATCATTAGAAGTAGGTGGATGAAGGGAGGTATTCTAATGGTGGGCATACCCACCAATCCATCTTTTTTTTTCGTTCAGCTCACGGGCTGCATGAAAAAAAAAGATTACAATATATGCCCAACAAGGACCAGCAACGTACTGGTATGTTGCTGGACTTTGAGTGGTTATACCATAATGATGCCTGCAGGTTTAGGTATCATCTTGGTATCGTTCTTTTCAGTCAGCGGTCGGCTTTCATGTAAAAGCAATCCTAGTGGCTAATTAGCCTCTAGACTGCTTTTACAAGCAGTGGGAGGGAATGTCCCCCCCCCTCACACCGTCTTCCATGTTTTTTTCTGGCTCTCCTGTCCCATCAGGGAACCTGAGAATGCAGCCGGTGATTCGGCCAGCTGACCATAGAGCTGATCAGAGACCAGAATGGCTCCAATCATCTCTATGGCCTAAGAAACCGGAAGCTACGAGCATTTCATGACTTAGATTTTGCCGGATGTAAACAGCGCCATTGGGAAAGCATTTTATCACACTGATCTTGGTGTGGTCAGATGCTTTGAGGGCAGAGGAGAGATCTAGGGTCTAATGGACCCCATTTTTTTCAAAAGAGTACCTGTCACTACCTATTGCTATCATAGGGGATATTTACATTCCCTGACATAATAAAAATGATGAAAAAAAAAAATGAAAGCAACAGTTTAAAAATAAGATAAAAAAGATTTAAAAAAAAAAGCCCCCCTGTCCCCCCCTGCTCTCGCACAAAGGCGAACGCAAGCGTTGGTCTGGCGTCAAATGTAAACAGCAATTGCACCATGCATGTGAGGTATCACTGCGAAGGTCAGATCGAGGGCAGTCATTTTAGCAGTAGACCTCCTCTGTAAATCTAAAGTGGTAACCTGTAAAGGCTTTTAAAAATTTATGTAGTTTGTCGCCACTGCACGTTTGTGCACAATTTTAGAGCATGTCATGTTTGGTATCCATATACTCGGCCTAAGATCATATTTTTTATTTCATCAAACATTTGGGCAATATAGTGTGTTTTAGTGCATTAAAATGAAAAAGTGTGTTTTTTCCCCAAAAAATGCGTTTGAAAAATGCTGCGCAAATACTGTGTGAAAAAAAAAAATGAAACACCCACCATTTTAATCTGTAGGGCCTTTGCTTTAAAAAAATATATAATGTTTGGGGGTTCAAAGTAATTTTCTTGCAAAAAAAAATATTTTTTCATGTAAACAAAAAGTGTCAGAAAGGGCTTTGTCTTCAAGTGGTTAGAAGAGTGGGTGATGTGTGACATAAGCTTCTAAATGTTGTGCATAAAGTGCCAGGACAGTTTAACCCCCCCCCCAAATGACCCCATTTTGGAAAGTAGACACCCCAAGCTATTTGCTGAGAGGTATGTCGAGTCCATGGAATATTTTATATTGTGACACAAGTTGCGGGAAAAAGAGAATTTTTTTTTTTCTTTGCACAAAGTTGTCACTAAATGATATATGAACGATATATGAACACGCCATAGGAATATGTGAAATTACACCCCAAAATACATTCTGTTGCTTCTCCTGAGTACGGGGATACCACATGTGTGAGACTTTTTGGGAGCCTAGCCGTATACGGGACCTCAAACCAAGCACCGCCTTCAGGGTTTCTAAGGGTGTAAATTTTTGATTTCACTCCTCACTGCCTATCAGTTTCGGAGGCCATGGAATGCCCAGATGGCACAACCCCCCCCCCCAAAATGACCCCATTTTGGAAAGTAGACACCCCAAGCTATTTGCTGACAGGTATGGTGAGTAGTTTGCAGACCTTGCTTTTTGTCACAAAGTTTTGAAAATTGAAAAAAAAAAAAAAAAATTTTTCTTTTCTTTCTTAATTTTCAAAAACAAATGCGAACTGCAAAATACTCCCCATGCCTCTCAGCAAATAGCTTGGGGTGTTTACTTTCCAAAATAGGGTCATTTGGGGAGGGGGGGTTGAACTTTCCTGGCTTTTTATGGCCTTCAAAACTGATAGGTAGTGAGGAGTGAAATCAAAAATTTACGCCCTTAGAAATCCTGAAGGCGGTGCTTGGTTTTCGGGGCCCCGTAAGCGGCTAGGCTCCCAAAAAGTCCCACACATGTGGTATCCCCATACTCAGGAGAAGCAGCTAAATGTATTTTGGGGTGCAATTCCACATATGCCCATGGCCTGTGTGAGCAATACATCATTTAGTGACAACTTTTTGTAATTTTTTTTTTTTTTTGTCATCATTCAATCACTTGGGACAAAAAAAATTAATATTTAATGGGCTCAACATGCCTTTTAGAAATTTCCTTGGGGTGTCTACTTTCCAAAATGGGGTCATTTGGGGGGGTTTTGTACTTCCCTGCCATTTTAGCACCTCAAGAAATGAGATAGGTAGTCATAAACTAAAAGCTGTGTAAATTCCAGAAAATGTACCCTAGTTTGTAGACGCTGTAACTTTTGCGCAAACCAATAAATATACGCTTATTGATATTTTTTTTACCAAAGACATGTGGCTGAATAAATTTTGGACTAAATGTATGACAAAAATTGAGTTTATTTGATTTTTTTAATAACAAAATGAGAAAATGTCGTGTTTTTTCAAAATCTTCGGTCTTTTTCCGTTTATAGCGCAAAAAATAAAAACCGCAGAGGTGATCAAATGCCATCAAAAGGACGCAAATTTTGTTTGGGTACAGCATTGCATGACCGTGCAATTAGCAGTTAAAGCGATGCAGTGCCAAATTGTAAAAAGTGCTTTGGTCAGGAAGGGGGTAAATCCTTCCGGGGCTGAAGTGGTTAAATAACACCAAAAGAAAGCTCGATTTGTGGGAAAAAGACAAAACTTTCATATGGTTACAGTGTTGAATGACTGAGTAATTGTCATTCAAATTGTAAGAGCACCAAAAGCTAAAAATTGGTCTGGTTAGGAAGGAGGTTTAAGTGCCCAGTGGTCAAATGGTTAAACAAGTGCAGGCACTAAAGGGTTTGTGTTTTGGGAGCACAGAAAAAACAAAACAAAAAAAAAACACAAACCCTTTAGTGCCTGCAATTGTTTAAACCATTTGACCACTGGGCACTTAAACCCCCTTCCTAACCAGACCAATTTTCAGCTTTTGGTGCTCTCACAATTTGAATGCCAACTACTCAGTCATGCAACATTGTACCCATATGAAATTTTTGTCTATTTCCCACAAATGGAGCTTTCTTTTGGTGTTATTTAACCACTTCAGCCCCGGAAGAATTTACCCCCTTCCTGACCAGAGCACTTTTTACAATTTGGCACTGCGTCGCTTTAACTGCTAATTGCGCGGTCATGCAATGCTGTACCCAAACAAAATTTGCGTCCTTTTCTTCCCACAAATAGAGCTTTCTTTTGATGGCATTTGATCACCTCTGTGGTTTTTATTTTTTGCGCTATAAACGGAAAGACCGAAAATTTTGAAAAAACACGACATTTTCTACTTTTTGTTATAAAAAAAATCCAATAAACTCAATTTTTGTCATACGTTTAGTCCAAAATGTATTCAGCCACATGTCTTTGGTAAAAAAAATTTCAATAAGCGTATATTTATTGGTTTGCACAAAAGTTATAGCGTCTACAAACTAGGGTACATTTTCTGGAATTTACACAGCTTTTAGTTTATGACTGCCTATCATTTCTTGAGGTGCTAAAATGGCAGGGCAGTACAAACCCCCCAAATGACCCCATTTTAGAAAGTAGACACCCCAAGGAAATTGCTGAGAGGCATGTTGAGCCCATTGAATATTAATTTTTTTTTGTCCTAAGTGATTGAATAATGACAAAAAAATTTTTTTTATAAAAAGTTGTCACTAAATGATATATTTCTCATACAGGCCATGGGCATATGTGGAATTGCACCCCAAAATACATTTAGTTGCTTCTCCTGAGTATAGGGATACCACATGTGTGGGACTTTTTGGGAGCCTAGCCGCTTACGGGGCCCCGAAAACCAAGCACCGCCTTCAGGATTTCTAAGGGCATAAATGTTTGATTTCACTCCTCAATACCTATAAGTTTTGAAGGCCATAAAATGCCACGACAGTTCAAACCCCCCCCCCCCCAAATGACCCCATTTTGGAAAGTAGACACCCCAAGCTATTTGCTGAGAGGCATGTTGAGTCCATGGAATATTTTATATTTTGCCACAAGTTGCGGGAAAATGACAAACCTTTTTTTTTCTTTTTCTGTGCTCCCAAAGTTGAGATTTAAATGATATGCACTTTTTGTTTGCAGTAAAAGTCATTCTGATGAATGCTATTTAATTTTTTGGAAGATGATGATTGGTTATCTCATGTCTGTTTTTTCCTGCTTTAAGATTCTATTGGAGGGATCTTTGTGCTGCAGTTCCTTGTTTCGTTTTTTTTTTTGTGCACTTTTCCTACTGCATGTATATTATATTTCATCATATAAAATTCAGTGGGTAGCGTCAGGTGCTCCATTTTTTTAATTGCCACAACATGTGAGTACCGTATATACTCGAGTATAAGCCGAGTTTTTCAGCACATTTTTTTTTGTGCTGAAAGTGCCCCCATCAGGTTTATACTCGCGTCAAGCACTTTTTTGGTGCAAAGAGTGACATTTTCCGAACCGACTTTGGGGCCCCGTATCTCGGGACCACTTGGTGCTAGGAAATATGGTGTGCAAACCCAGTGGAACTAGCACTATAACATATCCAAAGCTGGTGTTCCGAGATATGGGGCCCCAAAGTCAGTTCGGAAAATGTCATTCTCTGCTGCAGAAAAGTGCTTGACATTTTCCGAACCGACTTTGGGGCCCTGTATCTCGGGTCCACTTGGTGCTAGGAACCCCAACTTTGGATATGTTGTAGTGCTGGTTCCACTGGGGTTCCTAGCAGTAAGTGGCCCCCGGAATCAGGGCCCCAAAATCGGTCAACTTTGTCCATCTGCAGCAATGTCATTTCGGGACCCTTTGCTGCAGCTAGGGGGCATCTAGGAACCCTTAACTATGTAGTTTGAAGTTTGGGGGACCTATGGTTGCAAATGGGCACAGTGAGGCATGCAAATGGGCACAGTGAGGCTGCAAATGGGCATTGTTGACCCTCTTTTCCACTTATTGCACATTTCTCACCCTAGGCTTATACTCGAGTCAATAAGTTTTCCCAGTTTTTTGTGGTAAAGTTAGGTGCCTCGGCTTATATTCGGGTCGACTTATACTCAAGTATATACAGTAGATCTGGAAACTTCAATTTTACCAATGCAGTCTTAGAAAATATAAAAGCTTGTTGCAGTTTCATTTTTTTAGCTCCCATTAAGAACTGAAATTGGTAGACGGTATTGTCGCATCCAAACATTTTGGTTGGACTATTTATCCATGGCTTGACTTGTATTTGGGTCATAATGCTAATTATCGGCTTTTATTTTGCAGATTCCTCCTTGTCGGCTAGAAGAACATATTAAAAATGTTGGTGGTCTTGGCTTTTATTATCATCTTCCACATAACCTCTATAGCATTGCTGTTCATTGCTACAATTGACAATGTAAGTACTCGTGCTTTTGCAAACTACATGCTGCTGCTATTTAAAAAAATATTTTGGTTATCTAGAGGAAAGTGTCGTATAATGCCTGATTTATAAAAAAAATATTATACAATGCAATGGGTTTTATTTACTATAAAGGCAAGTGCACTTGGAAGGGCAGTCGCTGTAGATCCGAGGGGAACATGCAAGGAAAATAAAAAACAGCACTTATTTCTTGTACATGATTGGATGATAAAATCAGCAGATCCTACCCCTAGTTTCAGATCCTACCCCTAGTTTCAGATCTTCCCCCTAGTTTCAGATCTTCCCCCTAGTTTCAGATCTTCCCCCTAGTTTCAGATCTTCCCCCTAGTTTCAGATCTTCCCCCTAGTTTCAGATCTTCCCCCTAGTTTCAGATCTTCCCCCTAGTTTCAGATCTTCCCCCTCGTTTCAGATCTTCCCCCTCGGTTCTACAGAGACTGCACTTCCAAGTGCGCTTGCAGTGCACTTGTAGTACAGAGTGGATTTGCCTTAAGTAAATCCACCCCACTGTTAAGATGGACATAGTGCATGTCCATTTTGATATGGCTAACTGCAGACAGAATGAAAAAATGATTCCTAAGGATATAATTTGATAACATTTGTGATGAAATCTCCACTCTACAGCTATAACCCCCCCCCCATATCTCCACAGGTACACTTAACACTTCCCTTATTCAAACGTGCTACTATAGATGAGGTTACTAAATTTATTTCTAAGGCCCACCTAACCTGATTCTTCCAGAGAGATACATTTATTGAAACTTCAGACAGAACAATGTCCATAAGATACTTGCAACAGATGACAAAATCCAGCAGAGTAAATATAAAATTGGTGACAGGCTATTTTTGCAGCATTCATACACCTTCATAGAATCCAGTTCCTCCTGTCACACCTTTAGCCAAAACGGGTTTTCTTCTTGTACACTTTTTCTCCCCCCATGGGTGACAAGGGTTGAGCAATTCGATTGGCCGTTTTGATTAGGCCTTTGATTTGCTTTTGTCTTTCAGTGTGACAGATAATGACCCCTAGCTGTTAACAGCTGCAGTCATATAACAACCACCTAGGTTGACGATTTCCCATGAGTACCCCCTCAAGTCTAATTAACATCAATAAATACTTCTTCTATGGTCCTTTATCATCCTTAAGTATGTAAACAATATACCCTTTGATTAACAGGCCATTCCTCACATATCTAGGTAGACTTGCATAGGATCAACACATCAAAGGGTCATCAGCTGTCCCTTTTGATATGTTTAAAATTCAGTTGGCTTGGACAACTCGACCATTATTTATTTATTTTTTTTAATAATCTTTATTCATTACACAGTGTTATACAGTAATTACCATCAACGGTAAACATTTCAAAAACTCATATGCACAACACTCCAAGTATAAAATATTCTAAAACATTATTCACCCGTTTTTTTTCCCCTTTTTTTTTCCCCCCATACCTATCTCCCCCCCCCCCCAAACCCAGGGATCTAACTGTTATTCCTTCGATAGTTCCTTAACACTCTGTGTACATCTACAACACCTCTTCCTACACACACTTTACATGGGATACCCTATTTCTTCTAACCATGGGTTCCAGATTTTTTTGTACTCCTTCAAATTTTTCCTCCTTACGTATACTACCTTTTCTTTCCATACTGTTTCTGTCACTGTTCTAATCCAGTCATCCTTTGACGGGGGTCTCTCCGCCTGCCACCTCAGGGCTATTAATTTCCTTGCCTGAAAAAGGCATCTCACCACTGCTTTGTTTATATTATTGCCTCTTCCTTGGCATTCCCCAACTCCCAATACACATAACTTTGCATCCATTTTCAATCCTAATTTAAAGATCTTATTTATAAGTTCTAATATTTCTGTCCAGTACCGATGTAATTTTGGGCATTTCCATATCATATGGATCAAGTCCCCCGTATTCTGGCATCTTGGGCAATTTGCATCCGCCCTCCACCCAAATTCAAACAATCTCTTTGGTGTATAATATGCCCTGTGTATTATTAACTGAATTCTGGCCTAGTCAATATTTTACTGTATGTGTAGAGATATATAATATCCTTCATAAATCAGCCAGCATATTACAACATATACCCCCACTTGGGTCAGTTCTAACTACTAGAACTGACCCATAAATCTGAAAAACAAACATATCATTGCGATTTGAGGTATTGAATGCTTTTCAATTACATATTTTATATGAGCCATTGTAAACTATTTTACATCTCTCTTCACCAGCCTCTAAAACATCCCCATTAAACAGTTTATTAGATAATATAACTTTAGACCATGACTGGAAAAGGATTCGGTAAACATCTGTGGCCCGTATAACTGTTAGGCCTTATTTCAAAGCTTGTAGTTTCTTCAGTATATCACACCAAGATCTTGAATATTGTGCAAAGACAAGCTGACGTCACAGTCCAGTCTTCGGTCTGACATTATCACAGCTCTTACCATCTCCCTGATTATGCTCTGGGAGCTCTGATCCACATAAGTCCAAGGTTTTCTCTTTCCAGGCTCAGGGGTTTCATTTTTAAAGATGAAATGTTCAGTTTTTTAGCGATCTTTGTTTCATTGTTTTTATTGAAATTTTCATATTAACAACAATATAACAGTACATCCGTATACAGTTACAAGTATCATTTCTTAATTCTTTCTGTAAATGTATCCAACACGTAATTCTACATATCACGGTGTACACTTTTATATTACCCAATTTAACGCAGTTAAAAGTTATTACAAACTTTTTTCTTATATTAACAAGGATGGGACGGAGACTGGGAGCCTCCCCCCCAGATTTTTAGCAATCTTCATCACAAGTCCAAAATCAAACTTCTGCCAGCCACAATTTTCTTTTGCAATTTGCTGTAGGCTGACCCCTCATTGCCTTCAATAGAGCAGTTACTTGGATCATTCAGTCCATAATTCCACTAAATGGGATCACACCATAGTTTAGATAGTATCAGCTTGACATCAGTGTTTATCAGATCATCTGTCCAGACAAAGCAGCAGTGGAAATTCTTGCCAGTATCTTCGCCACGAAAGGTAGAAAGTTCTTTACATCCATATGTCATAGCCTTCAGAATATTATAAAAAATGATTCAACCAAGTTCAAATTATGACCAGAGTTATATGAATTTCACTCAGCCCTCTTATAAATGTAGGAAAATGTATATAATATCCTACATAAATCGGCCAACATATTACAACGCTCAGCAGTGACCTTATGAGGAGTTTAAGTGAGCTGCCTCTATTGTGCATTTTTCTGTTTGGATGAGGACATCCTAGTGTTTCTAACAATCTGTGGATAAAACTGGAAGCTGTTTCAAAGGCCTTATTCTCCCTACCAGGCCCCACCCTGCTACCCGTCATTGCTGTCATATCTATTTGCCAGACCTTTATGGGATGGTTCAAGTAATGTGTAGAGCTTCTAGATTATTCCTAACCGATCATTCAGTTTTCCAAAAAATTCGAACTGATGCCTGTCGTCCTGCACTACTGTGTTGGTGGCTTATGGTTCTCGTATGCTTGATATATCCGATACTGTATGTATACATGCAAAGGACCCTTTGAATCAAAGGTTGGATTTAGGAACATTATTGAAAAAAAATGCCTGTTAGATACACTTTCCTTCGATGGTTTATGCCTCCTGATGCATTGAGAACTTTATCAAAAATCTCCTTTGGGACAAGAGCTCTTCTTTTATTTTTTTTTTTTTTTTTTTTTTTTTCCCCCAGTCGTCTTTCAGGTCAGCCTCTGAGAGATGGAGTTCCTCTCTCCACACAGGAAACATGTTGGCAATTAACCCCTTTTAAGGTGGTCCCTGGTCAGTCTTAGTGTTTCCTTCATCCTGAGGAGACATGTTGCCTGAGGTCCGCCGGAGGCTCCATCTCCCAAGGGCTCACCTGGGGCAGGGGTCCTAGCTTACCAGAGCTGGTTGGCAGAGGAGGTCGGGTATGCGGCTGCAGGCAACCCTTCTTGTGCTGCGGGTGGGAGGCAACCCAGATTCCTTCTCCCTCTGAGCCCAGGCGAGGAGATAGGTGGCGGGACTGTCATCTCCTTGGCAGCCCCCTGGCGGGGGGCGTTTTCCCCAAGGCCACTTGACCCCGAATCCGGGGTGGGATGACATCATTAGAATGAAAAAAGAAGATTGTGCAAACCTAAAAACGCATTATTAAGTAATCATGCAAAAACACAACATGCAAGTGAATCTGTCCATGTGAATCAATTTTTAATGTGTAAAATCCCTAAAAAAAAAAGTTTTTTTGTAAAATGTAACAATAAAAAACAACTTCTAGTTATTTTGTTATAAAAGTCCCAAATCACAAAAAAAATGAAGTAACAATGAATGCAACTTAAAATACAGCACCTAGAAATCTGCAATAGCAACTGGTCAATACTTTATATCCCAGCGAAGCAGTAAGCTAAAAATGCCAGATGGCCTCTTACCGGACACAATGAACCCAAAGTTATAGGGATCAAGCTCGCCTGATATGCACAGTAATCAGCTGTAATGTTCCATCTAGTCCGCTCCAAACACTAGCCACTTTCCTCCTTCATGGAAAACAGGACGTTTTTAATACATTTCCACCTTCCAATCACTTTGCCCGACACTCATCCAGTAAGTAGAAGGGATTTAGAAGAGGAGGAACTTCATGGTGCAGTAAGTAATGGTACTGCACCATAAAGTTCCTTTTCTTCTAAATCCCTTCTACTGGATGAGTCTCGGGCAGAGTGATTGGAAGGTGTAAATTTATTAAAGCGTCCCGTTGTCCATAATGGAGGAAAGTGGCTAGTGTTTGGAGCGGACCAGATGGAACATCACAGCTGATTACTGTACATATCAGGCGAGCTTGATCCCTTTAACTTGGGGTCCATTGTGTCCAGTAAGAGGCCATCTGGCTTTTTTAGCCCAATTCTTCGCTGGGATATAAAGTACAGACCAGTTGCCATTGCAGATTTCTACATCCTGCATCCGAAGGTTCCTTGATTGTTCCTTGATTGTTCCTTGATTGTTCCTTGATTGTTCCTTGATTGTTCCTTGATTGTTCCTTGATTGTTCCTTGATTGTTCCTTGATTGTGCCTTGATTGTGCCTTGATTGTGCCTTGAGACCCCATTCACACAGGGACGACTTGTCAGGCGACCTAGTTGCCTGACAAGTCGCCTCCCATTCTGTGCTATGGAACCGTTCGAAGGGGAGCGACGCAAGTCGCTCCGACTTAGAAAAAGGTTCCTGTACGACTTCGAAGGCGACTTGGGGCGACTTGCATAGACTTCTATACAGAAGTCGTTTTGCAAGTCGCCCGGGCAGTCGTTTGCAGGTCGCCTCGCTGAGGTGACCTGCAAGTCGGGTTGCCCCTGTGTGAATGGGGTCTGATTGTTCCTTGATTGTTCCTTGATTGTTCCTTGATTGTTCCTTGATTGTTCCTTGATTGTTCCTTGATTGTTCCTTGATTGTTCCTTGATTGTTCCTTGATTGTTCCTTGATTGTTCCTTGATTGTTCCTTGATTGTTCCTTGATTGTTCCTTGATTGTTCCTTCATTTTTTTCGGGATTTGGGACTTTTATAACCAAATAACTAGAAGTTGTTTTTTATTGTTACGTTTTACAAAAAAATTAAAATTTTTGGGCCTTTTTTTTACACATTAACAATTGATTCACACGGACAGATTCACTCACATGTTATGTGTTTTTGCATGATTGCACAAACCTAAAAACATATTAAGTAATCTTCTTTTTTTCTTTTTTATACATGTTGAATTAAGTATTTAATTCTTAGAGCTAGCAGCATACATTTACACATTTTTTCACTTTTATAATATCATATTTTATTTAATAATCATATCATATTAAGATTGGTGAGTGCAGAATGACTAAATTATATAGGGATGACATCATTGCCGTGCGCCAGGGGGAACTGGTCCGACCCCTTAAAGAGGAAGTAAACCCTGATGGTTTTTACTTCCTCTTTCTTTCCCTGCAAAGGTAAAGCATAATGGGCTACTATGCATAGCATAGTAGCCCATTATGTGTCACTTACCTGAAACCGAAGCCTGCAATGTTCCCGCTGGCTGGAAGCATCCATCTTCAGCCCTCTTCCTTCCGGGGCTCTGTGACTAGCCTGAGTCACGTGATGTCACTCCCTCGCATGCCGCCAGTCACGGAATGACCCCAGCTAGAAATGGCACAGCGTGCCCTTTCTAAAGTGTGCATGCACTGAAGAACTCATTGTATGGGGAATTGTAAATATCTCCTAAACCATGTAGGTTTAGGAGATATTACCAGCACCTACAGGTAAGCCTTAATCTAGGCTTACCTGTAGGTAAAAGTGGTTGTACAGGGTGTACAACCACTTTAAAAGTGCAGGGAGCAGGAATGGCCGGCTGGTACCATACTCGTGGACGTGGCTGCAGGGGACGGCGAGGAAACCAGAGGATATGAGGATTCAGGCGGACGATGACATTCTCTCTGCCCAGGCTTCGGGGTATTTGGGCACCAGCGGTACGCAGGTAGGCACCTGGTGGTGTCTTTTTTTTGTGTCCTTTTTATATTGGCAACAGCAGCTAGATGGTGGTGGTCACTAGAGAGCTGGGGCAGCAGGAGGGTTTATGATACTCTACATTCCCATACAGGAAAGCTCCCAGAGCTCAGGTTGGCAGTGGAGGTAGAAGGGAAGCAATATAACACTTCAAGAGCAGGGCTCCCCCCTTCCGCTTATCCTCTTCACTAAGGATGCTTACCAAGGTACTAGCGGAAGCCCTAGCCCCTCTAAGGTTGAAGACCATGACAATAGTTCCATATGTGGACAACCTTCTCTTTACAGGTCTGACAGATGTGCAGCTGGCAGATAGACCTTACGGAGGCCCAACAATGGCTGAAGTCACTGGGGTGGATCCTCAACATTGAAAAATCAAATCTTCATCCCGCCGACTCAGGTCAACAGAGTTTAAAGACGTTTCTACTAGAAATAAAAATATTCAAAATTTTAACCAGGAGAGAGTATACGGAGCAATCTGCCAACATCCATCAGAGAACTGATGTCAAGTCTGGGTCATCTGCTCATTGAACGGCTAAGATCGTCTGGGTCAAAGTTTTACATAAGGCCTCTACAAGTCTTTCTTCTGCAAGAACAGGAGAATTTAGACAGAACATGTCTACTCCCAACCGCAGTAAAACGAGCACTTTGGTGGTGAAGAAACTACGCAAATTGTAAATCGGGCTGGCATGGACCTTTTCCAACCTCACAGATGTTGACTACGGATGCAAACAGTTGGGGATGGGGAGTTCATCTGGCAGGCCAACCCACTCAAGGGAAGTGATCCCGGGAAGAAGCCCAGGCATCCTCAAATTGGAGGGCGTTTATGGCGATCGCCAAAGCCATCAAGCGCTTCCAAGAACAACTGAGAGGTCACATGCCTTAATCCTGTCAGACTACGTCACGGCGGGTAGCATATGTGAACAAATGGGGCACTCAGAGCCCTTCCTTAAGATCTCCAACCAAATCTGCCGGTGAGCAGAAAAGGACATGCTGTCACTGATGGCAATCCACCTCGAGGGGGCGTGCAACCAAGTGGTGGACTTGGCCTCGAGATCTCCCACGAAGAGTGGGAACTGCAGGGAGGCCGACGTTCGAGTCGAACAGCGAACAATATGCGGTGTTCGCGGCAAATTCTAAAGCTGCTGGAACACCGTTAAAGTCTATGGGACACTAACGTGAAAAATCAAGTGCTAATTTTAAAGGCTTATATGCAAGTTATTGTCATAAAGTGTTTGGGAACCTGGGTCCTGTCCCAGGGGACATGTATCAATGCAATTTTTTTTTTAAAAAACAGCTGTTTTCTTTCTCAAACATCACGGGACACAGAGCCACAGTAATAACTGATGGGTTATGTAGGTACCACTAGATATTGGACACTAGTCACACCCTAAGCAGGAAGTTCAACCCCCTATATAATACCTCCCCTTACAGGGATACATCAGTTTTTACGCCAGTGTCTTAGATGTTGGACGTGTAAAGATGTCCTGTGCTGAAGTTTCAAAGGGAATATGCTGATATCATATACTGGGGCAAGCCAGGCGAACCAGATCCATTCAAAGTGTCCTTTCATGGCCGAATTGGATGGTACCCGGGCCTCGTGTCCGAAGAAACAAGGTTTTACCTGTAATGCTTCTCTTTTTAGAGAGCTAGACCACGCATATCAGAAAAGGTTCTTTAACACCTTATTTCTGGCTGGGTGCTTTACAGGGCCAGAACTGTGGATCCCCCTATTCGTAGGGGGCCCCAGTCTGACATGTTTTTTCAAACGGAGCCCACCGTGAGAGGTGAAGATTGGATCTGTATATACAGAATCCTGGATAAGGTAAGAGGAGATTCCACAGAATTTTTGAATTCTAGTAGGTTTTCTCCTTTAAGGTAAATGCATGCTATGCCTATTGTGACCACCGGGGGCTGCCAAGAGCACATACCTTCTCATGCCGATTTCTGTCTCAGCGTTCGCTGCAAAAGCTCCTCCGACCGGCTCCAGGTAGGATGGGATCGGTGGTTTTCTCCTCTGGGATATTCCCCCCAGGCTAGGGGAAGGCCGCGGGAGGGTTGTAAGGCGGTTTTACACCACCGCTGCCACCGCCATTGCATGTGCAGGCTCCATCTCTGCCGGCCTCTCTCCTTCCTCCTCCACCCACAGCCTTCCTCCATGCTTGTCCCGGAAGGGTCGGCTCACGCAGGAAGCGCACGTTTTTCGAAAAAAACGAAGGGGGGGTGGGGCGGGCGTCGGCACGCTCAGACGCCCACATTGCCAGAAGCATGGCTATTTAAAGCACACTTTACAGGTGCTCTGAGCCTTTGGAGGGACACAGAGCTGACAGTCGCATGTAAGGTGGGACACGGGCATTCTCCTAGGCTGCATTTACTAAGGTAACACCAGACTGGGCATTTGGTAGCAAGGCTTTTGCCAGACTACATCGCTCAGCAGTCAGTGTTAATTTTGGATACCTCCACCTTGTTGCACTATGGGTAGAAGAGGTTCAAATACCCCCAGAACCAGAGACACTAGGGGATCTCATTCGGGTTCTGAGGACTCCCTGTCTGCAGCATCCCCCCCCCCCCCCCGAAAGGCCAGGGACAGCTGGCCAGGGAGAGCCGTTGGGGTCAGGGGCTGTACCTGCTTCTGGCACTTCAGCCCCTGTATACATTACACAAGAGGTTTTTTCCTCAACCATTACTGGTTTAGAGTAAAGAATAATGGCCGTGATTGCATCTTCACTCAGTGGAAGAAAATGTACTAGGCCTTCCTCTGTTTCCCAAGACCCTCAGGCAGAGGAGCTCTGGGATAAATGTGAAGAATCCCTTTCAGAGGATCAGGATGGGACAGATGATTCCTCTTCTGAGGAATCAGGTGGAGAGGGTCCCTCTTCGGCTTCCCAAGAGGAGAAAGTCTTAGTACAGATCCTTACTGGATTGGTCCGCTCCACATTTAAGTTTCCCGTATCTGAATCAGTTAAGGAACCCTCTTCTTCTTTGGGGTCGCTGAAACCTTCTCAAACAGCACATGCTTTTCCTGTCCATAATTTGCTTGAAAAGCTCCTTTATTCTGAGTGGGATCACCCAGATAAGCTATTTCTTACGCCGAAAAAGTTTTCAACACTTTATCCTATGGAAGAAAAATTTATTAAGATGTGGGGAATACCGGCCATTGATGTGGCAGTTTCCTCTATACATAATAGTCTGACTTGTCCTGTAGACAACGCTCAGATGCTCAGGGATCCTGTGGATAAAAAGATGGAATCCTTATTGAAGGATGTTTTTTTCCTTAGCAGGATCAGTTGCTTAACCTGCAGTAGCAGCGATTGGACTCTGTCAATACTTAAGTGACCATGTTAAGCAGGTCATCAAAGTTCTACCTGAACAGCAGGCCCAGGGGTTCGCTAACCTTCCAGCGGCCTTATGTTATGTTGTTGACGCCATCAAAGATTCTATCTTGCAAACCTCTCGTCTTTCACTTGGGTTGGTGCATATGCGTAGAATGTTATGGTTGAAAAATTGGTCAGCCGAAGCACCATGTAGGAAGTTGTTGGCTGGGTTTCCTTTTCGTGGTACAAGGTTGTTTGGAGTAGACTTGGATAACTATATCAAGAGAATCTCTTGTGGGAAAAGCATTCTCTTACCTGTTAAGATGAAGAGTAAGCGTCCCTCTTTCAAACGGACTCTTTCCCCAGCGCCAGGGGCATCAGCCTCCAGGCAGTTACGACGGCCTCCTCTGTCTGGGTCAAGAAACAAGAGTCAACCCCAGGGACAAAAAGTCCTGGGGGAAGAAGTCTACTAGACAAGACACGAAGGCTTCTTCATGAAGGGGCGCCCCCGCTCGGTCGAGTGGGGGGAAGACTGCTACAGTTCTCAAAGCTCTGGCAGGAGGACTTCCAGGACAGATGGGTAATCTCCACGGTAACCTTAGGGTACAAGCTGGAGTTCCAAGAATTTCCCTCTCCTCGTTTCCTCAGATCAAGTGTTCCCAGAGACCCAGAGAAGAAGCAGTCGCTCCTTCTAGCGTTAGAGCGACTTTTGTCGCAAGAGGTCATTATGGTGGTTCCCACAAAGGATCAAGGATTGGGCTTCTTTTCCAACCTTTTTACGGTCCAAAAACGTGGGGGATGTCAGACCCATTCTGGATTTAAGAGATCTGAATCGATTCCTAAGGATTCAGTCCTTCCGCATGGCCAGATTAAGGGCTCAGGGTATAACTGTCATAGCATACCTAGACGACCTGCTCTTGATAGACCAGTCGGTAGCCTCCTTGAACGGGAACTTGAGGACCACGGTCAAGTATTTGGAACACCTAGGTTGGATCCTCAGCCTAGAAAAATCTTTCCTAAAACCAGTAAGAAGACTGGAGTATTTGGGTCTGATCATAGATACAAGCCAGGAGAAAATATTAATTCCTCAAGCAAAGATTACTGCTTTAAGGGAGCTGATTCTGACAGTCGAGACCAAGATGGGTCCTTCTGTCCGCCTTTGTATGAGGCTGCTAGAAAAGATGGTGTCTTCATTCGAAGCAGTTCCCTATGCTCAGTTTCATTCAAGACTGCTGCAACACAGTATTCTGTCGGCCCGGAACAAGAAGGTTCAGGCATTAGACTTTCCGATGCACCTGTCTCAGGCGGTGCATCAGAGCCTCAATTGGTGGCTAATACCCGAAAAACCTGCAGAAGGGGAAATCCTTTCTACCGGTTACCTGGACGGTGGTAACAACAGATGCCAGTCTGTCAGGCTGGGGAGCAGTTCTGGAACAGTCTGCGATCCAGGGGCTATGGTCCAAAACCGAGAGGACCTTACCCATCAACATTCTGGAAATCCGGGCGGTATATCTAGCCCTAAAGGCCTGGACTATCGGGCTACAGGGTTGCCCGGTCAGGATCCAGTCCGACAATGCCACAGCAGTGGCTTATGTCAATCATCAGGGAGGCACCCGGGGCCGAGCTGCTCAAAAGGAGGTGAACCAGATCTTAGTCTGGGCAGAGATGCATATGCCATGCATATCGGCAGTTTTCATTCCAGGGATAGAGAACTGGCAGGCGGACTATCTAAGTCACCAGCAGTTACTCCCAGGGGAATGGTCTCTGCATCCCGACGTATTTTGGGCCATATGCCAAAGATGGGGGGTTCCAGATGTAGATCTCTTTGCATCCTGATTCAACAAAAAGATAGACAGATTTGTTGCAAGGACAAGGGATCCTCTTGCATGCGGGACGGATGTGTTGGTGATTCCGTGGCATCGGTTCTCACGGATTTATGCATTCCCGCCTATTCTGCTACTGCCACGACTCCTTCGCAGGATCAGGCAGGAAAGGAAGTCAGTACTTCTGGTGGCCCCCACTTGGCCCAGAAGGACTTGGTATGCAGAAATAGTAAGGATGACGGGTTCCCCGTGTACCCTACCGGTACGCCCAGACCTGTTATCTCAAGGTCCAGTGTTCCATCCTGCCTTACAAACGCTAAATTTGACGGTTTGGCTATTGAGACCCACGTTCTGAAGAGTCGTGGGCTTCCAGGTCCTGTGATATCTACCTTGATCAATGCAAGGAAGCCAACTTCCAGAATGATTTATCATAAAGTCTGGAAAGCTTATGTATCCTGGTGTGAATCCAGGGGTTGGCATCCCAGAAAATGTGATGGGTAGAATTCTTGATTTTCTACAATTAGGATTAGAGATTAAGCTGGCCTTGAGTACCATCAAGGGCCAGGTCTCGGCCTTATCTGTATTGTTTCAACGGCCACTTGCTTCGCATTCTTTGGTCCGAAACTTCATGCAGGGGGTGATGCGTCTTAATCCTCCGGTTAGGGCGCCCCTAAACCCCTGGGACTTGAACTTGGTTCTGTCGGTGTTACAAAAACAACCTTTTGAACTAATACGTCAAATTCCTTTGATCTTGCTGACAAGGAAGCTAATTTTTCTGGTAGCCATCTCTTCTGCTAGAAGAGTATCAGAATTAGCAGCTCTTTCCTGTAAAGAGCCTTATTTGATTGTACACAAGGATAGAGTGGTGTTGCGCCCTCATCCTAGTTTTTTACCGAAGGTGGTTTCAGATTTTCATCTAAACCAAGACATTGTTCTGCCTTCCTTTTTTCCAGATTCCTGTTCTCCGGAAGAGAGGTTACTACATTCTTTGGATGTAGTAAGAGCAGTCAAGACCTATCTGGAAGCAACTGCTCAAATTCGCAAAACGGATGTTTTTTGTTTGTGCTGCCAGAGGGTATAGAGGACAGGCAGCGTCAAAAGCTACCATTTCTAAATGGATTCAACAATTGATTATTCAAGCTTACGGTTTGAAACGGAAGATTCCTCCGTTTCAGATCAAGGCACATTCCACAAGGGCTATTGGTGCTTCTTGGGCAGTGCATCACCAGGCCTCTATGGCTCAGATCTGCAAGGCCGCAACCTGGTCTTCAGTCCATACATTCACCAGATTCTATCAGGTGGATGTGAGAAGGCATGAGGATATCGCCTTTGGGCGTAGTGTGCTGCAGACAGCGGTACAGGGTCCTCAGGTCTGATTGCACCCTACTTGGTTGTGATTCCCCCCCCTCAGTTGGCATTGCTTTGAGACATCCCATCAGTTATTACTGTGGCTCTGTGTCCCGCGATGATCGAGAAAGAAAATAGGATTTTTTCTAACAGCTTACCTGGAAACAAGGTTTGGCGATATCAGTCAGTGGAGGAGACACCTTTTTCCCATATTAACTTTTACAGGAGAGACTTTCCCTTCCTAGGGGTAGATTTCCTATCACTTCCTGTTGTCTCCCTCAGTTTGTAAGTGTAAGTCGGATTTTTGAAAATAGGGGACCGCCTATATGGCCTGCCCTATACACTCTGCGGAAAATTGGACCTTAGCTGTTGGTGGTACCAGAACACTGTAATCCCTCAGTTACTCTTGGTGGGCGCTGGAACGGGCCCTGCTGTGAAATGTTATATCAAGAATTGTAATTGCATGCCCCTGTTAAACAGGGGCAGAAAAATATTGGGCCTTAGACGGTGGTGGTGGTGGTGGCATAACACTGTAAAGCCTCAGATACTTTTGAGCGCAGGAACGAGCCCTGCTGCAAAATATTACAGCAAAAATTGTAATTAGACGTCCCTGTTAAACAGGGGCAGAAAAATTGGGCCTTAGCCACTGGTGGTGGTGTCCAGAACCAAAAATGTTCTTAAAAGCTATCAACATGAACATTGAGGAGGAATAGGATAGTCACTCAGCATCAGCATAGGCAGTCTTGAAGGGATCTCACATTCATAAAAAAATGAATCAGGTGCTTGGTAGCTTGTTTTCTTCCTTTTTTTATGGTTTTAACTTTGGAACAAAAACCTTTCCTTATTTAAATACTACTCTATGGGAGCCCATATCTCATTTCTTGCATGAAAACCTGAAGAGGGCATTAGGAGAAGAGTACAGCTGGTTGATTTGGGCTTGGAGAAGGATCCTTTGCACACACAATTCGATCCAGCTGCGGGATATCCTTGGAAGGTCCATAGGAGCTGGATACCGGTTGGTAAAGTTGGAGCCTGGCTGGATGATCGGTGCATCAAGCCTATATGCTATGCGAGATACCCCTGTAGGGGTTACTGGAGCTGGTGAGTGGGGAGCACTTAAGTCACCCGGATTTTGTTCCTGTGTATCGTCGCCAAGCACTTAACTATCACATAAGACTTTGGTTGGATTGATTTTTTTTTTTTTTATGTATTTTTTGGACTTGGCACGTTAATGTTTTGGGGTCGTTTCATATAATTTCTACTATTTTTTAATATTTTGTATTTGTCCTACACTTTTGGGACTATTATTTTTATTTGATTTTTGATTTATTTATTTTCATATACCTATATTTTTGTTATTGTAGTATCACTTTTTTGTATCACTTCTAAACATTTATTTCCTGTCGCATCATGGCAGCATACACTTTGGGTTGTGACTCCGCCCCTCACAACCTGATAGGACCACATAGCTATAAGTTGTAAAGATGGCCCCCGCCCCAGTATTCTCTTATTTTTCCTCACCTGAAGGACTGAAGATGTCAGAAGCACCCCCTTACCGAATTCGCCCCAGCCAGGTTCTAGCCTCTCCTGGGTGGAAGTCCTTACCTGTACAGCCTCTAAATGAGCTAGATGGAAGGAACCCCACTCTGGTGATCTCAGGGGTATGTTGCGGCTCCAGTATAAGCCTTAAATAGGCTTAGTTGTGTGCAGCGGTCTCCATTACACTTTTCATTCCTTCTGTGTGTGCGGTGCACACTCTCAGGGCGGCCTGGTTGGTTCGCCAGGTTCCAAGATGGCGCCGAGCGGGGCGCGCTGCTACTGAGCATGTGCGGGCGGGTCGTGACCTCGGCGGCCATGGTGGTTCTTTTAAAAGCCTCAATCTGTCATTATATGATGCCTCTGGTTCCTGAAGACACCCTGACTGCTTTATCAGCTCTATTTTTCCTTCTGGCGTTCCCCCTTGGGGTAAGTGGTTTCTCCTTTCTTCTGGTACCTGTGTTTATACCTGCCTATATCTCTGCCAGGTCTATCACAGTTTCCTTCCCATGGAGACCGCTGCCCCAGCAGATCACCATCAGCCCAATAGGTAAGGGGGGGGGATTTCCATGGTAAGTAGTGAAGATTGAAACGAGAGCAGGATCGTACTAATGCTGTCTAATTGGTCAGCCCTACCAGGTCATCAAGGTCGTCAAAATCAAGACGAAGAGAGACCTCTCGCAGGAGAAGCCGCTCCAGCCATAGGCGAAGCCGCTCACGCGGCAGAAGTCGCTCAGCCCACAGAGGAAGCCGTAGGAGGAGTCGTTCCTACTCCAGGCATAGGCGTTCCTATCACAGGAGATCCCCTGCACGTAGACGTCAGTCTCCTGCACATCCCTCCCGGCCGGCAGGGAATGCTTGCTGGGTTTGCGGGGCCACAGCCCTACCAGACAGATTAGCCTGCCGCAAATGCATGGACGAAGCCACCAGAGAGAAAGAACTGGTCACTGTAGAGCCTACCGGAGTCCCTGCTACGCATATCTCAACTCCAGACGTGGAGGTTACAGCCCTAAGCACCTCCCCATTCCATCCCAGTACATCTAGGGAACAAGAATTCCCGTCAGATGAGGAAGAACTGGAGGCGGCAGCAGGCTTTGATTTTTCGCTCATAGGCCCCTTTGTGAAATCGGTCAAGGAAGCGATTAACTGGGAAGAACCTGAAGAGGTACAACAGAAACAAAGGAAGTATTTTCCAAATCTCAAGAAAGTACCTGAAGCCTTTCCATTCATAGAGGAACTGGATGAGCTTATTAAAGATGAATGGCAGAATCCAGAGAAGAAAGTTAGTCTCTCTAACAGGCTTACCAAGTTGTATCCTCTAAAAGAACCCAGGGTATCTCCCCTGGTTTCCCCTCCAGTCGTGGATGCCTCTTTGATGCGCCTAGCCAGGCATGTGACGCTTCCCTTTGAGGACGCAGTGACGTTCAGGGATGTCCTGGACAGAAAGGTGGATACGGACCTTAAAAGGGCTTACGTTTCGCAGGGGGTGCCTGCAGACCAGCAGTGGCACTGGCCGCCGTCGGGAAAGCTATTTCCGGGTGGTCTGCAAACTGCGCAAACCGCGAAACTGAAGGCGCAGATCAAGACCAGATCGTTAAAGCCCTACAGGAACTCAGTCTCGCAGGAGACTTTGTGGCGGAAGCCTCGGTGGATACCGTTAGGTCCGCTTTGAGATCTATGTTAGCCACGGTAATGGCCAGGAGGGCGTTGTGGCTTAAACCCTGGTCAGCTGACCCGGCCTCAAAGTCCAACTGGTGCAGGATTCCATATGATGGAATTAACCTCTTTGGCGCAAAGCTGGATACAGCAATATCCAAAATGACAGGTGGGAAGTCTGGTCTTATCCCCTCAGACAGAAGACCAAAACAGCAAAGAGCGCCTCCCTTCAAGCGCAATCTCCCGGAAAGATACAGGGATGCAAAATCCTATAGGCCTGGGAAGGAGTACAGGAGAACTTGGAAGAACCCTCAGACGTCCTTCCTCAAGTTCCAAAAAACCAAGACCCCGGCCTCCAATGAACAGAAACCGTTTTAAAGGTATGCCCGCCCAACCAGCGGTGGTGGGTGCCAGGCTCACAAGTTTCAAGTTGGTTTGGGCAGAATTGATAAGATCCATGGACAGTATCCACCATCCGGGTCGGGCACAGGTGGTCGTTCAATAACCGCCCTTCAAGGGGTCACTTCTGCGCAACCAAACTTCCTCCTGCCAGAGAGAAAAGGCTGTCCTTGGTCCAGTATATCCAGGACCTGTTAAGGAAACAAGCAATAGTGGAGGTCGCACCATCTCAAAGAGGTCAAGGTTTCTATTCCCCACTCTTCCTGGTAAGGAAAAAGTCAGGGGACTTTCGTCCCGTCCTGGTGATCACTAGATAAAAATTGGTGGCAATGTGAAAAGCTGAACGCCCTACGCGTTTTGACTAAAGAGCCTTCAACTGGGGCATGCCAGTCGAAACGCGTAGGGCGTTCAGCTTTCCACATTGCCACCAATTTTTATCTAGTGATCACTTTTTATTCTGTAAGGTTTTTTATTCAATAAATCCCTTTATTTTTGACCTACGCCATGTGGAGCCCCTTTTTCTTTTTTCTCCATGTTTTTATCCATGATTGGTCCCTTTGAACCTGCCTGAAACCTGAGAGTGTGTGAGAGAGCTGTCCACCTCCACCGTTGACTGTCCTGGCTATCAGTGACCGTGACCCAAGTGACAACCTCGCCGATCGGAGATCGTGATCGCAGGGAGAATCTTTGGGGAGAGTGCACGGAGGCTACCTCCACAAGCTCTGATAGACGTACTGCTATATGGCTGATACGTCCCACTTGATCTGGTAAGAGTACCTTACTCTAGATGTTTATGTCGTGTTGCCCATGATTGATGTGCCTTCCAGTCTCCAGTCAACATCATGGGTCCAAGCACCCCCTCTATCTGAGAAGACTCCTTCCATGCATTGACTCCAGTTTTTGACTGCAGTCTGTGGAGTTCAACATACTGCTACTGGACATTTTTATATTTAACACATTTTGTTTGGACATTTATATACACCTCAACAGTGTTTAGTGTGTAGAACAACATCATTTCTTATTTGTATCACCTATTTTGTGTATTTAGGTTTTGATTCACTCACATTTTTAGCGCTGCACGTATTCTTTATATACCAGCCAGAACATGCCTCAGTATCCTGGGCTCTTTGGCATCCACCATTCCGATGGTTCAGTGGGCGCAGTGGAACTCGAGGCCTTTCCAGATTTCCTTCCTGCGCCAGTGGAATGGGATTTCAATGTCCCAGTCGATTCACATCCCTCAGGAGGTGAAGCAATCATTGCTGTGGTGGACTTGGCCTCGCAACTTAAGAAGGTGCAAGAACATTATCACCCCTCACCAGGAGACGGTGACCTCAGATGCCAGTCTGCAGTGGTGGGGAGCTCACCATCAGCACTTTGCGGCTCAAGGCCACTGGCCATTCAGGGCACAGGACACAGTGTCAAATGTGTTAGAAATGAGAGCAGCACTCCAGGCGCTCCTGTCCTTCAGCTCCCGCTTGAGAGGAAGACATGTTCTTCTGAGAATGGACAACAAGGTTGCGGTTGCCTATGTCAACAGGCAGGGGGGCACCAGAAGCAGGTCCATGATGCAGGAGGTCCGTCCTGTCCTAGAGTGGGCACAAGTGAACCTGTTAAGCCTAAGGGCAATCTATGTTCCGGGAGTCCAGAATGTGCTGGCCGACTCGCTGAGCAGGAATTTCACCTCCAACCACGAGTGGTCTCTGAACCCACAGGCCTACGCCCTCATATCCTGGACTTGGGGTTTACCAGAGATAGACCTGGCGGCAACCCCAGAAAATGCGAAATGCTGGAGATTCCTATCAAGAATACCATTCCCTTCGGCGGAGGGGACGGATTGTCTCCTGCACCCCTGGAACTTCCAGCTGGGATACATCTTCCCTCCAACTCCTCTCATAGCAAGGTTTCTCCTGAGACTCAAGGAGTCATCGGCACTGGTGGTGGCAGTGATTCCCTTCTGGCCGAGGAGGCCATGGTTTACCACCCTGATGCAGCTGAATACGGCAGATCCCCTGCCCCTTCCGTTGTCGTCAGACCTACTCTCCCAAGGTCATCTTCACCCGAACCCGGAGAAGCTGCATTTGATGGCTTGGAGACTGAAAGGGCTAGGTACCTAGAGCAAGGCTGTTCCCAGAGGGTAGCGGATACCCTTCTCCAGGCCAGGAGGCCTACCACGAATAATACTTACAGGTGAGTCTGGGAGAAGTTTACCGCCTTCGCTCAACAGCAAGGTTGGAACCCATCCTCACCATCTGTGTCGCAGGTCCTGGAATTTCTTTAGTTAGGACTAGAGAAGGGCCTTAGGTCAAGTACCTTAAAGGTCCAAGTCTCGGCCCTGTCCGCCTTGACAGGAGTCAGATGGGCACAAGATCCCCTTGTGGTTCAGTTCCAAAGGGCCTGTCTAAAGCTGAGGCCGCCTAGGAAACCTTCCTTCCCAGTCTGGGACCTCTCAGTCGTACTGGAAGCTTTATCTAAGGAGCCGTTTTTTCCTAATGAGAACATATCCTTATGGTATCTGACGCTGAAAGTCTCATTCCTGATAGCCATAACATCGGCTAAGAGGGTGTCAGAGATGCAAGCCTTAATGGCCAGTGATCCATATCTGATTGTATTGCCAGACAGGTTAGTCTTGAAACCTTCGGACCGGTTCATCCCCAAGGTATCCTCGTCCTTTCACTTCAACCAGGAGATTAACCTTCCGGCCCTCAGTACGGAACAAGGCGACCCTCACCCTCTGGACATCAAGGGTAATGTCCTGCAGTATCTTTCAGCTACCAGATCCATCAGGAAGACCGAAAGTCTCCTAATCATTCCACATGGATTCAAGAGAGGTCAAGCGGCATCCTCACGCACAATTGCGTCATGGCTGGTGAAGACCATCAAAAAGGCCTACTCACTAAGCAATTATCAAGTACCTGAGGGCTTAAGGGCACACTCCACTAGGGCAGTGGCAACCTCCTGGGCAGCATATTGTCGAGTCTCGGCGGAGACAATTTGCAGAGCGGCCATCTGGTCTTCCAGGAGCACCTTTATGTCCCATTACAAGGTGGATTCCGCCTGCTTATCCACGGTGGATTTCGGAAGATCCGTTATCCTGGCCAATTCTTCTGTTCTTTGTTAATAAACTTAGTTTGAATTCCCACCCAGTCTTTGCGAGTTACTCCCCAAAGTGTATGCTGCCATGATGCGACAGGAAAACAGAAAATTGTATACTCACCTTTCCGTAATTTTCCTTTCCTGTCGTATCTTCATAGCAGCATACAATCTCCCACCCATCTGAGGTGATATATACGGAGAATACTGGGGCGGGGGCCATCTTTACAACTTATAGCTATGTGGTCCTATCAGGTTGTGAGGGGCGGAGTCACAACCCAAAGTGTATGCTGCCATGAAGATACGACAGGAAAGGAAAATTACGGAAAGGTGAGTATACAATTTTCTATTTTATATCCAGTTTATTTGGCAACCTAGTGAGGTTTGCAACATTAGCACATGCACATTGCTAATTTATTAGGAATGCACTATTGGTATATGCACATTCAATAGTCACTATAGAGGCACATAGCACCTAACAAGTGAACAGGGTCTGTCGCCTTTCATTATAAAGGTAGCGCCATTTACCCTCATACTTGCACTATTATCACTCTAGTCCCCTATTGGGGACCTAGCAGGGTAGGCTGCACACCTAATTTCCCCTTTTGGCCTAAGCGTGGATATATTATTATATTTAAAATTGCCTTCCACATGTCGGTAGAGAGCTGGAATGACCTTCGGAGAAAAAAATTGGCGTTTGGGAACCTGCCACTGAGGTACCGCACATTCCACAAATTCTCGAAAGGGAGCAGAGTCTACCAGCTGAAAATGCAGCAGTTGGAGTGCTAGCAATTGAGCCAAACTAGCATTCAGCCGCTGAGCATGTGGATTACTGGGACCGAATTTCTTTCGCCGGTTTAGCAACTGGGGTAGGGAAATTTGCCTGCTACAATCGGATGTTGGTGTACCGCTAGCAGATTGCCCGCAAGTTCTTGGGACACCTAATTCTATACCTTCATTCCTCTCAGTGCAGGTTTCTGAGAGGACTGAAGTTATAGTGGGGTTGGAGATTCCAGCTGATGAGGAGCAAGGAGAGGTCCGCGTTGTTCTTTGGTGTGGGTCTTTTGAGTACTGTTGCCAACGGACTGCATGGGAGCTCGACATATGTCTGGCCAAGCATGTGGTGCCCAAGCGGCTGCTATTTTGGCCACGCTTGATACGCTTCAGACATATGTTACAAACAGCAATGGTGAGATCTGCTGAACACGTCTCAAAAAAGGCCCACACCAAAGAACTTTTGGAAAAATGTGCGGAGTCAGCAGCGCCCTGCACATGCGGAGCTCTACAGTGTGATGCCTGCCTTTTAAGCTGGCTCCTGGAGGGCATCCTGCCTCATTGGAGATGTGCCTCCTCCTCCTCTCTTCTATCTGGCACCCACGTAGAGTCAGTGACCTCATCATCCCCTCCCTCCCTCGCCACTGGAGCAAACCTGGCAGTATGCTGCAGCTTGGGAACATGACTGCCAGTTTCTTGTCCTCCTTGGGCATCCCCTCTCTCTGGGCTCATGTTACTGCCTTCATCCTCAACCTGGGTACCATCATCAGAGCCTTCAAAACGCTGCGCATCCTCCTGCAGCATGTACCCTACACTGTGGTCAAACAGTTCGAGGGGACTCCTCAGGGCATGATGGTGGGGCTAGGGAAGGAGTGACTGATGACATTGAGCCAATAGAAGAGGCCGCTTTGGCAGCTGCATTGGCAGACAAAGTACCCTGAGCCTGGGTGACAGAGAATGAGGATGAAGACGGCTTGGTCATCCACTCTACCAACTCTTCTGCATATTGTGGCTCAACACAGCCAGCTGACGAAAAAAAAGGACAAGCGTGCCCCACGGCATCATGCTGAAGATGCACCATGTCCACGACCAACACTGTTGGCTGTAAACACAGAGCCTGCTTGCCCTCTTTTAGTGGCCTGTGAGCGTCTGCCTCTCCTTGGTAGCCTTCCAGACATACTGTACAATTAGATTAGCAAAACAACGCCTGAAGTTTACGAAAAAAAAGTACTCCAGGAATATATATATATATATATATATATATATATATATATATATATATATATATATATATATATATATATATATTCTCTCTCTATCTATCTCTCTATCTATCTATCTATCTATCTATCTATCTATCTATCTATCTATCTATCTATCTATACACAGTGTACTTAAGATTCTCTGGTCTGATGAGACCAAGATAGAACTTTTTGGCCATAATTCTAAGCGGTATGTGTGGAGAAAACCAGGCACTGCTCATCACCTGTCCCAACAGTGAAGCATGGTGGTGGCAGCATCATGCTGTGGGGGTGTTTTTTAGCTGCAGGGACAGGACGACTGGTTGCAATCAAGGGAAAGATGAATGCGGCCAAGTACAGGGATATCCTTGACGAAAACCTTCTCCAGAGTGCTCAGGACCTTGTCATGGTTATGCAATAGTTTTCTCTGTCAGCTTACCTGTCTCCATGCGTTCATCTCTAAAGACCAGCTGCCTCTCACCTGACTGGTTTTATAACCTCTCTTCTAAGCATGGCCCCACCCCAGGCCCGATCAGGGAACCCTATATTAACCTGTGCACTGCAAGCCAGCAGTGCTGATCAACCATTGTGTGTTAGCCTCCGTGTGTACTTGCTGTGTTTCCTACGTCTGATTCCTGTTACCGACTTTAGCCTGTTCTCGACTCTCCCTGTCTGCTTGTTACTATGAAAAAATGCAGCGCTAAGAAATATTGGGAAGTTAGGGTGTAGTGAAACAATTAAGTAAGAGATGCTGTACTGAACAGTAAAGCATATGTGCAAAAACCATAATTGAAGTGAAATGAACAAACGCAGTATAAAGTGTCCACATATGGTAAATGGATGATTCCAAACTCAAATTAATAAGAGGAACTGTTATGAACCAATAAAAATTATGTGAGACTGGAAATTTAAAGTCAATAGTGCACGATGTGGATCTGTGACTATGAGTCAACAACGGGGTACAGAACTTCCGTAGCTGTAAACCAACATCTCGATATGGGGCATCAGAATGAAAACATCAGGAAGTAAGATAAGATGGGTACTCTTACCAGATGACGTGGACTCCACTGTCGTTTTTCTGTCAATATGGTGTGCTGTGTGTACATTGAGGAAAAAAATGAACTTAAATGATTTACTAAATGGCTGCAATATAACAAAGAGTGAGAAATTTAAGGGGGTCTGAATACTTTCCGTCCCATATGTATGTGTGTGTGTGTGTATATGGAGATATGTATATATTTTAAATGAACTGCAGCTCACTGAGTCACCTGCCTGAAAGTGTGTATGTCTATATTTATTTATATTACACTGCAGCTAACTGTATCGCCTACCTGAAGTATATTAGCAACAGTACACCAGGAACGGTCTGCAGTGAGATCTAGCTAAACTGTATGCAGTGTATGTGTGTGTGTGTATATATATATATATGTATGTGTATGTATATGTATATGTATATATATATGTATATATATATATATATATATATATATATATATATATATATATATAATTTTCATTTTTATTCTATATGAAATACACTGCAGCTAACTGAATCAACTGCCTGCTCAAACTAAATGAAATGGCTCTGCTTCTCTCTTAACAACGCCACCTACACACGGCCAACGTGCAGGTGGCCTTATATAGTGTGGGGCGTGGACTTAACCCCCTGAGCCATAATTGGTCAAAGGCACCCTGCCTTTAGTCAATCATGGCTCTCTTCGCTGACGGTGCTGTGATTGGCCAAAGCATGTGGGTCATAGTGCATGCTTGGCCAATCATCAGCCAGTAAAGCACTGCATTGACGCGCCACTCGAATTTGGCGCGAACGGCCCATAATGTTTGATCTTCTTCGAACAGCTAGCCCATCCCTATCGAATAGTAAGGAGCAAGAGCTGAACCTACTGGATGTCAGGAGGTGCTTGTTTGAGGATCTGAATTCACTAGTGATTCTTAGGTACTCTGACACCCTATTCATCCTGAGGGTAAACAGGCATCCAAGAAAAGGCTAGCTAGATGGATCAAGTCTGAGAGCTCATTCTACAAGGGCTTCAGTCGCTTCATAGGTGGAGAAGGCAAAAGCTACCCCGGAACAGATTTGCAGGGCAGCGACTTGGTCCAGTTTCTCCACCTTTTGATCTCCAGTCAGGACTAGGCTTTTGGTAGGAAAGTCCCCAAAGCCATTGTCCCACCCTAGTCCCTAGTAACCTCTCAAGGGCTGACCTGGAAGATGACTGGGGGAAAAACCAGTTAACCTTACCGGTAACCCTGTTTCCAGTAGTCTTCCAGGGCAGCACAATCCCACCCTAATGTTTAACCCTGTGGGGTTGCGTTTAGAGGTTTTTTTAGGTACCGGCCTTCGATACCCTTAGATGACTGACCAGGGACTTGAGGGACTGCCTTAAAAAGGGTTAATTGGCAACGTGTTTCCTGTGTGGAGAGAGCAAGTCAATCTCTCAAGAGCTGCCCTGGTAGACTACTGGAAACAGAGTTATCGGCAAGACTAACTTTGTTTTTCTATTTCTCCTAGATAAAGCTTTGTACTATCAAAATGGGGGGACCAAAAGCATGTGTACAGAATGTGGTGTCCAGGGGCTACAAGCTCCTGCTTCTGCCCCGCTTCATGTCAAATCTGCCAAAGGCTAGCAGAACATCACACTGCTCTAGTGCGACTCTTCTCTCAGGGAGTCACAGCCATTGTCAAGAGGTTTCAGCTCAAAACTCTTCACCGGTCAAAGCACAAGGAGGCATTTGCCCTGTTGTGGTACTAAGGGTACTCCAGGTCAACACAGCTCAAAAAGAAGTCAACCAGATTCTGACTTGGTTGGAACTTCACATTCCAGCCCTGTCTGCCAAGCACCTTTCAGGCATAGTAAATTGTCAAGAAGACTTCTCTAGTTAACAGCATCTGGACTCAAGGGAATCACCCAGAGGTGTTTCAAGCTGAGCAAGTTTTTTTTTCTCCCAAGTACAGGGATCCTCTGGCCACAGTGATAGTGATATTCACTCATCACACTGAACTATCCAAGGCAGATGTGAAACTCAGACCTAATCAGGCTCCTTTTAGACACTATGTGGGCTTTTTCAGATTGCCTGGACCTTCTGTCCCAACAGTTTGGTTTGCAATATTGTTTCACCATAGTTTTCTTTCACAACTTTGCTTTCAAAATCTAGGTCCCAAAAGATAGGGCCTATCCTATTCTGTTATTACAATGCTCCTAAAGGGTACAAAATCCACTCCCTCTCAAGAATTATGATTGTACTTAGAAGGCATATTTTGCATGGCATGAGGTACAAAATTTCCATTCCAGGAAGTACTCTGTGGGACACATCCTGGCCTTTCTCCATTCTGGTCTGGATCAATGTTTAGCCTTGAGTACTGTAAAGGATCAGGTTTCATACAATCTTTTAAAGACCCCTTGTCCCTCATTCCTTGGGGAAAGACTATGTACAAAGTGTTGCTCACGTAGTTCCTCAAAAATAATAGAATAAAATGCGCCTTCAAAGTCTTCCATCTCACCGATATGTAAATGCCATAACAAAACAAAATTAGAGGAAGCCACCAGTCCAACTCAATATAACGCCAAAAAATAAAAATCTGGCTAAGGCTCTACCCCTCTACATAAAAAAAAAAAGGTAAATGCAGAATATACTGTAGATTACGGATCTTTAGGGTACAACTTTCCACTTTCTAAATACATATTAATAATCAAAGAAAACCACCAACAAAGTAAATGCACATTAAAACTTGATAATTGGCCAGTTATTAAAGATATCAGCTGCAAAAAACGCCCCCCCCCCCCAAACTATAAAGTGATGGCATCAAACATAAAGCTGATGTTAGCTGGAACACACAAATTAATGCCCCATATAAATGTATTCCTGGTCTCCTATTCCAAAGAATATGTACTGTAAATCACAACTTGACAAATGTCCCTCTATTGGAAAGGGGTACATACCCACCTCTTTCCTCTTCCAATCCTATGGTTCTATCATCCTTTAGGGGTGAAACTGAGTCCCAGTATCCACATTTTAGTTAAATAATTTGGGACCACATGCCAGAGTTCCTTGAGTAGACAACTCCTCTGCCATGAGGAAAGACACAGTGGGACTTGAAGACTCAGAGTACGGCTATGCTGCTCAGTGTCCCTTATATAAACTATTACTTACTTCCCCTTGTATGTCCACCAGTGACTCCATGGAATGTTAACCTGATTTGTTGGCTAATCCAAACAGCCTCTTGAACCTAAAGGGATATTCCTCTGTCTATGTTCATTCACAAGGTGACTGTCCTTACTTCCTGCACTTCTTCAAGTAGAGCTTCTGAGTTAGCATCTCTCTTATAGAGATCAGACCCCCTTCCCGAAATATATGGTCTGCCTTTCACCTTAACAAAAGCCCCATAACACATGGGCCTGAATATTGGGCGGTATGGGCCGGTTCAATAGAAACTGGATGATATTCAGTCCATGTGTACGGCAGCCGGTCCAACAGAAGCCGGAAGAACATTCGGCTTCTGTCGAAGAGGCATGACCAAAAAAGTCTGATTGGTATCCCATCAGTGCGCTTAGCAGAACACAATAGCTCGGCTTTGTTCTTGGTTACATAGTCAGGTTGGAAAAAGACACAAGTCCATCTAGTTCAACCAATTAAAAAAAAAAAATATCATACAATCCCATATACACACTGCTATACCCACAGTTGATCCAGAGCAGTGTTTCTCAGCTCCAGTCCCCAAGGCGCCCCAACAGGTCATGTTTTCAGGATTTCCCTCAGTTGAAACAGCTGTGGTAATTACGAAGGCAGTCAAACTGATCAAATCACCCGTGCAAAATAATGGAGAGCCTGAAGACATGACCTGTTGGGGTGCCTTGAGGATTGGAGTTGAGAAACACTGATCCAGAGGAAGGTGACAAACCCCAGCAAAGCGGGATCCAATTTTGCTACAGCAGGGGGAAAAATTCTTTCCTGATCCCCCGAGAGATAAAATATATACCCTGGATCAACTTTACCTATAAATGTTAGTACCCAATTATATTATGTATATTTTAGGAAATAATCCAAATCCCTTTTTTTTTAAATTTTTTATAAAGCAATCCACTGAGCTGGCCCGAACCAGCTCTTACTGTGAAGAAAACTTTCCGTATTTGGAGATGAATGAATGACTTGTATAGCACTGCAAATGCGAACTGAATCGCCTCAAGGCGCTTGGTCCATCCTGAGGGTCCAGCTTGTTAGTAGAGGTAGGTCTTGAGTTTCTTCCTGAAGGCCTGATGATTTTCTTCCATACGGATGTTGGTCGGTAGAGTGTTCCATAGCCGTGGTCCTTGGACTGCGAATCTTCATTCTCCCTTTGATTTGTAGCAGGATTTGGGAACGTGGAGGAGGTTTTGATGGGTTGATCGAAGACTGCGATTTACGTTCGTAGCGTTTTATTTTCTCGCATAGGTATTGAGGCGCGTTTCCATGTAGGCATTTGTGGGTGAGGCAGAGGATCTTGAATGTGATCCGATCCTTTATGATTAGCAAATGTAAGCTCCTCAGGGATGGGGAAATGGATTCCCAGGTTTTTTTTTCCTGTTATCAGTCTTGCTGCGGTGTTCTGGATGAGTTGTAGGCATGCAGTCTGGTATTTAAGTCGTCCGTCATAGAGGGAGTTTGCGTAGTTGTGTCGGGAGTTAATGATGGTTCCAACTACTGCCGCTTTGTCCTCTTTTGGAATGAAGGGGATAAGTCTGCGTAGCAGGCGAAGAAGGTGGTGAGATCCGCTGACTACTGATCCAATTTGTGCATCCATTGACATTTCTGAGTCAAAAATGACTCCAAGACTTTTGACTTTGGTGCTTGGGGCGATGGTCTGTTTAAATGACGGTGGGTGGTGTCCAAGGGTTCTTGTTTTTTGTATTTTGGTTTGCGTGTAGTAGAAGAAGCTCTGTTTTGGATCCGTTGAGTTTGAGGTAGCTAGTGGTCATCCAGTCGTCTATCAATGTGAGCCATTTTTCTAGCTGTTGATAGTGGTATTTTTGTCCGGTGATGCGAAAGTAGAGTTGCGTGTCATCGGCGTACAAGTGGTAGCGGAGGTCCGAATTTCTGATGATTTTGAGGAGCGGACGGATGTAGATGTTGAAGAGGACTGGTGATAAAGGTGACCCTTGAGGGACTCCTTATGATATTGCCTGGGTTTCAGAGGTGAAGGCTCCTAGTTTCACTGTCTGAGAGTGATTTTCCAGGAACGATGCGAACCATTGTAAGCTCTGAGACCGTGACTCCCGCCACTTCTGTGAGGCGGATGAGTAGGTTGTTGTGGTCCACTGTATCGAACGCTGCACTGATGTCCAACAGTACAAGGAGTCTTGGTTCTCCCTCATCTGCAGCTTCGAGGGCGTTGTCCCATACTTTGAGTGCTGTTTCTGTGCCGTGGCCTGGGCGGAAGCCTAATTGCAGGGGCTTCAAGAGTTTGTGTGTCCAGGTTGAGTTGTAGTTGTTGTACGACTGCTTTCTCCATGACCTTGGAGATAGAAAAAATGGAGAATGGAGGCGGGACTTTGTGTGAGGCATGTTGGTGAATATGTCCACATTGCAAAAAATGTTATGATAGGATGTCTAAAGTGGAACCTGTATCGAGTGATGATACCCACAACATATATTGCAAGAAAATGGTAAAGCGTTTAATACAAAAAGATCATAAAACCAAATACATAATAAGAGGAATACATTTGGGCTACAATGAAGCATGTTGACATACGTAGGTTTACAGACATGGTTCGAATAGTGATTATACATGTACAAGACATGATAAAATGGTACATTACATGGTACAGTGGATAGATGTATGCATCAATAGATGTTAACTCTACGCGTTTCTTGGCTTGAAACCAATCGTCAGGAGTCTGATGCAGTGTAGCTGCATTGAGAAAATAACTATGTGTCAGTAGGAGTATGGGGAAACTGGACATATAAAAATGCTAATTTATTTGGATATACTCACAAAGGATGCATGGGTGAATAATACCCCATACATTCTAGTGCAATGTTGGTCCGGGTACACTGAATCTCCCCCGGGGTTGAGGCAGAGAGCACGCTCCAAAAAACAGTCGGCCCCGACCGACCAGGTGGCCGGAGCACCTACAAGGGCCACCAAGTGGGGACAGAAGACGAGGCCCAGGGAAAAGGAAAAACACTGGAAATGAAAAGAGGAGAAGTGAAAGTGAGTGACTGGAATGAAAGGTGGGGAGTGAATATGGAAGGAAAGACAAGAGATAGAGCCCAAGGTGTGCATAAGTATGGATATGTGAGATAGCCCATCACAAAAGGAAGAGGTGTGTGAGACAAGATGTGAGTGTGCAAAACGGGAAGCCACTGCAGGTATCAGTGGAGAAGTGTGAGGTGTACAAAAAGATTACCTGTGGTGAGACTGCCGGGCCAGGTGACGTGCCCCGAGGAGACATGGTGAGCGCTCGAGGTGTCCAGCCAGTGACGGCCGTTATAAAGCCCACGGCTAGGGGCGCGCTCACGCCAACGTCATGGGCGGACATAGTGACGCGACGGGGGGCGGGTAGCCAGGAACATCGTGCGGCCACCTCCCAACCCCGCAGCGTCAGGGCCCTGGTTGGTAAATCACCAAAAAGGCTCCGCCTACGGTAGCCGGAGGCGCCAGAGGCGGGACATGGGAGACATGACGCCAATGCGTCGAGGCCAGGGCCCGCCCCCGTCAGTGGTGGGACGGGTGGCGGGTCATGGACTGGGCGCATCGCAACCCCGGGAAAGGACCAGATAGGTCCCGGCACCAACTGCATCAAGAGAGTGGTAAATGTGAGTGATCGAGGAGGATAAAATGTAAATACTAAGGAAATGAAAAAAGGAAAATAAAATAAAAGAAAAAAGCAAGGTAAGCAGAATAAACAAGCCTTATGAAGGCTAGTAATCTCTGCCCTGATTACCAGCAATGGTTGGCAGAGAAAGTAACATAATAGCCACAGAATCTTGCAATGAATAAAATCATTGAGCAAGAGAGTGTGGAGGTAATCAGCTATAGCCCTGAATAAATATGTGGTATAACTAAGGGGAAAACAGACAATAAAAAAGTAAGAAAATAGGAAACAAATTATGAAGGTAAAAGAATGAATAAAAACAAAGAATAGCTTTAGCCCTGAATTGAATCAGTTTATATTGTCTGACTAAAGGGAAAACAAATAAACCCAATAAACAAAGAAAAGAAAAGAAAAACAAAAGACAAAAAACAAAGAGGAACAACTTTAGCCCTGAATTAAATCAGTATTTGCCTGGCCCGGCAGTCTCACCACAGGTAATCTTTTTGTACACCTCACACTTCTCCACTGATACCTGCAGTGGCTTCCCGTTTTGCACACTCACATCTTGTCTCACACACCTCTTGTTTTGGTGATGGGCTATCTCACATATCCATACTTATGCACACCTTGGGCTCTATCTCTTGTCTTTCCTTCCATATTCACTCCCCACCTTTCATTCCAGTCACTCACTTTCACATCTCCTCTTTTCATTTCCAGTGTTATTCCTTTTCCCTGGGCCTCGTCTTCTGTCCCCGCTTGGTGGCCCTTGTAGGTGCTCCGGCCACCCGGTCGGTCGGGGCCGACGGTTTTTTGGAGCGTGCTCTCTGCCTCAACCCCGGGGGAGATTCAGTGTACCCGGACCAACATTGCACCAGAATGTATGGGGTATTATTCACCCATGCATCCTTTTTGAGTATATCCAAATAAATTTGCATTTTTATATGTCCAGTTTCCCCATACTCCTACTGACACATAGTTATTTTCTCAATGCAGCTACACTGCATCAGACTCCTGACGATTGGTTTCAAGCCAAGAAACGCGTAGAGTTAACATCTATTGATGCATACATCTATCCACTGTACCATGTAATGTACCATTTTATCATGTCTTGTACATGTATAATCACTATTCGAACCATGTCTGTAAACCTACGTATGTCAACTTGCTTCATTGTAGCCCAAATGTATTCCTCTTATTATGTATTTGGTTTTTTGATCTTTTTGTATTAAACGCTTTACCATTTTCTTGCAATATATGTTGTGGGTATCATCACTCGATACAAGTTCCACTTTAGACATCCTATCATAACATTTTTTGCAATGTGGACATATTCACCAACATGCCTCACACAAAGTCCCGCCTCCATTCTCCATTTTTTTCTGTACCTAATGGGATGGAGGCATGTTGGTGCATCCACACAAAAATAAGTGGACAGGTCACAACTCCAACTTTGACATGACCTTGGAGATGGTGTTGAGACTTGTTATCGGTCTGCGGTAGTTGGGGTCTTTAGGGTCGACGTTGGGCTTCTTTAGAAGAGGTTTGATGATGCCTTGCTTGAGGGCGATCGGGACAGTCCCTTCTTTGAATGACAGATTTATGAGATGTGTTATAGTGGGAGCGAGGATGTCGGAACATTCTTTCAGAAGTTTTGTGGGAATTATGTCGTTTGGATAAGTGCTGTCTCTGAGGCTTCTAATGTTTTTGGTGCTGTCAGTGGTGATTGGGATTAGCGAGAATTTCGGTCCTTGTGTGATGTTCGTATTGATTATCTCTTTTGCTTTCGTTGATTGAGGTTGGTAGTTTTTTTTTCTATTGAATTGTTTTCTGGATGTTGTCGATTTTGTCGATGAAAAAGTTAGATAGCTCATTGCAAAATTCTTGAGTTTCATTTGCTGGGGGCTGAAGGCAAGTTGGGTTCATAGTCTGGGCGACTATTTTGAAAAGTTCTCGAGGGCGGTTTAAGGCTGTTGAGATGGTGTTCGAGAAATGTTCTTTTTTTGCTTTGAAGATTGCTTTGTGATATTTCTCAGTGAGAACTTTGTAGTTTGAGTGGTTTTCCTTAGATTTTCTTCTCCAGGCTCTTTCAGCTAGAGCAAGGGTGCCAGTAAACCATCCCTACTTTTTTTTGCTGATGAGCGTTCTGTGTTTTGGAGCCACTGAGTCTGCTGTTTGTATTAATGCATTGTTTAAGGAGTTGAGTGTTCAGTTGAGTGGTTTAAATTTAAAATGTGATTTTGTTTGATAATGTGGTTTTGAAGAGTTCTGAGATCTAGACCAGTGTGTTGCGTGATTCCGTTTTTGGAGGGTGGTGTTGGTGGCGATTTTGAGTTTGATAGCGTGGTGGTCCGTCCAGGGTAGCGGTACGTTTTCGAATATGTTGATGTCCATATTTTGTTTGAAGATGAGGTCCAAAATATGTCCTGAACCATGTGTAGGAGCATTTATCAGTTGCTGGAGACCTAGTTCTTCCAGTTGGTTAATGCAGGTGATGGGGTGGAGTTTGCATGGAGGTTGAAGTCTCCAAGAACCACAAAGTTTTTTTGTTTTCAGGGTGAGTATTGAGATGAATTCTGTGAAGGGTGTAAGGAGATTAGTCTTTGTCCCTGGTGGTCTTTAGAGTGTCTCCATGAATGGCACTGAGTTCTGTAAAGTTGATTTGGTGAGTGCGAGGTGAGATTTGAAGATTACTGCTAGGCCTCCTCCTTTTTTTTCCTCTTCTATGCTCAGTTAGGCCCCTTTCACACTTATGACTTGTCCCACGATTTTCTGCAAAATCGTATGACAAGTCATTCTCCATGATTTTCAATGACTACCATTCATATTGGCACGACTTTAAGTCGTGCCGACTTGAAAGTAGTCCCTGCACTACTTTGGTCCAACTTCTATGCGAGTTGTACTCCATAGACCTCAATGTTAAACCCTGAAGTAGCATGTAAATCGTGCCTGAATATTATAGACACGATTTCAGTATGACTTTGTAAGCACAAGCCTGGCTCGCTGATCGGGAAAGGAAAACTTTTTTTCCTTTCGCAAAGACAGGCAGTGCTGACAGCTGTCTGGTATGAATCCTGAGGGGGAACGCCACGCCAAGTTTTAAATGAAAAAAACGGCGTGGGTTCCCCCCCAGGGGCATACCAGGCCCTTAGGTCTGGTATGGATCTAAGGGGAACCCCCCTACGCCGAAAAATCGGCGTGGGGTCCCCCCAAAATCCATACCAGACCCTTATCCGAGCACGCAGCCCGGCCGGTCAGGAATGGGGGTGGGGACGAGCGAGCGCCCCCCCCTCCTCCTGCACCGTACCAGGCCGCATGCCCTCAACATGGGGGGGGTGGGTGCTTTGGGGAATGGAGGGCACCCTGCGGGCCCCCCCACCCCAAAGCACCTTGTCCCCATGTTGATAATAAAAAACACAGTACACAGGTTTTTTAAGTAATTTATTAGGCAGCTCCGGGGTCTTCTTCTGACTTCGGGGGGTCTTTTTCTAAATTCGGGGGTCTCTCCGGCGTCTCTTCCCGGTGTCCTGATCTTCTGCCGGCTCCTCCGCTCTCTTCTACAGCTCAATTGCTAGCGGTGGTCCGGATTTCTGCCTTATTCTTTTCTTCCAGAGATGTTGACACGACGCTCTCTCCAGCTGGAATGGTCTCTGAACGCTCCGCAATGGACTTATATAGGCGGTGACCCCGCCCCCTTATGAGGTCACTGTCCCCGGGCATGCTGGGACTATGCCGTCATAAGGGGGCGTGGTCATCACCCGGTGACCACGCCTCCTATAATGTCAGTCCCAGCATGCCCAGGGACTGTGACGGCATAAGGGGACGGGGTCACCGCCTATATAAGTCCGTTGCGGAGCGTTCAGAGACCATTGCAGCTGGAGAGAGCGTCGTGTCAACATCTCTGGAAGAGAAGAGGGAAGAAGACGATCCAGAAGTCCGGACCACCGCTGGCAAAAGAGCGGCAGAAGATAGCGGTGGAGCCGGCAGAAGATGCCGGAGAGACCCCCGAAGTCGGAAGAAGACCCCGGAGCTGCCTAATAAATTACTTTAAAACCTGTGTACTGTGTTTTTTATTGACACTTTTTTTCCCTAGGTGAATGGGTAGGGGTACCATGTACCCCATACTCATTCACATAGTGACAAGGTGCTTTGGGGTGGGGGGGGCCCGCAGGGTGCCCCCCATGCCCCAAAGCATCCACCCCCCATGTTGAGGGCATGCGGCCTTGTACGGTCCAGGAGGGGGGGGGGCGCTCGTCCCCACCCCCATTCCTGACCGGCCGGGCTGCGTGCTCGGATAAGGGTCAGGTATGGATTTTGGGGGGACCCCACGCCGATTTTTCGGCTTAGGGGGTTCCCCTTACAATCCATACCAGACTTAAGGGCCTGGTATGCCCCTGGGGGGGAACCCACGCCAGTTTTTTTATTTAAAACTTGGCGTGGAGTTCCCCCTTATGATTCATACCAACTACTGTATGTTTTCATTTGTTAATGCCAAAAATGTGGCAAAGTCGTACACAGCAGTACTGCTCCCAAATCGCGGTAAAATTGCGGCCGCGAAATTGCGGTAAAATTGCGCGACTTTGAAGTCGTATAAGTGTGAAAGGGGCCTTAGGATCCTGTAGTTCTCCTTTCAAAGTATTTATTGGATTTTTCAACAACAAGTAAGTTGTACAGTCAATGAATCATAAATGTACATTGGACATAACACATAAAGTTAGACCCCAGTGGGGTAGGTATTTCAAAAAGAGGAGGAATCACAAACGAAACCCAGAAAATAAAATAAAACAATAATAGGTGTGAGGGGTTAGGATCCGGCCTGTGGTTTTAACAGAAAATTCGAAAGAACAATACCGTTTACCATAAGAAAAAAGCTATAGAGAGGATAAAACCCTAGGCTTTCCCTGTGGCAGGAGTAGGAGGCCAGAGGGATTCCGTCGGCACCCCAAAAGGGAACTCGCTGTGACCGGCGAAACCTCCCACAGCCCCCCCCAACCGCCCAGTAAACATTGCTGAAAAGTGAATATTCAGCTAGTGAAACAACATCATATTACTTGAACCCCTTATGACAGGAACCTACAGGGATCCAGAGTGACACTAAGATCAACAAACTGTCTGTGATTCGAAACTTTAAGACAAGTAATAAGCAAGAAAGAAAGAGAAGAGTGTGAAAAGGAGAGGGGAAGGGGGGGGAGAAGGGAGAGAGGAAAGGAAGCCAGCCCGCGGGGAGATGTCCCACAACCCCGTAACATCAAGCTGAGTTATGGTTGTACGCCCGGAATCAGAGAGATGCCAATGAAATTTGCCCAGGGTTCCCAAGTAGCTTCAAATTGGTCTTTTGAGTTGTCGAGAATGCTAGCGAGCTTCTCTTGAGCCATGATCCAGGAAATTTTCCGGATCGTCGCCTTAAGGGATACTCTGGGTTTCTTCCATGCCTTGGCTATGGTGAGCTTAGCGCCCAGGAAAATAAAATGGATAAGTTTGCGGGTAAGCTTCGGGAGCCTGGGCAAATTGTCATTTAGGAGAGCGATCGATGGTATTTTCGGGATATGGGCCTTGGTAGTTTTCTTTATCAGGAGGAAGATCTTGTTCCAGTATGTCCTCAGTCTTGGGCACTCCCAAAATATATGGACCAACGTACCCCTAAGTAAACATCCTCTAAAACAACTTGGGTCAGCCGAGGGGAACATTTTGGCTAATCTGTCAGGAGGTAGATACCACCTGGTAAAAACCTTAAGACTAGACTCTATCATGGAGATATTCTTAATGCCCCTGTAAGCCCTGAAAAAGGTTGTCCTCCATTTATCAATGTCCCACTGCATAGACAGGTCTGACTCCCACGCTAGCATATATGGCGTCTTGGTTGACTGATTGGCGAGTGACTGATATATGATGGAGATGCCTCCCCTCTGCTCAGAAGACCTGCCGCACCAGAGTTCGTATGGCGTGAATGAGTGGGGGGCCAATTTTGCCTCCCCGTTGTGGGGATCCTGTAGTTCTCAGGCACCAATTTGGTTAAGATGGCGTTGCAGTCGGGTGTTAGCCAGCTTTCCGTGATGAAAAGGCAATCTATGTTTTCGATGATCAAGTCGTGGATTTCCAGTCTGTGCTTGACTGCGGATCTGGTGTTAATCAGGGCGCATGCTAGTTGTTGTGGTTGAATTGGTATCTCTCTTTATTTGATTTTAGGTTGGTTCTTAGTAGTTCGCTTTTTTTGTAGTCGTTTTTGAATGTAGGTTGGTAATGTTGAGGCGGCATTTCTTAGCCTGTGGAGGGCATTCGCTGAGTATTTGAAATTGCACATGGTGAGAAAAGAGGTTCTGATGGCTGCCACTGCTACAGGGGTGGTGGTGTTGATGGTCCGGATGATGGTGCAGAACGTTCTGGAGGTGGTGATGAAGGGGGGGGGGCGCACCTGCTGGCCTACCCACCTTCCTGTTGTTCCTGAGGAAGGCGAAAAACCCCTAGCTGAGTTGGCCTGAAAACCTCTTTTCCTCTAAACGTAATTCGTTCCCCCTTGTCCTCTGATGACAAAGTGAATAGCTCCACACCAAGTTCACTATATGGACCCCTTATGTATCTGTACATGTTGATCATATACCCCCTTAATCTCCTCTTCTCGAGAGAATAAATAAAGTTCCTATAATCTATCCTCATAGCTGAGCTCCTCCATGCCTCTTATCAGTTTGGTTGCTCTTCCGTTTTAACCCTGTCTTTCTGAACGAGAGCATAGCCAGGAATATTAATATATGAAGAAGACCTGTCATGTGAAGAATGAAGCCAAGATTCAGCAATACCATTTTAATACATAATACATAGTTCTTCTCGTGCACTAAAGCTCCCAACTTGCCTGTTTTGCTTGGCAGACACCATTTTTGTACACTTATTTAGCACATTTTCAGTTTTTCAACCCCTACCACTCCCTCTAACTATATTAACCCTTCTTCCCAGCTGATAATCCTGACCTACCCCTCCACCCTCCCCATCAACCCTACTAACCACCTGCTCAGTGAGCAGAGGACCCCTTTCAAGGTTGTGTGTTCCGCCCAGTGTTGCAATTTTGCTCTTCCAGATCTTGATTGTGAGTTTTCAGAAGGGCAACCCGCTCACGTCTGTTGCAGCGGTATCATCCTGTAGCTGTTGCTCCATTGTTGTATACATGCGGCACACTGTGCACTGCACAAAACTTTCAATCTGGCTACAATATTATTACTAACAGAAAATTTCAGATGTTACTTACAGGCTTGAAGACTCCTGTTGTTATAATCTCCTGTTTTTAACTCCCCACTTAGTAAATGTTCCACTTGGTCGAAGTTCCAGCAAGCAAAAAGGTTGACAAGCTCAAAGTGAGTACTAGAGAAAGTTATATAGGATATATAGCACCTGTGACCAAGTAACCACTCTCTCCTTATTTAGTAGATGGAAGGAAGGAAAGAGGGAAAAAAAAGCTATTTAAAAAGTGACAGAAAAGGTGTTGAAAAAGCTGCAAGTAAAGACCCCCACAAAAAACGAAAAATGCAATCGCCAGCAGTCAAATGCAAGACTGTTCTTCCACACCTCTGCCCAAGCAATTCTCTGCCCAAGTAATTGTAACGCAGTTTCCCCCATTGTTTTGATGTGGTGCAAGCTGAGTTGATCGCTCAGCCACGTCTTGTTCTTTCAGGCATATGGCCTTCAGGACCAAGTTGTGCCTTTTCCGTGTCAAGGTGCACTCCATTATTTTAGTAAGCGCCTCCCAGCTAATGCAGGCTTTGGATGGAGGTTCTTTCCGGCAGCTTTTAGGTTTGGTTTAAAACTGAGGGTTTTGTACAACATTTACAAATCTATGTGGAAGTCACACTGACTTGTCAAGGCCCCTCTGTATAGCACAGTCCTAACTCTAGTCTGAGAGCCTCCATGTTATAGCATATACAGTATAGCAATTATTTTTTTATTCAGACTTTTAGACCCCTTTTACACTGGGGCCGCGCCGCGTTAGCGGTAAAGGGTCACTAGTTTTAGTGGCGCTTTACTGTCATCCTAGCTTTTCAGCTGCTTTTAACCCCCGCTAGCGCCCGTGTTGCGGCGTTTTTGAAGCACTTTTCAGGCTCTTAGGAAGCGCTGCCAATATATTCCAATGGGCAGGGGCGGTTTAGGAGCACCTTTTACAGCGCCCCCAAGCCGCCCCAAACATGCTGCTTCCAGGACTTTTTGTAATGTCCCGCCTCATTTTGAAAGCACTCGGGCTTTGCCACTGGGGTGGCATGGGAGGCTTTTTTTAGGCAATATTTTTCGCGCTAAAAAGCCTGAAAAAACGCCTTCGGTGTGAAAGGGGTCTTATTTATAAAAATGTTTTTCCATTTTTACACACAAAAACAGAATAACTACTCTCCTCACAGGGCGGAACAAACCAACATCTCAAAGTAAAAAGGAAGAAAGAGGGGAAGAAAAGGAGAGAAAAAAAAAAACCCCAGGGTGGTCCATATGAATAAAGTTATTAACGAATAGTCTCTATCAAAGATTAGGATACATACTCTATCCACTGGGACCAGATTGCTTCAAATTTCCATATAGAGTTCCTGAAATAATAGGTGTGTTTTTCCTAGTGAATATGTTTGTTGAGCTTTATCTATTCAGCTAAGAGAAGGGGGCCGAGTTGTAGTCAACTTAAGTACAATTAAGCCGGGTACAGAGGAGCTGAATGTCGGCAAACGTTTGCAGGTTAAAAAAAAGGCGACATTCGGTTGTATGTCGGTCTTTCTGACAGAAGCCGGTCGTTTTGCCGGCTTATGTCAAAAAAGGAAAAAAGGATGCTGGAAAACCAGCAGCCGATCGACTCCTGATCAGCGCTCCCAGCCGGTGGCGGATAGCAGTGGAGCAGCACCCACTGACAAAGTGGGACAGATATACACGCAGGTCTTTCTGGCTGATGACACGGGTTCACCTACCTAAGTCTAAGTACTAACCAGTATTCACCAGAGCTCCTGATGGTGGAGATGGGCTTTACTGCATGTTGGTATCAGGTTGCGGTCGTCAGGATCGCCCCACCAGGAGGTGAGCAAGCTGGGGTTCATTAGCAGATAGGAGGTAGGGCTCAAGCAGAAGCGTAGTTGAGGAACATGCCAAAGGTCGGTAACAAATAGTTACAGGTTGGGCTTAAGCAAAAGCGTAGTCAACGAACAAAGGTTGGTAAGAAATGGTAGTGACGACAGCAGGAGAGACAAAAGATATTTGCTAGATTATTGTGCTCTCTCCAGCTAACGGGAAGTGTAGAGACCTGGCTTAAATCAGGAAGTTCATAGGAGGAGCAGAGTCCAAGGTTCAAGACAAACAAGATTAAAGGCAGGATCAGTCAAGTCCTTGCCAGACAGAGGTCCCAGGTTCAAGTCCAGGCCTTGACGCCCTTAGTTGATCATGCATTTAGTATAGTGTTAAAGAGAGGCATAGAGGAAAAAGAAATCAAGACCAAATTAGGCTGGGTTCACACCTCCGTGCGGAGCGACTCACAGCAGGGGTCTGGTGCATCCCTGTTAATGGTTTCAGATCCGATTGTGATCCGAATTTTTGGCTGAATTTGGACCTGAATTGGACCAGAAGACGCACAGGACTCCTGTGCAGTTCGCTACACAGCCATCTTAGACCCCTTTCACACTAGGGCATTTTGCAGGCGCTATAGATTTAAAAATAGCGCCTGCACACAGCCCTGAAACAGCTGCTCCATTCACTCCAGTGTGAAAGCCCGAGGGCTTTCACACTGGAGTTTTGCACTGGCAGGGCGTTAGAAAAAGTCCTGCCAGCAGCTTCTTTGGAGTGGTGAACTCACCGCTCCTCCACTGCTCCTTCCCATTGAAATCAATGAGGCAGCACTGTCATACCACTGGCAAAACGCCGATGCGGTGGCGTTTTGCAGGCGGATTTAACCCCTTTTCGGCCGCTAGCAGAGGTTAAAACCGCCCCGCTATCGGCCGAATAGCTCTGCTAAAATGACGGTAAAGTGGCTCTAAAAATAACGCCGCTTTAGCGCTGACGCCCGGGGCGGCGCAATGTGAAAAGGGGTCTTTATAGCTGTGTGAACCAGCTCCAGTGAGAGCCGGTCACAGGCTCCTGACATGCGAATTGGATGAAGAGAAACCTGCATCCAATTTGCAATAGTGTGAACCCAGCCTTAAGCTGAGCTTGAATAGCCTGCCTAAGTTGGAGGTATTGATAAAACCACATGGGTTTGATCTCAAATTCTGCCACTAATTGTGTAAAGGTAAAAAAAAACACACCAAACAGATGTTCCCAAGTACATATTCCTGATTTTTTTTTTTCCATCTCTGAAATCCCTGAACTATACAAATTTCAGGAAAAAGGGGATTATCCCAATTTATAAAAAGTTTATTTAGTAGAGGAGGAAATCCCCAATAGTTTTTTTGGTCACATACCATGTTTTGCACATTTAAAAAGCGAAGGAAATGATACCTGCAAAAACCTTCAAGCTGGCATGTTAAGTGTATAAAGGTTGGCGACCTTGACTCATAAACTAACATAAGCTGTAGGATGATTTAGAGCAGTGGTCAGCAAACTAAAGTGAGGGTGTAATGGGAAAAAGGGAGGAGGGGGAAGGGAATGATGGAACAAGTTACACCTGGGAGTGGTCAGGTAAATGAAATGACCGACTTGATTATACACTAATATAGTGTCTGTTACTGTAACCGTAGTCTGCATAGAAAGAGGAGGGGGCACCCGGTTCTAGATGGCCGGGTAAGGGGTTACTTTGGCAACAGTATTTTTAATGTCAAAAATGCTGACAATGTTATCAAAAAATGTAAATCTATTTATTTCATTATAATACAAAACATCAAAATTGGTACGACAACCTATCAATTAAAACATAGTATTAAAAATTGATTAGGTCCGGTAGGATCGAATACCTGCGTACATGATAATTGGACAAACTGAACAAAACGAAAAACATTACAAAAAACAAAAACAAACAACGTATGACAACGTCCAGACGCTTTGGATTTTGCGAGCTGTCAGTTGGAAGTGAAATATTTAAATATTACTTATTGGTAGGGTATTAGTGTCCCATATTGGCCAAAGAGAAGCGTATGACAGCAGGAAAGATCCAATGGGGGTGGGTGGTCATCAACCCTGTCCTCAGGGCCCACTAACAGGCCAGGTTTTATGTATTACCTTGGGGAGATGCAGACTAGAATGCTGTAATCACTGAGCAGCAAATGATATCACCTGTGATGTGTTTCAGTTATCTTGCAAACCTGGCCTGTTAGTGGGCCCTGAGGACAGGGTTGATGACCACTGATTTAGAGGACATCAGAGGTCCACCGTGCTAGATGTTGTAACTGGACAGCTAAGAAGTAGATCCATGGATTTAGTTTAAGTGGTTGTTAACCCACTGATAAAATATGCTCCCATCCTCTGCACCAATATAATATTTGTGCCTGTGTCCTGTAAAAAAAATCTGCCTGATTGTACCTTAATGAGCGTGGTGCTCAGCGGATTCCTCTCCTCGCGTCTCTCCGATTCACAGCTGCAGTGGGTGGGGCCGAGCCCTCCCGCTGATGTCAGCCGGGTAGGAGGGGGAGAGAAGAGAGAGCACCGACAAAAAGCTGAGCGACAGGCGCTGCGCTCATATAGGTGCAATTGGGCAGATTTTTTTACAGGGCACAGGGACAATTATAATGGGGCAGAGAGGATGGGAGCATTTAATAGAAGATATAAAAGCAGATATATAAGGGGGGGGCGCGGACACTGGTATGAGCGCAGGAGAGAAGGACACAGGAGACAGCAGGCTGCGGCTGACGGAATCCCGCAAATGGACAACGATGTCAGGGCACAGCAGCCATGATTGTCTGTCTTTGTCAGTTTGCAGAGAGGAGGGTATAGCCAGGCAGGATCAGCCAGGTATTTCAGGTGATGAGGGGGTCTAAATGACACAGCACAAGCGCTATGCTGTATAACAGGGATATGCAATTAGCAGACCTCCAGCTGTTGCAAAACTACAAGTCCCATCATGCCTTTACCTCTGGGTGTCATGCTTGTGGCTGTCAGTCATGCTATGCCTCATGGGACTTGTAGTTCTGCAACAGATGGAGGTCTGCTAATTGCATATCCCTGCTGTATAACATGCTTTAAGGGAACAGGCTCTTTTTTTTTTTTTTGGATTAACAAACATTTTAAAGCTTCTGCATCAATAAGATATTGTAAAAATTCTATTTTTATCCTTGGTAACTTCCTCCTCCAAATTGAGGCCCTAAATAATAGTATTAACCTTTGCATAGACCCCCGAGGGTATCCATATAGGTAAGTTATGGAGAAAATATAGAATCTGCGGCATCCAAATCATTGTAAGCTAATTATTTCTCCCCACAACACCACGCATTTTAGCCAATGTTAAAGCATTTACAGTATATCAATAAATACATTTAAAGGCAGGTCTGCCTTGTACCAGTTATCCCTAGATGGACTGATTCTCTTAAAGGATACATATGGAGTTGTTAAAGAAAAAAAAGTTGGAATCCAACTTCATGCTGCAGCATCTGTCCCCCACCAGCTCTAAGCCCAAGAACTAAGTGATCACATGACTGCTAATCTATTGGTTCTCTGTCAGCTCTGAGCAGAGGGCAGTTGACAATCCGTACTGTATGCTCTGCCCCTCCAGCGCTCACTGGAATCGGCCACACACTGAGAAGCTGAGCCAGCTACCGATTAGGCACAAGGTGTTTGGGATCCTTCAAGAGCCTGGAGTGACTCTGACATGTTGGCTGATTCTGGTCATAGTAGAGCACAAATGCACTCTAAGAGACCCCCCCAGAAGAGACCTACAAGAAAACTATGGCCAAAGAAAGCTTTGATCATACTTTTAAGTAAAAAAGCTAGTTTATCAGCCGGAAACTACCTTCACTGGTATATTGGCTGATATTGTTAAGCAGTGATGACGGGAAATGTAGTAGTAGGCATACCGAAGTCTGAGAACAGCTAGTAGTGTGATGTAGAGAGTATGTAAAAGCTGCAATTTCTTAATTTTTTGTTTTAACATATGAATAGTAGTAAAAGAAGTTAAGAAAATGACTAGTAAAGGTCTAAACAGCCAGTGTTTGCAGGTTATTTAAAATTGATGACTGTGTTTTAATCTGGACAAACTTGGTGACTCCAGAGTGATTTATGAATTCTGTAATGCAAAGGACTGTAAAGCAGATTTATAACCATTATGGCATGAGGGAGGGTTATCTTATCCTCTGCTTGAAGCCGTTTTAAATCTAACAGCCATAACTGTTCACTAGTTAGTAGCTGATGAGGGTATATTCAGACAAATTGATAGGATTTAATTACAAAAGATGTATTACATGTTGACAAGTCAAAATTAGACCATTAGGACATCTAAGAAAAGAATCACAGTTTGCAAGTTGTGGGCAATTGCATAAGGAATTTGGGAATCCTTTCTGGCAGTGTATGCAGTAAAGTCTTGCATTGAATTCATGAAGACCCTGCAACATTTTTGTTACAGACTCTTGTAACAAATTTTGTTTTTTTTTTAATTTTTATTGTATAGCACTTTGTTGCAACAAAGTAATAAGGAAAGTGGAGGTAAACAAGACTTTGAGATAAATCTGTGACCAAATCTGTCATAAGTTCTCAAACTGATATCTTATACTTTTTCCATTACTCTCAGCTGCTTCAACCAACCAGTTTCTGTGCCTGTAGGACTCCACCAATTTGAGGTGCTTGTGACAGTTCTGTTATAGTTGTGACAGACTTGTGCACCTTACCGACACGTACATAAGTCTACCCTAGGAAATGCCATAGGGCAAATTTTTTCCTACAACCACAGGCAGTGTTGACAGGGGAATCCCTCCTTCCGGGAGAATACAATGGAAGTCAGCCCCACTGGAAGAAGATGGTGATGATTGCTAGCGGCTATACAAGCCGCTAGCGATAATTCTATGCAAAATTCGGCAGGCTATTTGTACCCAAGTTGATTGATCAACTTGGTACGTTCAGCCTGCCCATACATTGTTCAAATCTCGGCTTGTTCCTGCTAAACCAGCCAAGATTCAACCCGTCTATGTTGTATTTTGTTTTGGGACAAATTTCTAAAGATCATCTATGTCACGCTTTAGGAGTTTCAAGGATTGTGTTTTCCTGGTAAACTAAAGTGGGTAAAAATGTAAGGCTTTCTAGACGCATGCTAGACTATGTCAGCAGCAAGAACCTCTTTCCTCCTGTAATTTCCTGTGTTATATTGTGTCTGAAACTCCATTTACAACAACACTAGCTTGTAATACCTGGTGTGTAGAAATAGCTGAATATAACCTTGCTGGGTTTTTGTGATTTCCAAATGAGCATTGTCAATTCATACATTTTTGAAATGCGGAAGTATTTTCATACACTCAAAGATTGGATAAATATTTCCCTATATTCAGAAGAAGAAAAGTTAATTTAAACTTTTGTTTTTCAAACGGATTCACTTATCTCTATGAAGGATGAATGATAACAGTGACAATATGGACCTTTTCTAGAGTAGGTGCGTCTTGGCCTCCATTCTAGGTTTCCTTGCTACGGCATTGTGATACTTCTCTAGCACAAGCAGGAAAAGAGGAAATGCAGATGATGCATTAAATCCCCTGCTTACCAACTGTTTACCTAAGTAAGATCAGCCACCAGACAAGGTAAGAAAAATGTCAAGGAACAGCTGATATGATATATTCATCTTTCTTTGAAAGAAACACTTGTATATGTATCTAAATTGCTCACAAGCAGTGCTTAAGTCTTACTCCGGACAAAAATGTTTGATTTTAAAATGTATTACATTTACCTTTTTTGTATTCGCAGGCTTGGTGGGTTGGACAAGACTTTTATGTTGACATCTGGAAGATCTGTTTGAATGCCACTAAAACAGAGTGCTTAGAAATTGGAAGTAATAACCCTAGTAAGTTTCAGCATTCAAATCTCAGTTTTTTACATTCATCACATTTGAATGTCTTCCGACATAAAGACTGAAAACCAATCTGCATATTTTTCTTTTTATCTTGCCTCTCAAGAGTACTTGATATGTTAACTACACACTTCCAAAGATCTGTCACACCTCCCCCTAATTGCACTCCATGTGATGATGGGTATCCCCTCTGACTTTGGAGCTTTAAGTTGATATGCGCACACTGAGTGCCCAGGGTTAGAATGCTGCTGAGAGTTCTATATACTGTATGTCTGTGTGCCTGTTTAATTCCATATGGCAACCTTGTTACTTTAGGCATGATGGGTTTGATTTAAAAACCAATTTCACCACAAATGGGTATCTTATGTTGTGATTGCTGGCAATTTAGATTTCAATCTGTTGAAATTTGTTAAACAGAAAAAAAGTAGTAAGATACGAAACCAAAACATTTGTATCTATAAAAAGAGAAAAGGATAAAGACAAAAATAACGGTCGAATAATCTGCCGTGTTCACACGGCGAGAAATTACAATAAGACATTCCCCAGCCATACAGAATTTATGGCTTAACATTGCAGATTAATGGTAAAAATAGCACCTGTATCAAGAGATTTGAGTAGCAATGCACAATCATAATCGGGGAATAGATTGTAGGCAATTTGGCTTCCCGTATCTTTTAGGAATTTCAGTAGGAAAATGTCCTCAGCAGAACACCCTGATAATGCAACTGCAATGGCTATTAAAAAACCAAATTATGTCTGCCATGCTCTGCTTAAATTTTCTATAGAACAAAATAAATGGACACTTGGGGCCCTTTCACTCGAGCGTTCCGTTTGTTTCATCAGTTCAGCCACATAGTTACATAGGTTGAAAAAAGACATCTAGTTCAGCTAATTAAAGGGAAAAGAAAAAACGTATCCATTTTTCCCATCAGGTTCTGGATCTGTTTTTCCCATCAGGTTTCGGGATCTGTTTTTCCCATCAGGTTTCGGGATCTGTTTTTCCCATCAGGTTTCGGGATCTGTTTTTCCCATCAGGTTTCGGGATCTGTTTTTCCCATCAGGTTTCGGGATCTGTTTTTCCCATCAGGTTTCGGGATCTGTTTTTCCCATCAGGTTTCGGGATCTGTTTTTCCCCATCAGGTTTCGGGATCTGTTTTTCCCCATCAGGTTTCGGGATCTGTTTTTCCCATCAGGTTTCGGGATCTGTTTTTCCCATCAGGTTTCGGGATCTGTTTTTCCCATCAGGTTTCGGGATCTGTTTTTCCCATCAGGTTTCGGGATCTGTTTTTCCCATCAGGTTTCGGGATCTGTTTTTCCCATCAGGTTTAGGGATCTGTTTTTCCCATCAGGTTCTTTTTTTTTTTTTTTTTTTCCATCCACTACCAATGCAAAACAGCCCCCTTTTTTTTTTTTTTGTCCGTTTTATTTAACGAAAGAAAAAATAGGGCTTTGATCCGTTCTAAAAAACAGATGTTGACGTAAGCGGGTGTATTTTCATAGAGATGCATTGATGTCCTGTTTTCATCCGTCACCGGATGGATGAAAAATAGAGTAACGGAACACCCCCTGTGAAAGGGGCCTTAGGGATTCCTAGCTGCAGGAGAGTGACACCTTCCTTTTTGCCCTGTACAAAGTTAGATAAATATAACCACTGCAAAGAAATCTCATCTGTTGAGTGAGTCTTATAAAAAGCAGAGTATTATCAGTATCGGTATTGGGTAATTTTAAACAATGCTTAACACAGCCCCTTTACCACCCCCTTCTCCCAAATCTGTTACATTTATGACCATTACAACTCCTCTCCATGAATTGCAAGTAATAGAGGAATGTAATAATGTTCATTATAACTCTGATAAAATCCATTTTTCTGCAACATTTTTTTTTTTAACCACTTTAAGCCCATGGCAGTTTTTGAATTCTTCACATGTGTTAAATTTTTTAATAAAAACCCCAAACATCTATACATTTCTGAAAGCTGAGACCCTGTAGACCCTAAATGGTGGCTGTTGTGATTTTTATTTTTGTTTTGTTTTTTATAATGTTTCACAATATTTGCGCAACTTTTTATCAAATCTATATTTGCAGGAAAATGTATTTTAGAGCAAAAAAAACACAATATAACATTTTTGGGGACAATATAAAAGATGAGATTGCTTTGAAAAAATGTATAACAAAATGTCAAGCCTTGAAATTATATGCACCTGTAACCTTGCAAAAAAAAAAAAAAAACTATGATAACCAAAACTGACCAAAGGAGATGCTTCAAAAGTATTTTTAATGGCAAACCTATTTTTATTAAAATAATAAACATTTTATACTCACCTGTTCTGTTCAGTCACAGCAGGGCCCACGTCCCCCCCCTGTCCCCCCCCCATTCACAGGATTTGACAGCAGCAGTGAGTAGTGTGTAGTGAGAACAGGAAGAGGAGGGGAGGAGCGGCAGCCATGCAAAGCGCTGGATTGATGTAGGACTTGGGAACGTGTTTGGAGGTGGGTAGGGGAGCACAGCAAATGGCAGAAATGTGTTTTTCCTTTTATGCAGTAAGGTACCAAAAAAAAAAAAAAGTTTTGGCTTTAGAACCACTTTAACTGTAAATTACTGAATTATTGCTCTCTACAACAATTGTGACGAAGCACAGTCTGTTTATGTACTTGTGCGCACTCTACACACGCTTTTCTATTCCTGTGCATGGAGTGATGGGGTTGCATTTTTTTAATATCATTTTTAAACACTTGTGATGGCATGGCCAGGTGATAGGTCCCCTTTTAATGGTGACATCAGGGTTTTTTCTACTCCTAATTTAACCTTTGCTCTCCACTGTATCTAATTGAGCACAGTTTGTGCTTGATTAGCTGCTTACCTGGCCACAGTAGCCGGGGAATGAGAGCTCTAAACTGGATTCATTCATTGCAGATGTGAAAGGATTTTCAGAGCTCCTCCTCTTGGCATCCTTAAGACCATTTACAGCCATCCTGGGCTCCTCTGAAGAACAGGAGAGCCCAGAAACCACACTATTATAAAATTGGATGGCTATAGAGGTCACGTTTACTGAAAATCAGAGAAAAGTTTGCTTAAAAAAATTATACCAAACTCACAGCTGCAGCCATGAGCTTGTTTTAACCCTTTGAACTCCAGGACATATGTAAATGGTTTAGGGATTTTGGTTTTGTTAAAACCATGAACTCTTTTAGCTTTGGTTCTGAATGTACTGCAGCCAACATTGTCACTACATTATATACAAAGGGAAAGTATTTTTTACAGATCATTGGTCCACAGTGATTAAAATCCCCTCCAACTGCTGAACATATTTTTAAAATAACTTCCCCTAATAACTCACTCTGACTAAACCCCAAGCCATCAATTTACCAGTATCCTGAACATACACCTCTAGTGGTCACCTGGGGTAAAGTATGCCTGCTAATTTTTGTATGGTAACATTCCACCAGTTTAGACACATTTTAATATTCCTAGAACAATGCTTTAGAATTAACTGCAACCCATTGCCATGAAAAATGAATCTATGCTAAAGTATAAAAATGGTAACCAGAGATTACGTAGGTTATAAGTGTGGGGGGAAAAGACACAAGTCCATCTAGTTCAGCCTATAGACAGATGGAAGTATCTGTGTGAATGTTTTATTTTCCAAAAATTCCCATAGTTTTCTATGTTCTGCTGCCTGGCAAAGACATCTAAAAGTTTTTTTTTTGTGAGCAGGCGATGGGCTTTCTGGTAAAATCAATCCGAATAGCTTTACAGCCACCCAATCTTTTACAGGAAGTGGCATGGGGTCTCCTTGCCGCCTTTCCTGGGCTCTCCTGTCCCACCTGGATGTGACTGTGCACTTGAAAGAGTGGTTTGAACTTCTGTTGTTGCCTCTCTGACATCAGAAACTGAAAGCGACAAGGATTTCTTTACTACTTAAGGTTGGTTTACGAGTTAATAGTGGCTTGTAAAGCAGCTGATCAATCTGATCTCTGCTTGATCGACTGCTTTTAAGGGCAGAGGAAGAGATCTGGGTTCTAACAGATGCCAGATCTCTCCATAAAGGGTACCTGTTATGGCCCAAGTTATCACAAGGGATGTTGTTCATCTCATCCCTTGTGATAGCAATAATTTTCAATTTAAAAAAAAAGTGTAAATTTTTTTAAAGTCCTCCCATCTCCCCCATGAAAATGTGCAGATGTGAATACGCACATAGGTCATGCTGTGCCTGCGTGGGTTTCCTCCGGGTACCTCAAACACTCCAAAGACATGCTGGTAGGTTAATTGGATCCGGTCTAAATTGTCCCTAGTATATATGAATGTGAGTTAGGGACCTTCGATTGTAAGCTCCTTGAGGGTAGGGACTGATGTGAATGTACAATGTATATGTAAAGCGCTGCGTAAATTGACGGCGCTATAGAAGTACCTGAAATAAATAAAATAAAATGCACGCACTTATAAACAGTGATCGCACCACACATGTAAACTATCCCTGTGAACAGAGCAATAATTCTAGCACCAGACTTTTTCTGTGCAACTTTAAGCCAGTAACGGCTTTTAAATCCTTGCCTATAGATAATTTAACAGCTCTGCTGCTGACGGACCCATTTTGCTCTGCAGAGCTCAATGGAAGCAGTAAATCAGTGAGATAGTTAAATGTGCTGCTGGTATATCTTGGGGGATGGGCCACGCGATGTCTGCACTTCTGGCAGCTCTCCAGTCCCAGGCTAATAGGTTACTGACCTCCATGCCATCTTTAGTCATATAAGTTTGTATGTAATAGTGGGGCTCTAACCTACTGGCTGCCCCTCACCAGGGGGATTTTACACATTACCATGCTTTTAAAAAAAAGTGCAGCATACCACTCATGACCAAAATGCCTCTGATCCCTGAAAGGATGAGCAGATGGCCATCTTCAGTGTTGCTTTTTAAGAGTTTATTTAAACCACAGGCAAGTTTGCAGGTAGCGCCTGAACCACATTATTGCAGACTGCATAGAGTCCAGGACTGATGCGGACACACTTAGTAAGTAGCCATTATTAGGAGTCCAGGCTTGACCAGTGTCCAGATGCGCTGGACAGTATATGCTGGAGCATTTGGCTTGTGCTGTCTGAGAGCGCATTCATCATAGTAGGAGGTTTTGTTAGGGTACACGCAAGTTTGCCTCTCCATGACGGTATGGCACAAAGCAGTCTTTTTTAATAAAACGATGCAGTCTTTAAATACCAATGTGTACAGCAAGTCCCCTATGCTAATGCTACATACTAAGATTTTTAGTGTCATCCGGATCAAAAACAATTGATAGCCACCATTATCAACCTTGCCCACCTCTCATGGTGTTTCAGACCTTTTGCAGAAAACATTCGAAATTTAGAAGCAGAGTAAATCCTGTTGTGTTCCTAAGGCTGACCATACACACAGCAAATTTCTTTCCTACAACCACCGGTTGCAAGAAAAATGTGCTTGATTCCCGCTTCAACACTCCATCAATATTTTATAAATGATATAGGGTCTGGGATTAAGAGTACCATTTTAGTGTTTGCAGATGACACCAAGCTATGCAGTGGGATAATGTCCTTACATGTCTCCCGACTTGCAAGCCAACCTCAATGTACTGTTTAATTGGGCAACTGAGGCAAATTAAATTTAATGTTGTTAAATGTAAAGTTTTGCACTTGGGGGCTAAGAATATGCATGCATTATACATAATAGGGGGAGTACAACTGGGGGAATCAATAATGGAGAATGATCTGGGTGTTTTTGTGGTAGCTCATAAGCTTAATAATCGCATACAATGCCAAGCTGTGGTTTCCAAAGCGAGCAAAGTCCTTTCTTGTATTAAGAAAGGTATAGACTCCAGAGAGATCTCAATTTGCCCCTGTACAAATTATTAGTAAGACCTCATTTGGAATAGGCAGTTCAGTTTTGGGCACCAGTTCACAAAAAAGATATCGGGAACTGGAGAAAGATGCAGAGAAGATGCAACACAATGTTTTGGCAGCTGAATCTAAGCTGCCTGATTTCTAATGTTTGATGCCAGGTATATCTTGCATTGCACCTTAGAATTTGCAGCCTATTCAACACCCAGGCCCTGTAAAGATGCCAAACAGTGTTTCAGCAGCTGAATATCAGCTGCCTAATATCTAATATTGGCTGCAGAGTAACTTCTGTATTGAGGTGAGTTGCCATCCAGATAAAGGAAGGCCCGTGGAAGTGTTGTATATGGACTTTGCAAAAGCATTCGACACCGTTCCCCATAAACGTTTACTGTACAAAATAAGGTTTGTTAGCATGGACCATAGGGTGAGTACATGGATTGAAAACTGGCTACAAGGGTGAGTTCAGAGGGTGGTGATAAATGGGGAGTACTCGGAATGGTCAGGGGTGGGTAGTGGGGTCCCCCAGGGTTCTGTGATGGGACCAATCCTGTTTAATTTGTTCATAAACGATCTGGAGGATGGGGTAAACAGTTCAATCTCTGTATTTGCAGACGATACTAAGCTAAGCAGGGCAATGACTTCTCCGCAGGATGTGGAAACCTTGCAAAAAGATCTGAGCAAATTAATGGGGTGGGCAACTACATGGCAAATGAGGTTCAATGCAGAAAAATGTAAAATAATGCATTTAGGTGGCAAAAATATGAATGCAATTTATACACTGGGGGGAGAACCTCTGGGGAAATCTAGGATGGAAAAGGACCTGGGGGTACTAGCAGATAGGCTCAGCAATGGCATGCAATGCCAAGCTGCTGCTAACACAGCAAACAGAATATTGGCATGCATTAAAAAGGGGATTAAATCCAGAGCTAAAACGATAATTCTCCTGCTCTACAAGGCTCTGGTCCGGCCGCACCTAGAGTATGCTGTCCAGTTCTGGGCACCAGTCCTCGGGATGTACTGGAAATGGAGCGAGTACAAAGAAGGGCAACAAAGCTAATAAAGGGTCTGGAGGATATTGGTTATGAGGGAAGGTTGCGAGCACTGAACTTATTCTCTGGAGAAGGGACGCTTGAGAGGGGATATGATTTCAATATACAAATACCATACTGGTTACCCCACAATAGGGATTAAACTTTTTTTGCGGAAGGGCGCTTAACAAGACTCGTGGCCACTCATTAAAATTAGAAGAAAAGAGGTTTAACCTTAAACTATATAGAGGGTTCTTTACTGTAAGAGCGGCAAGAATGTGGAATTCCCTTCCACAGGCGGTGGTCTCAGTGGGGGGCATTGATAGTTTCAAGAAACTATTGGATAAGCACCTGAACGACTGCAACCTACAGGGGTATACAAATGTAATACTGACATATACTCACACACATGGGTTGGACTTCTTGGACTTGATGGACTTGTCTTTTTTCATCCTCCCCTACTATGTAACTATATGATTGGTTGAACTTAGATGAACTTAGATGGTCTTTTTTAAACCAGACTAACTATGTAACTATGCAACCTCCTTGCTTGAGGCCTATTATAATTCTGCAAAGGTGCCACACACTGTTTCTGCAGATGGACCTAAGCTGCCAAATTTCCAATGTGGGCTGCTGGGTAAATCCTGAATTGTGCTTTACAATTTGTAGCCTATCCTAGTGCGCTGGCACTAAAACTATTTGTGACTATCTCACATAATACACTCTAATGTACATTTTAGGATCAAACCTGCTTCTTCCTCTTAAATTGTGGCTTAACCAAGCTGTTTACTTACTAGTCACTGTATAATATTTTGGTAAAATTGTCTCTTAAAGCGGTAGTAAACATGCTGACTTTATGCCTTTTCCCTTACAGGTGTAGGGGAAAAAATAATGAGCTAGTATGCACCGCATACTAGCTCATTATGAGATATTTACCTTAGAACGAGGCGCCGGCATCTCACCCGGTCCACGCCGAGGTAGCTGACATTTCCCCTCGGCGTGTCTTCCGGGTATCGCGGCTCCGGCGCTGTGAGTGGCCGGAGCCGCGATGTCGTCACTCCTGCGCGGGAGACTTTTTTCCGGCTGCCGGGCTTTCAGCCGAAAATCCCCTGTGCGCATGCGCCACTGCAGTCAGCGGCTCATTGCGAGGGGAACATCTCCTAAACCGTACAGGTTTAGGAGATATTTTTTTTTTACCTACAGGTAAGCCTTATTATAGGCTTAACTGCAGGTAAAAGTTTAAAAAATAGGTATACAACCGCTTTAAATAATTCACTGTTTCAAGAAAAAATATTGCCTTTTCTCTTCCTCTTATATTGCGACTTTACTTACTTACTTGCTTACATACTGTCCAGCCAATGTACAATTTGTAGCTATAGTCTCTCAAATGATACTGTTTACCGTATATACTCGAGTATAAGTCGTTCCGAGTATAAGTCGAGACCCTAATTTACCACAAAAAAATTGGGAAAAACTTATTGACCCGATTATAAGACGAGGGTGAGAAATGCACAGCTACTGTAAGTGGAAAAGAGGGTCAACAATGCCCATTTGCAGCATCACTGTGCCCATTTGCATGCCTCACTGGGCCCATTTGCAGCCATAGGTCCCCTGAACTTCAAACTCAGTAGTTAAGGGTTCCTAGATGCCCCCTAGCTGCAGCCAAAATTTTGGGTCTCTGAACCCAAAGGGTCCCGAAATGTTGACCGAATTTGGGGCCCCGTATCTCGGGGCCAATTAGTGCTAGGAACTCCAAATTTGGTGTGCAAACCCAGTGGAACTAGCACCATAAAATTCCCAAAGTTGGGGTTCCTAGCACCAAGTGGCCCTGAGATACGGGGCCCCGAAGTCGGTTCAGAAAATGTCATGCACTTTTCTGCAGCAGAGAATGACATTTTCCGACCCGATTTTGGGGCCCCGTATCTCGGGGCCAATTAGTGCTAGGAACTTCAGCTGTGGATATGTTGTGGTACCCGTTCCACTGGGTTTGCATACCAAATTTGGGGTTCCTAGCCCCAAGTGGCTCTGAGATACGGGGCCCCAAAGTTGGTTCGGAAAATGAAATTTTTTGCTGCAGAAAAGTGCTTGACTCGAGTATAAGTCGAGGGAGGCACTTTCAGCACAAAAAAATGTGCTGAAAAATTTGACTTATACTCGAGTATATACGGTATTTTAAGACCCTTATTGAACAATGACTGAACAGCTGCATAAAAATAGTAGCTGTTGCAGCCAAAACCTCTAAAAATAAATGATACACTATACAACCGCCCTCACCAATAGTGTGATCAAATAGCAGCGCTAAAAAAACCTAAAAAAATTACAGTGATTGCTCAATGTGATACCTAAATAATAACAATATGTGCCCAAAATAAATGAACCAAAAAGTGTTTCTAATGAACACACGACGTGCAGTCCATTTGTGTAATAATCTGAGAATAGAAAGTTCAATATAAAAAGTCAAAAAAATGACAATATCAAAAGTATGATCTTCAGTGATAATATCTTCCACCACACCGCTGTGAATGTGACTTCCACTCCCCTTCAGCGAGCAAACTCACCAGCTTTTTTTGCCTTACACTCTCGTGTTCGGCTTGCAGGCTTTTCCCACACAGTAGGGGCAAAGTGATAACCTCCAATCAATTTCCGTATAGTTAACCGCAGTATATAAGCAAATGCTCTCTGATATAAGACATGAGAGAATGGCTGATAACTCCTATCAGTGCTCCCCTTCCTTATCCTTAACACCGATATCAGACAAGGAGGACCTGGAATTTCTCTGCAGAGTTGAACATCCCAGCCTGGAATATCCAATAGAACGAAGCACAGGACCCCAGCAGGTACATAATCCAGCAATGGATCAATGGATCCTCTCACACAGCAGGCTGCTGTGTCTCTCTCTCTCTCCAAACACACAACTTCTCCTAAAACCTAAATTTTTTTAGGTTTTTTAGCGCTGCTATTTGATCACACTATTGGTGAGGGCGATTGTATAGTGTATCATTTATTTTTATATCACATGAGTTTGCAATTTTAAGCAGCTGCTTAGAGTGAGGGGCTTATCCCATAAGCGCAGTGTTTGTCACACAGAAAGGGGCGGATCATCTGTGTACCTTATCAGCAAAACCTCTAAAAAGCCTCTTTTTCTAAGTTGTTGTGAATCAGATTGAGATGCCGTATTTAAGCCAAGTGTTAATGTAAAAGTTAACCCATAACACCACATACAACTTGAAGGCATCTCCCAAACATGTAATTTTAACTGCCTCCCACCCGGCCAATGTACAAAAGAGTGGATATACCCGGGTGCCCACGCAATTCTGTGATCTTTGGTTACAGCCCATCACAGACCGAGATATGGGCACTGTGATTGGCCCTTACAGCCTTCACAGTGTAAACATACGTGTCTGTGTCAGCTCTCCCTGCTGAGCTCAGTGAGAGCTCATTGTGGTGGGGGGGGGGTGCTGCAGCCTATGCTTACAGCTCTCTGTGTAACTGATGATTTTACACAGAGAGCTGTCACGGATGACACTGCAGCTATCCCCACACAGTACCAACCACCGCTGTCCCAACATCTGTACCGGGGAAACAAAAACATCTGCACTAGTGTTCCATTGCAATAACATCTGTGGGTGTCCACCAGTGAATGATCAACATCTGTCATAGTGCACAAAAACAGCGATCGCACCACACATTTGAGGTATCGCCGCGAACGTCAGAGCAAGAGCAACAATTCTAGCACCAGACCTCTTGTGTTACTCTAAACTGGTAACCAATAAAGGCTCATAGAGTGTTGCCATGGAGATTTTTTAAATACCAAAGTTTGCCGCCATTTCACAATCATGGCATGTTTGGTATCTATTTACCCGGCACAACACCATATTTTATATTTTACCAAAAATGTGGGTATTATATTGTCTGTGTGCATTGAAATTAATTTAAGTGTATTTATGCGTTCGTGTGTAAAATTGCGTAAATACCGTGTGACATAAAAATTTGCAAAACCCACCATTTTATTCTCTAGGGCAGGGCTCCCAAACTGGCAGCCCTCCAGCTGTTCTGGAACTAAAAGTACCATTATGCCTCTGCCTATGAGAGTCATGCTTGTTACTGTCAGCCTTGCAATGCCTCATGGGAATTGTAGTTCTGCAACCGCTGGAGGGCCACCAGTTTAAGACCCCTGCTCTAGGGCCTCTGCTACAAAATATATATTTGGGGGTTCTAAGTAATTTTCTAGCAAAAATACTGATTTTAAAAGTGTCAGAAGAAGGCCTGGTCTTAACCGCTTCAGTCCCAGAAGGAGCTGCCCCCATCCTGACCAGAGCACTTTTTACAATTTGGCACTGTGCTGCTTTAACTGGTAATTGCGCAGTCATGCAATGCTGTACCGAAACAACATTTTATGTCCTTTTTTCCCCACAAATGGAGCTTTCTTTTGGTGGTATTTGATCACCTCTGCGCTTTTTATTTTTTGCGCTATAAACGAAAAAGACCGAAAATTTTGAAAAGAATGTTTTCTACTTTTTGTTAAAGTCCAATAAACTCCAATTTTAGTAATACATTTAGGCAAAAATGCATTCAGCCACATGTCTCGGGTAAAAAATTCAATGAGCGTATTTATTGGTTTACACAAAAGTTAGTGTCTACAAACTAGGGTACATTTTCTGGAATTTACGCAACTTTTAGTTTGACTGCCTCTCATTTCTTGATGTGTGAAAATGGCAGGGAAGTACAACCCCCCCCCCACAAATGACCCCATTTTGGAAAGTAGACACCCCAAGGAATTTGCTGAGAGGCATGTTGAGCACATTGAATATTTTATTTTTTTGTCACAAGTGATTGAAAAATGACAAAAATTTACACAAAGTTGTCACTGAAATTATATATTGCTCAAACATGCCACGAACATATGTGAAATTACAGCCCAAAATACATTCTGCTGCTTCTCCTGACTACAGGGATACCACATGTTAGACTTTTTAGGGGGCCTAGCCTTGTACAGGACCACGAAAACCAAGCACCACCTTCAGGATTTCTAAGGGCGTAAAATGGTGATTTCAATCCTCGCTACCTATTAGTTTCGGAGGCCATGATATGCCAAGATGGCACAAAAGACCCCCAAATGGCCCCATTTTGGAAAGTGGACACCCCAAGATATTTGCTAAGAGGCATGTTGAGTATTTTGCAGATCTCGCTTTTGTCACAAAGTTTTGAAAAAAGAAAAAAAAATACATTTTCCTTTTCTTTCTTCATTTTCAAAAACAAATGAGAGCTGCAAAATACTCACTATGCCTCTTAGAAAATACCTTGGAGTGTCTACTTTCCAGTCATTTGGGGAAGTCTTGTGCTATTTTGACATTTCAGGACCTCTGAAACGGTGATGGGTAACGAGGAGTAAAATCACCATTTTACGCCCTTAGAAATTCTTAAGGCGGTGATTGGTTTTCGGGGTCCTGTACGCGGCTAGGCTCCCAAAAAGTCCAACACATATTATCCCCGTACTCAGGAGAAGCAGCAGCCGAATGTATTTTGGGGTGCAATTCCCCATATAGCCATGTCATGTGTGAGAAATATATAATTTAGTGGCTACTTTGTTGTGTAAAAGAAGAGAATTTTTTTTTTAATTTCCCGAAACTTGTGACAAAATATAAAATGTTCCATGGGCTCAACATGCCTCTCAGCAAATAGCTTGGTGTCCACTTTCCAAAGTGGGATCATTTGGGGGGGGGGGGGGGGGGTTGAACTGTTCTGGTATTTTATGCACAACATTAGAAGCCTATGCCACACATCACCCACTCTTCTAACCACTTGAAGACAAAGCCCTTTCTGACACTTTTTGTTTACATGAAAAAATTTTTTTTGCTAGAAAATTGCTTTAAAAAATATGTTTGGGGGTCCAAAGGCCCTACAGATTAAAAGGGTGGGTGTTGCCATTTTTTTTCACACAGTATTTGCGCAGCGTTTCTTTTCAAACACAATTTTAAAAAAACAAAACAAATTTCTTTGAATTTTTATGCACTAAAACAGTGTATTGCCCAAATGTTTGGTAAAATATAAAAGATGATCTTATGCCGAGTACATAGCTACCAAACACGACATGCTTTAAAATTGCGCACAACCATGCAGTGGTAACAAACTACATACAAATTACTTGTACATATAAAATTACTTCCCTCGCTCCGATGTTCGCGATGATACCCCACATGCATGGTGCTTAAATTGCTGTTTACATATGACACAAGACCGACGCTTGCATTTGCCTTTGAGCACAGGGGGATGGGTGCTTTTTTTTTATTTTTCCTTTTTATTTTTACACTGTTCCTTTATTTTCTTTTTTTTAATCATTTTTATTGTTATCACAGGGAATGTAAATATCCCCTATGATAGCAATAGGTAGTGACAGGTACCAGGCTAATTTAGCTTCTAGGATTGCTTTTACATAAAAGCCGACCGCTGGCTGAAAAGAACGATACCAAGATGATACCTAAACCGCAGGCATCGTTCTGGTATAACCACTCAAAGTCCAGCAACAAACCAGTATGTTGCTGGTCCTTGTTGGGCATATATTGTAATGTCCTTTTTTTTTTTTTTTTTTTTCATGCAGCCTGTGGGCTGAACAAAAAAGATTGATCGGTGGGTATGCCCACCATTAGAATACCACCCTGCATCCACCCACTTCTAATGATGGGCATACATGCACCATTTTTTTTTTTTTTTGTGGTGGTGAAATCCCCTCCTACAGGGCTGGAGTCACTGATTTACGTGTCGTGAGAGCAAATGCTGTTGCTGTCAAGATAAATAAATCAGTGCTGCAGCTGAATGGTGTCCCTGAAAAGCAAACAATGGTAACAATAAAACATTGAATAGTGGAATTTCCTTCGCGCTAGTGGATGTGACAATTACTAATAACACGATAATGTTGGTAAATAGTGAATAAAAATAATTAAATATGGGATAAAATATTGCTGCAAAATAAAAGTGTTCACACAACCACTTAATAAAATAATATAATAATAATAAAGGAATTTCGCGCAATATTTAATAAAGTGTTGTGAATAAAGTGGACAGGGCGAGAGTGATTAAGGTAGTAGTGACTGTGTTAATATGATAGAGATATAAGAACTCTATATAGAACATAAATCAAATAACGCTAACTAGCGATAGATTACTGGTGCTGTATAAAAGTGCATCAGTGCAAAAAATAAAATAAAATAAAATACCAAAACACTTCAAAAAATGCCAGCTAACTTCAATAAAATGAATTAATAAAAATGAAGTGAATAAATATGAAGTGAATAAATATCAAAATAGAAGTATAACTGACTGTGGATAATTCATAAAGTGTAACCCATCTATAGGATGAATAAAGATAAAGATAAGTGTCAAAAAATAATTGCAATTAATGCCAACATCAACCAAATAATAATGACAGCATTATAGGATAAAGAAACAACAGTTCATAAATTAATAGATAGGTGGCGCTGTTGTAGAGGTAGAAAAGTCCTTCTATTAGGATCTGTGTAAGCCTTTAGGTGTAAATAAGTAGTTCCTCTAATGGTGCCTTCTAGTTTAGTCTCTCAGAACTCTCACCTTAAAATAGTAGAAATAAAGCTGTGGTAATATGTCTTTTGAACTCTGGGAATACTGTCTGGTAATTTCTCCTTCTTTGCTACTCCGTTCTCCTTATTATCTCCTTAATTCCTCCGCTCCAGTGTACTCGGACCCAGGGGAAGAAGAGGCAGGGGGGGGAAGCAGGGAGGGAAAATAAGGGGAGAGAGGGGGAGAGAGAAGAAAGGCTCCACTAGTGTATTAAAGTTTATAAGTAAAGGGAGATATTTATTTGATCTATGCTCTTACATTTACAAGCATAAAAACAGGCAGAGTAAAATCATATGAGAAGCTTGGCGTTCTCAGCGCCCTCTCACTTTGTGTAGACAGCTGTATGCCGCTCCAGCCAATCCCTACGCGTTACGACACGTCACGTGTCTTCATCTGGGGAACCGGATTGGCTGTTGTCTGTGTCCTTATATGTGAAAGAATCCGGAAGTACTACAACCGCCATTTTACTTATGGGTATGTTGTTAAACTCGGCCGTCTGTATATTAAAACCGGAAGTGCTACAGCGGCCATTTTACTTATGGTTTTAGAATTGTATATATAATTATATATATTTGTATATATAATGTAATAGGATGTACCGCAGTTTGGTTTTCAATAGAATCGGTAATTATATATACAATTCTATATACATCCTATTACATTAACATTAAGTGCACCTTTAGGGTCAGGTATTGCCAGTGTGACCTCTATGGTGCTATCTCTTTTATTGGCCGCAAATAAGAATTACTATCTATGTGTATTTCCATCAAAATAATGACCATTTACTTAGGAGTCTAACACATAGAGTGGTGCCACATTGTTCTACAACAAAATGGCGGCGAACTAACTTCCGGTAAATCTAAAGAAAAATGACCGCCGTACATTGTTAGTAAAACCATAAGTAAAATGGCCGCTGTAGCACTTCCGGTTTTAATATACAGACGGCCGAGTTTAACAACATACCCATAAGTAAAATGGCGGTTGTAGTACTTCCGGATTCTTTCACATATAAGGACACAGACAACAGCCAATCCGGTTCCCCAGATGAAGACACGTGACGTGTCGTAACGCGTAGGGATTGGCTGGAGCGGCATACAGCTGTCTACACAAAGTGAGAGGGCGCTGAGAACGCCAAGCTTCTCATATGATTTTACTCTGCCTGTTTTTATGCTTGTAAATGTAAGAGCATAGATCAAATAAATATCTCCCTTTACTTATAAACTTTAATACACTAGTGGAGCCTTTCTTCTCTCTCCCCCTCTCTCCCCTTATTTTCCCTCCCTGCTTCCCCCCCCTGCCTCTTCTTCCCCTGGGTCCGAGTACACTGGAGCGGAGGAATTAAGGAGATAATAAGGAGAACGGAGTAGCAAAGAAGGAGAAATTACCAGACAGTATTCCCAGAGTTCAAAAGACATATTACCACAGCTTTATTTCTACTATTTTAAGGTGAGAGTTCTGAGAGACTAAACTAGAAGGCACCATTAGAGGAACTACTTATTTACACCTAAAGGCTTACACAGATCCTAATAGAAGGACTTTTCTACCTCTACAACAGCGCCACCTATCTATTAATTTATGAACTGTTGTTTCTTTATCCTATAATGCTGTCATTATTATTTGGTTGATGTTGGCATTAATTGCAATTATTTTTTGACACTTATCTTTATCTTTATTCATCCTATAGATGGGTTACACTTTATGAATTATCCACAGTCAGTTATACTTCTATTTTGATATTTATTCACTTCATATTTATTCACTTCATTTTTATTAATTCATTTTATTGAAGTTAGCTGGCATTTTTTGAAGTGTTTTGGTATTTTATTTTATTTTATTTTTTGCACTGATGCACTTTTATACAGCACCAGTAATCTATCGCTAGTTAGCGTTATTTGATTTATGTTCTATATAGAGTTCTTATATCTCTATCATATTAACACAGTCACTACTACCTTAATCACTCTCGCCCTGTCCACTTTATTCACAACACTTTATTAAATATTGCGCGAAATTCCTTTATTATTATTATATAACAATAAAACATTAACTCAATAAACAACTTTTTTTTTAATTGCAATCTGTGCCATAAAAAAGAGTAAAAAATATATATGCCGAAGCATGGGGGCAATCCGCCCCTGTTAGGGGCAAATCGCCCCTCCACCCCTGCCCCCATGCTTCGGCATATATGCTCTTTGTTTTCAATTGTGGTACCTCCTACAGTGCTGGAGTTGCTGATTTACGTATCGTGAGCAAACGCTGCTGCTGTCAAGATTTGGGGTCGACCTATATGGGTTTTTCTTTATCGTACATCACGGGACACAGAGCACCATAATAATGACTGTGGGTTATACGCTTACCTTTAGGTGATTGGACACTGGCAACCAATAGTAAGACGGTTCCTCCCATATTACCCCTCCTATACCGGAGGCACCTCAGTTTTTTCGCCAGTGTCTTGAAGGTGATGGTCATGACTGTTGAAGCTCTTCAATTTTCTTCAAAGATGTCCCACTGAGGACGTCATAATCAGATCCATTCGGATGGCATAACAAAAGCTAAAGTGAATGGTACCCGAACCTCTGTTCAAGAACGGGGTATTGCTTGTAATGTGTCCTATATAGGCGCTGGACCCTTGTTAAGTTGGTATTCCTGGTCAATCTTGCCCAAGGTAAAACCAGAAAGGGTGCTTTACAGGTCCAGGGGTGTGGACCCCAAAATATGGGGGACCCGGTCCCTGAAGGTCTTTAGAGGCGCTACCCGCAGTGATGGGGGAAGATTGGGCTTGGTAAAACAGGCCCTGCTGCTTGGGATGGTGAGTACTCCCTTTGGGAATTTATTATATATATGTATGTATTCCCTCTGAAACCTGCTGGTAAACCTTGAAACCTGTGTCTTACAGATAGCTGGTATGGCGCGCGTTTTGATCAGGCGTGCGTGAATGTGCGCATGCGCCGCCGGCATGTGTGCGCGCCGTCGGTGTGCACCGCTGCTGTGCGCGTCACAGATGCGCCGTGTACGTCAGAACGGTGCATGCGCTGTGCAGCAGGCATGCCGCTGATCACGCTGATGCACGCTCACTCTCAAGCTAAGGCTTTATAGGGATGGAGCTCCTGGTGTGCGCGTGGACAGCACAGAGCGATATTTGGGCACGTGAGTCTGGAGGTCTTGGACACGGTGACAGGTTGAAGGCTGGTTGTAGTTTATGGGGAGTACTCCTTTTCTTCCTCGTGTGTAAGCAATGTCTTCCAGAAAACGAGGTATAGGGAACAAGGCTTGCACAGGGGTAAGAGTACCTCCTTTAAAAACAGGAGACCAACCCCATGCTGATGCAGCCTCAGTTTCTCCTGAAAGACCTGCAGCATCTGGCCTGGCTGAGCCATTGCATTTGTCAGGCATAGTGGCCACTACCAATATACCTGCCTCGCCTTATGTTACAAAGGATGATTTGGCATCTGCCTTAGCGGGCCTTGAGGGCAAAATAGCTGGCATGATTGCCTTTGTAACACGGGGGGAGGAAGCGTAATAGATCTACTTCCCCTGAGCCTGGGCCAAGTGGAGAGTCACTAGAGCACCAGGACTTATAGCCAGATGAGTCCAGGTGATCTGGAACCAGAATGGGCAGAGGATTTGGAAGAGGTGGTCCTAAAAGACCGAGAGGAAGGAAAGGCTGAAGGATCCTCGGCTGAGAACTCTGGCTCTGAAGAGCCAATTTCAGCCTCCCATTCCCAAAAATTGTTTATCCAATCTCTAATTGAGATGGTACGAATTGGGTTTAAGTTGCCCCCATTTCAGGAGTCTGCACTCTTCTGTTCTACTTTGGGATCTTTGCGACCTCAGCAAATTTCCCAAGTGTTCCCTTTGCATCCGTTACTGGAGCAGGTGGTTTACGCGGACTGGGAGCACCCTGACAGGATATACTTGCCTCCAAAAAGGTTTTCTGTCTTGTATCCTATGGAGAAGTTCAGGAAGAAATGGGGCACACCTTTGGTGGACGCTGCCATATCTTCTTTGAATAAAAGTTTAACCTGTCCAGTGGATAATGCCCAGGTATTCAAGGATCCGGCTGATAAAAAGCTAGAGTCCTTATTAAAGGCCTCCTTTTCGGTGGCTGGTGCAGCAGTTCAGCCTGCAGTTGCAGCTATTGGGATTTGCCAATCCCTAAAGGATCGCTTTAAAAGGTTGGTAAAGAACATACCTTGCCAGGAGGAATCTGCCGTGGAGTTATCGGAGATTCCTCATGCCTTATGTTTTGCAGTAGACGCATTGAAGGACTCAATCCAACAGATATCTCGTTTTGCGTTACTGTCAATCCATATGCGCAGAGTCTTGTGGCTAAAGAACTGATCTGCTGAGACGCCATGTAAAAGGCTACTCGCAGCTTTTCCATTCCATGGAGAGCGCTTGTTTGGCAAGGATCTGGATAAATATATCCAAAAGATCTCTTGAGGAAAGAGTGCCCTACTCCCTATTAAAAACAAAGGGAAGCAACCCTCTTATAAAATTCCCAATGCTCCTGGACCTAGTGCTTCTTCCCTTAAGTGGTATCGAAGGCCTCAGCCATCTGGGTTTAAAAGACCCCAGGGTCAGAAGAAAGCCTGGACCCAAAAGACACCCAAGCCCAACTCCAAATCTACCTTGTGAAGGGGCGCCCCCGCTCTCACAGGTGGGGGGCAGACTTTGGCTGTTTGGGGATGCCTGGGAAGAACTAGTTCGAGACAGATGGGTCATTTCCACTGTAAAATACGGTTACAGAATAGAGTTTCGGGAATTCCCCCCAAATCGGTTTCTGTACTCAAGGGTTCCGTCGGATCCAAAGAAAAGAAGATGCCTATTCCTAGCCTTACAGCATCTGCTGATGCAGGGGGTAATTGTAAAGGTTCCACACGAGGAAAGGTTCAAAGGGTTTTACTCAAACCTATTCACTGTGCCGAAGCCAAATGGGGAAGTAAGGCCCATTTTGGACCTCAAAGCTCTCCATGTCTTTATAGACGTTCGATCCTTCCTCATTGAGTCGGTTCGTTCGATAATAAAATCCCTGAGAAAGGGAGACTATTTAGCGTCCATAGATATCAAGGACGCGTACCTTCATGTGCCAATCTTCGGTCCGCATCAAAGGTTCCTACGCTTCGCTGTAGAAGGCAGTCATTTTTAATCTGTGGCACTACCATTCGGTCTGGCCACAGCCCCCAGGGTTTTCACAAAGATTCTGGCCCGGTGTTGGCTTCCCTAAGGTCTCAGAAGGTCTCCATAGTAGGATACCTGGACGATCTTCTCCTAAGGGATTGCTCTTGCCCCATGCTGATTCAAAACATATCAAGAACAGTATGGGTTTTACAACGCCTAGGTTGGATTCTAAATTTGGACAAGTCGGCTCTTTGTCCGACCCAAGCCTTGGTGTATCTGGGTCTGGTCTTGGACACCACCCAAGAAAAGGTGTTTCTGCCCCCCTTCAAGGTCGCCTCCATAGTGGAACTTGTCCAGAAGGTGAAAAAAGAACTAACACCTTCTATTCGGCTGTGCATGAGGTTACTGGGCAAGATGGTGTCATCCTTCAGCGCAGTGCCATATGCACAGTTCCATTCCAGAGTGTTCCAGAACAGTATTCTAAAGGCCTGGGACAAGTCAGCTCGAACCTTGGATCAGCCGATGGTTCTATCTCCACAGGTACTATGGTACTCTCTCTTGGTGGTTAAGAACCAGCAAAAGAGGGAAATCTTTCTCACCAGTAGCCTGGAAAGACGTCAGTCTTCTCGGCTGGGGAGCAGTCCTAGAGGAGGCGTCTGTTCAGGGAATATGGTCCCAGACAGAAAGGACCCTGCCCATCAATCTATTGGAGATTCGGGCAGCTCGTCTGGCTCTGCGATTCTGGACATCCAGATTGTGGGGTCTTCCTGTCAGAGTCCAGTCCGACAACTCCACGGTGGTGGCATATATCAACCACCAGGGAGGTACCAGGAGTCGGGCAGCCCAGAGAGAGGTAAACCATTTGACTTGGGCAGAAAAACATGTGCCGTTCCTTTCGGCAGTGTTTATCCCGGGGGGTGGACAATTGGCAGGCAGATTTCCTAAGTAGCCAGAAATTGTCTACCTTGATAAACGCTAGAAAGTCGGTTTCTAGAGCTATCTATTATAGAGTCTGGAAGTTATACATTTCTTGGTGTGAGGAGAGCAAATGGAACCCTCGTAGGTATACGATGGGAAGAGTTCTTGCCTTTCTTCAAGCAGGAGTAGACTTGCAGCTCTCTTTAGGGACAATTAGGGGCAGATTTGGGCCTTATCTTTTTTTTCCAAAGACCAATTGCATCCCATTCTTTGGTGCGAACCTTTGTCAAGGGAGTGACACACCTGAGGCCGCTGGTTAAACCACCTTTATTGCCCTGGGACCTAAATTTGGTACTGTCAGCCTTACAGAGTCAACCGTTTGAACCTATTAGGCATATTCTTTTGTCCTATTGACCAGAAAACTAGTTTTTTTGGTGGCTATAACATCGGCTAGAAGGGTGTCAGAATTGGCCACCCTTTCTTGCAAAGAACCTTTTATGATTCTTCATCAGGACAGAGTTGTCATGCGCCCTCGTCCATTTTTTTTTTACCGAAGGTAGTTTCCAAATTTCATTTGAATCAGGATATCATTTTACCTTCCTTTTTTGCAAACCCTAAGACTAGGGAGGAAAGGTCGCTTCACTCACTGGATGTGGTGAGGGCGATCAAAGTTTACTTGAAAATGTTAGCTCCCTTTCGGAAGACTGACTGACTGTTTTTTTTGTCTTGCCTGAGGGTCCTAAAAAAGGACAGCCAGCAACAAGTGTTGCAGGCAGCTTTATAGTCTCAGGCCCGTTGGGCTTAGGGATAATGTCCCCAACCCCCCCCCCTCCCTCAGATGCATTGCTTTAGGACATCCCACATAGTCATTATTTTGGTGCTCTGTGTCCCATGATATACGATAAAGAAAAATGGATTTTTAAAATGGCTTACCTGTAAAATCCTTTTCTTGAAGTACATCATGGGACACAGAGGTCCCTCCCCTCTTTCTGGGATCGTCATTGCTTGCTACAAAACTGAGGTGCTTCCGGTATAGGAGGGGTCATATGGGAGGAACCGTTCTACTATTGGTTTCCAGTGTCCAATCACCTAAAGGTAAGCGTATAACCCACATAGTCATTATTATGTTGCTCTGTGTCTCGTGATGTACTTCAAGAAAAAGATTTTACAGGTAAGCTGTTTTAAAAATCCATTTTTCTCTGACCGATGCCGATATTTAGAAATCGCGGCGGCCAATATATGGTGCCGATTTTTTTTGGGCCGATATGTTAAGCTGATTTTTTTTTTTTCCCTTCATCTCATAAAATCTAACAGTTGGACCCCTTTCACAATGGGGCGTTTTTCAGGCGCTTTTGGGCTAAAAATAGTGCCTGTAAAGTGCTTGCAAAACGGCTCCCCTGCAGTCTGTGTGAAAGCCCGAGTGCTTTCACACTGAGGCGATGCGCTGGCAGGATGTTAAAGTCCTGCAAGCAGCAACTTTGGAGCGGTGTATACCGCTCCTCCACCATTCCTGCCCATTGAAATGAATGCGCACCGCTGCCGAAGCACCTGCAAAGCGCCCCTCTAGCAGTCAAATAGCACCGCTAAAATGACGGTAAAGCGCCGCTAAAACTAGCAGCGTTTTACCGTCAGCGCCTCCTGCTCCAGTGTGCAAGCAGCCTTAAGTTAATAAGTGATACAGAAAATTTCTTACATTTAAACAGGTAATCAAAACTTTAGGACGAGAAAAAAATGGGCTAACTTCACTGCTTATTTTTTTTTTTTTTTAATTCATTAGTGTATTTTTTCCCCAAAAAAATTGAGTTTGAAAGACCGCTGCGCAAATACCGTGTGACATAAAATATTGCAGCAACCGCTATTTTATTCCTTAGGGTCTCTGCTAAAATATGTATGTATGTATGTATGTATATATATATATATATATGTATGTATGTATGTGTGTATATATATATATATATATATATGTGTGTGTGTGTGTGTGTGTGTGTGTGTGTGTGTGTGTATATGTATATATATATATGTGTGTATATATATATATATATATATATATATATATATATATATATATATATATATATATATATATATATATATATATGTGTGTGTGTGTGTATATATATATATATATATATATATATATATATATATATATGTATGTATGTATGTGTGTGTGTATATATATATATATATATACATACATACATACACACACTTTGTCTTCAGTGTGAAAGCCTGAGCGCTTTCACACTGGAGTGGTGCGCTAGCAGGATGGGGAAAAAAGTCCTGCTAGCAGCATCTTCGGAGCGGTCAATGGGAGACAGCGCGGCTATACCGCCGGCAAAGCGCCTCTGCAGAGGCGCTTTACGGTGGTTTTTAACCCTTTCTCGGCCACTAGCAGGGGGTAAAACCGCCCCGCTAGTGTCCGAATACCGACGGTAAAGTGCCGCTTACAATGGCAGTGGTTTACCGCCGACGCCGCCCCCGCCCCAGTGTGAAGGAGCCCTTACAGAAGTCATTTGCAAGTCGCGCTGAAGTTATAATTGGCCTTTTTTATCAGCACAATTGGCCGATGCTGATTAATTAAAAAACGCCAAATATCGGCCGGCCGATATATCGGTCGACCTCTAGTCAAGATAGGCGAATCAGTCCTGCAGCTGAATGGCGTACCTACAAAGAAAATGATTAACAATAAAACCCAGTAAACAGATTATAAAAGAATTGCATACCTGCAAAGCAAACATGATAAAACATAGTAACAATAAAACATTGCAGTTAAGCATAAATACAGTAAAACAGTAGAACAATAGAGAGAAGAACAAGAAAAACACAACTATTTTTGACTATTTTTTATTTATACTTTTTTTTTGTAACTGTGAAGGTTCCAGGTTCGGGTCTCTAAAAATGGTATCTTTGGAGACCCTGTGAAAGTGTGTCCTAGGACTGTGCAGTGCTGTACCCTATGCTAATACTCCACTAGTGTGTGGTAGTCAGGGGCGTTGCTAGGTGTCAAAAAGACCAGGGGCTTCAGACCAAAGGCCGATGGTGGCACCGTGGGGGGATCCGGGGTGGTCGTGTCACGGGTGTTTTTGGCTGGGTGGTGGGGTTGTGTGGTGGGGGGTAAGCCAACTTGCTGGTTGCTGCCTGGCTTACCAGTGCTGCCCATCAATGATGGGCACTAAACTCACCTAACACACACACCATTACACTGAGCTCACCTACCTGACATACATACACTGACCTCAGACTCAACTTGTCTCAAGTAAAAAAAAAAAAAAAAAGCATACAAAATTTCTTAAGTTGTATTTTTATTATACTTAAATACTTATTATACTTAAAACAAAGTTATCAACATCCATTACAAACAGATGCAGGTTACACACATTCACTAAAAAGTGCAAGGTACCCACTGATGTGAAATACGTGTGTACGATGTGTTTAAATATAAAATTCCAAAACTACCCATAAAATGCAGCTTACACACATCAATTCGCTACTAGAAGGGATACTACAAGTAACCGGCAACAAAACTAGCTCAATCAGTTTGTGTATAGACCATACACCTTTTAGTTTCTCTGCCATTTAGGCGTTGAATCACTTGTTTCTGTCCATGGAATGGATGCAGGCAGCCCTATTTAAACCTGCTCCTCCCCTGGATTTGAGTGACATTCACACAGCCATGAAAAAAGGGTTTAATTTCCCCATAAGAATTGGCTCACTGTAGAGGTTTTTAATCTCCTCTGAGTCCTCTGTAAATTGAACTTTAAGCACATGACATACAGGAGGTGGCTCCTACAGGCAAATTACAGTGCATGAGTCAGATGATACATTTTAAACACAAAACAGAGTACAAAATCTGGTGCAGCTGTGCACAGTAGCCAATCGGCTTCTAACTTCAGCTTGTTCAGTTCAGCTTTCACAATACCACCTGGAAGCCGATTGGTTACTTTGCCCAGATGCACCACATTTTGCACTCTCTCTAGTTTTAGAAAATCAACCCCAATGTACAGTAAAGGAATTCTAAACATCGGATGTCTCTTGACAGCAAAATTTTAGGGAGGCTGTGTGAGTCACTGACACAAGGCATGACTAGGCTTATTTAACTGCTAAATGGCAGAGAATTGAGCCGTGAGACTGCATGTAGGATTGCAGGGGCATGATTAATACACCAAAACTGCTTCATTAAGCTAAAGTTATTTTGGTGCCTATAGTATATTTTTAAATATTGTAGAACTATCCCACTTTTAGGCCGGATTCACACCTATGCATTTTTAGTGCTTTTTGCATATTTGCACTACAGAATGTGTTCCATAGGAAACAATGTTAAATGGACTGTAGTGCAAAATGCAAAAAAGCACTAAAAATAGGTGTGAACCAGGCCCAAGGGTCATAGAGGTAGACTGGGAGGAGAAAATAAACATGGCATGGGCATGGCTATGTTTAGGGTATTCTCTCATTCCAGTCTACCTCAATGAACCCATGCCGCATGGGTGTCTTAGGCAATATTTAAGACACGTGACATGTTATACAACACTCATTTAACACATAATGGGTTTATTCAATAAATGCCAAACTATAGCAAAGAGCAAAATGCAGGTAAAAATAGCTAATCTGGAGAAATTATCAAACTCGCCTTGTAGCCATAGCTTGGCAATTTTAGCTTGATCTTTGCCTTTTTGATTCTGGTTCACTAGAATTTGGAGTTTACTGAAAAAAACAACCAAAAAAGTACAAGGTACTGACTGATGTGAAATAAACATCAGTTTAAAATCTTGAAGTCCAAAACTATCCCTAAAAGGCAGCTTACACACATCCATTCACTACTAAAAGGGATACTATTGGTAAGAGACAATGAAGTGGGGTCTCACAGTGGAACAATATGAAATCCAAATGCTGTTTCTAGGGCTCCCGGCACAATTCTCACACTGCGCCGTGGCCTACCTGGATAAGAAGTGCAGGTAACGCTGAAGGATCAGGAACAGCCTCCGGACTGTAGTAGATGCTGTCCGCAGATGTCCTTCTGTATGCAGCGGTAGATGGCTCTGTTGTGCAGGCCACAATTCGCCCACTCTCTTGGGACGTCAGCCTGGATATGCCAGCAGGAGCTCTGTGCCAGTGTGAATTGCAGGCGAATTGTGGCCTGCACAACAGAGCTATCTACCGCTGCATACAGAAGGACATCTGCGGACAGCATCTCCCACAGTCCGGAGGCTGTTCCTGATCCTTCAGCGTTACCTGCACTTCTTATCCGGGTAGGCCACGGCGCAGTGTGAGAATTGTGCCGGGAGCCCTAGAAACAGCATTTGGATTTCATATTGTTCCACTGTGAGACCCCACTTCATTGCCTGGTGGCAATACAAGCATTACTGACTCAGGGGACATGCGTTTCTATGAGTCCAACGGTTCCGGTAAGCCTGCATTGCTTCCATACAGGGGATCCAATTATTGTGTATTACTTCTTTCAATTTCATCTACGTGGTGTATGAACACCACCATCTGTTTGGGACTTTTTTGGTCATCAGATTTTCTATGCAATAGATACTTATTGAAATCTTTCTCAGTACCACTTTGAACGCATGGTGTTATGAACAACTGTTTGATACATCTGTTTTTTTGCCATCTCATTAGTTTTCGTCATTTAAACTAGCGCTACACTATATATACCTGCACTGTTTACAAATTTCCTTGTTTGTTGTGTGAGCTGCTATTACTGAGTAAGCGCGGTGTCTTTGGATATTTTTTTTTATACTATTGGTAAGAGGCAACAAAATTAGCTTAATCCATTTGTGTATAGACCACCCCACCCATACGCCTTTAGTTTCTCTGCCATTTAGGCGTTGAAACACTTTTGTTTCTGTCCTTTGAATGGATGCAGGCAGCCCTAGTTACACCTCCCCTGGATGTGACTGAGACAGCCATGAAAAAAAAGGGTTTCATTTTCCCATCAGAATTTGCTCGCTGTAGAGGTTTTTAATCTCCTCTGTAAATTGAACCTTAAGCACATACGATACGGGAGGTGGCTCCTAAAGGCAAATTACAGTGCAGGAGATGATAAATTTTAAACACAAAACGGTAGAGTGAAAAATCTGGTGCAGCTGTGCACGGTAGCCAATCGGCTTCTAACTTCAGCTTGTTAAGTTCAGCTTTCACAATACCACCTGGAAGCTGATTGGTTACTATGCACAGATGCATCACATTTTGCACTCTCTAGTTTTAGAAAATCCACCCCAATGTACAGTAAAGGAAGTCTAAACATTAGATGTCTCTTGACAGCAAAATTTTAAGGAGGCTGTGTTAGTCACACAAGGCAGGGTTATGACTAGGCTGAAAAACAAAAACCTAAAAAAAAAATCAGTGATTTAACTGCTAAATGGCAGAGAAATGAGCAGTGAGACAGAATGCAGGATTGCAGGGGCATGATTAATACACTAAAAATGGTTCATTAAGCTAAAGTTTTTTTTTTTGGTGCCTATAGTATAGATAGAACTATCCCACTTTTAGGGTCAGACTCATAGAGGTATACTGGAAGGAGAATACCCTAAACATGGCATGGGTTTCTTAACTCACACAGCCATTAATGTCTAAACCGCTGGCAAGAGTATACCCCCCCAAGTGAAAATGTCCAAATTGGGTCCAATTAGACATTTTCCCTCCCAGTTTCATGTGATTCGTTAGTCGCTAGTGTTACAACAAGGTCTCGGGTGTGAAACTTGGTGTTATCGCTCTGATACTGGAAGATCTAAATACATGCCACGGTGGCACCTCATGGAAATGAACCGAGGATCTCTATAAAGATGGCCTTGGCTCCAAGATTGCCAAAAACCTGAAATTGAGCCGAAGCACGGTGGCCAAGAACATACAGCCGTTTAGCAGGACAGGTTAAACTCAGATCAAGCCTCGCCAATGGTCGTCCAAAGAAGTTGAGTGCACGTTCTCAGCGTCGTATCCAAGGGTTGTCTTTGGGAAATAGACTTATGAGTTTAAAGGTGATGGACCGGCCAAGCATATCTCCAGACCTAAACCAGATTGAGCTCAAACTGCAAGTGGAGGAGCGGAAGGTATCCAACATTCAACAGCTCTGTGATGTCGTCATGGAGGAGTGGAAGAGGACTCCAGTAGCAACCTTGATACTCCAGTGAACTCCCATGCACAAGAGGGTTAAGGCAGTGCGAGAAATTGGTGACCACACAAAATATTAAGACTTTGGACCCAATGTTGACATTTGCAATTAGGGGTAAACTCATTTTTGTTGCCAGCGGTTTAAACATTAATGGCTGCCTGTGTGTTGAGTTATTTTGAGGGGACAACAAATTTACACTGTTATACAAGCCGTACACTCACTACTTTTTACTTTAGATTGTAGCAAAGTGAAATTTCAGTGTTGTGACATGAAAAGCTATAATAAAATATTTACAAAAATGTGAGGTGTAGGGGTACTTATTTTGTGAGATACTGTACATAGCATCCCAAAAAGCCAACCACCATTAACTGTTATTCTTGAACTACCCTACTATAGGTATAGTTTAGAATATTCGTTTCAGGAGCGAATTCAATTTACTGAGGCAGCTGGAGTGCTTGTAATGGTTAATCTCTTGAGAGAACCAAGGTATGCCTTTGTGATTGTTACCAAAATGATCAATTACACATTCATCAGACACAGATTCCAAAACACCCTTTTCAATGGAAAGAACTGCAAGATGATGAAGCCTTGCTTGCCCCATTGTACCTCTGAGCCATATATGAAGACGTCTCACAGCACTAAATGATCTTTCGCAAGACAATTTGCATGATTTTTTTTAACCGTTGGAAACATTAAAGGATCCAAAAGTTTGCAAATGTGCTGTACTGTACCACACCTTCCTGTTTTTTGCATTCAAAGAAGTTTTTAGCAACAACTACTTCATCATAGTGCAGATCAATTTTGTAATGTTGTGCAAGTGCCTTTATGTCTTCTGACAGAAAAGAGGAAGAAAGTGGGTTGCATGCCTCAATGCCCTTGACCAAATTTTCTTTAATGCTTGAGAAACGATGGTCAAGTTCAGAGAGCATTCGGTCTAAGCAAGGGAAAAAGATTTTTGTTCTAAGATCATCTTCACTTCACATATGATCACGTGGTATTGGTCTGGCTTCGTACACAAACTCTTCCATCATTTTTGGTTTTTTAATTTGCCTGGATGTTTGTGGATTCTCAGTGTCGGTGTCAAACAGCTTTTTGAAGTATATCTCTTGATTTGGCATTGGTTCTTAGAGATCTTAATGAAGTACAAACATCTTCTTTTTTATACTGTAATGCAGTAGACAAATCTAGGTTTTCCTTCTGAAGCAATTTATGGAAACCTTCTGTAGTAGCCAGTAACAATTCAAACGCAAAAAGGGAGTAACGCATTAACTTGCGCAATTTAATCAACAAGCCAGTGGCTATAAACAAAATATAGGTGTCTTGCGAGCCACAGATGGACTAATGCCTCTAAGGAGTAAACTATTTAACCACTTAAGGACCGCCTCACGCCGATGTACGTCGGCAAGGCGGCACGGGCAGGCAAAATCACGTACATGTACGTGATTTGCCTCCCGCGGGTGGGGGGTCCGATCGGACCCCCCCCCCGCCGCCCGAGGCGGTCCCGTTTTGTCCCCCGGCGATCGGAGACGAGGGGGAGGCCATCCGATCGTGGCCCCCCCCTCGCGATCGCCGCCGGCCAATAGGAACACTCCTTTGCTGCTGTATGCTAAACAGCAGCAAAGGAAGTGATGTCATCTCCCCTCGGGTCGGTAGTTTCCGTTCCGGCCCGAGGAGAGACGACATGTGAGTGAGTGCACCAACACTACACACACAGTAGAACATGCCAGGCACACTAAACACCCCGATCCCCCCCCCGATCGCCCCCCGATCCCCCCCGATCACCCCCCCCCCCTGTCACAAACTGACACCAGCCGTTTTTTTTTTTTGTTTTTTTTTTTTTCTGATTACTGCTGTGTCAGTTTGTGACAGTTACTGTGTTAGCACAGTTACTGTTACCCCCCTGTAGGTCTAGGGTAACCCCCATAACCCCCCCTAATAAAGTTTTAACCCCTTGATGACCCCCTGTCACCAGTGTCGCTAAGCGATCATTTTTCTGATCGCTGTATTAGTGTCGCTGGTGACGCTAGTTAGTGAGGTAAATATTTAGGTTCGCCGTCAGCGTTTTATAGCGTCAGGGACCCCCATATACTATCTAATAAATGTTTTAACCCCTTGATTGCCCCCTAGTTAACCCTTTCACCACTGATCACCGTATAACCGATACGGGTGACGCTGGTACGGGTGACGCTGGTTAGTTTGTTTATTTTTTATAGTGTCAGGGCACCCGCCGTTTATTACCGAATAAAGGTTTAGCCCCCCGATCGCCCGGCGGTGATATGCGTCGCCCCAGGCAGCGTCAGATTAGCGCCAGTACCGCTAACACCCACGCACGCAGCATACACCTCCCTTAGTGGTATAGTATCTGATCGGATCAATATCTGATCCGATCAAATCTATACTAGCGTCCCCAGCAGTTTAGGGTTCCCAAAAACGCAGTGTTAGCGGGATCAGCCCAGATACCTGCTAGCACCTGCGTTTTGCGCCTCCGCCCAGCCCACCCAAGTGCAGTATCGATCGATCACTGACACAAAACACTAAACGCATAACTGCAGCGTTCGCAGCGTCAGGCCTGATCCCTGCGATTGCTAACAGTTTTTTTGGTAGCATTTTGGTGAACTGGCAAGCACCAGCCCCAGGCAGCGTCAGGTTAGCGCCAGTAGCGCTAACACCCACGCACGCACCGTACACCTCCCTTAGTGGTATAGTATCTTAACGGATCAATATCTGATCCGATCAGATCTATACTAGCGTCACCAGCAGTTTAGGGTTCCCAAAAACGCAGTGTTAGCGGGATCAGCCCAGATACCTGCTAGCACCTGCATTTTGCCCCTCCGCCCGGCCCAGCCCAGCCCATCTAAGTGCAGTATCGATTGATCACTGTCACTTACAGAACACTAAACGCATAACTGCAGCGTTCGCAGAGTCAGGCCTGATCCCTGCGATCGCTAACAGTTTTTTTGGTAGCGTTTTGGTGAACTGGCAAGCACCAGCCCCAGGCAGCGTCAGGTTAGCGCCAGTACCGCTAACACCCACGCACGCACCGTACACCTCCCTTAGTGGTATAGTATCTGAACGGATCAATATCTGATCTGATCAGATCTATACTAGTGTCACCAGCAGTTTAGGGTTCCCAAAAACGCAGTGTTAGCGGGATCAGCCCAGATACCTGCTAGCACCTGCGTTTTGCCCCTCCGCCCGGCCCGGCCCAGCCCACCCAAGTGCAGTATCGATCGATCACTGTCACTTACAAAACACTAAACGCATAACTGCAGCGTTCGCAGAGTCAGGCCTGATCCCTGCGATCGCTAACAGTTTTTTTGGTAGCGTTTTGGGGAACTGGCAAGCACCAGTGGCCTAGTACACCCCGGTCATAGTCAAACCAGCACTGCAGTAACACGTGGTGACGTGGCGAGTCCCATAAGTGCAGTTCAAGCTGGTGAGGTGGCAAGCACAAGTAGTGTCCCGCTGCCACCAAAAAGACAAACACAGGCCCCTCGTGCCCATAGTGCCCTTCCTGCTGCATTCGCCAATCCTAATTGGGAACCCACCGCTTCTGCAGCACCCGTACTTCCCCCATTCACATCCCCAACCAAATGCAGTCGGCTGCATGAGAGGCATTTTTATGTCCTCCCGAGTACCCCTACCCAGCGAACCCCCCCAAAAAAGATGTCGTGTCTGCAGCAAGCCCGGATATAGGCGTGACACCCGCTATTATTGTCCCTCCTGTCCTGACAATCCTGGTCTTTGCATTGGTGAATGTTTTGAACGCTACCATTCACTAGTTGAGTATTAGCGTAGGGTACAGCATTGCACATACTAGGCACACTTTCACAGGGTCTCCCAAGATGCCATCGCATTTTGAGAGACCCGAACCTGGAACCGGTTACCGTTATAAAAGTTAGTTACAAAAAAAGTGTAAAAAAAAAAAAAATATATAAAATAAAAAAAAATAGTTGTCGTTTTATTGTTCTCTCTCTCTCTATTCTCTCTCTCTATTGTTCTGCTCTTTTTTTACTGTATTCTATTCTGCAATGTTTTATTGTTATTGTTATTATGTTTTATCATGTTTGTTTTTCAGGTATGTAATTATTTATACTTTACTGTTTACTGTTTATTGTTAACCATTGTTAACCATTTTTTTGTCTTCAGGTACGCCATTCACGACTTTGAGTGGTTATACCAGAATGATGCCTGCAGGTTTAGGTATCATCTTGGTATCATTCTTTTCAGCCAGCGGTCGGCTTTCATGTAAAAGCAATCCTAGCGGCTAATTAGCCTCTAGACTGCTTTTACAAGCCGTGGGAGGGAATGCCCCCCCCCCACCGTCTTTCGTGTTTTTCTCTGGCTCTCCTGTCTCAACAGGGAACCTGAGAATGCAGCCGGTGATTCAGCCAGCTGACCATAGAGCTGATCAGAGACCAGAGTGGCTCCAAACATCTCTATGGCCTAAGAAACCGGAAGCTACGAGCATTTCATGACTTAGATTTCGCCGGATGTAAATAGCGCCATTGGGAAATTGGGGAAGCATTTTATCACACCGATCTTGGTGTGGTCAGATGCTTTGAGGGCAGAGGAGAGATCTAGGGTCTAATAGACCCCAATTTTTTCAAAAAAGAGTACCTGTCACTACCTATTGCTATCATAGGGGATATTTACATTCCCCGAGATAACAATAAAAATGATTAAAAAAAAAAAATATGAAAGGAACAGTTTAAAAGTAAGATTAAAAAAGCAAAAAAATAATAAAGAAAAAAAAAAAAAAAAAAAGCACCCCTGTCGCCCCCTGCTCTCGCGCTAAGGCGAGCGCAAGCGGCGGTCTGTCGTCAAACGTAAACAGCAATTGCACCATGCATGTGAGGTATCACCGCGAAGGCCAGATCGAGTGCAGTAATTTTTCCAGTAGACCTCCTCTGTAAATCTAAAGTGGTAACCTGTAAAGGCTTTTAAAGGCTTTTAAACATGTATTTATTTTGTTGCCACTGCACGTTTGTGCGCAATTTTAAAGCATGTCATGTTTGGTATCCATGTACTCGGCCTAAGATCATCTTTTTTATTTCATCAAACATTTGGGCAATATAGTGTGTTTTAGTGCATTAAAATTTAAAAAAGTGTGTTTTTTCCCCAAAAAATGCGTTTGAAAAATCGCTGCGCAATTACTGTGTGAAAAAAAAAAATGAAACACCCACCATTTTAATCTGTAGGGCATTTGCTTTAAAAAAATATATAATGTTTGGGGGTTCAAAGTAATTTTTTTGCAAAAAAAAATAACTTTTTCATGTAAACAATAAGTGTCAGAAAGGGCTTTGTCTTCAAGTGGTTAGAAGAGTGGGTGATGTGTGACATAAGCTTCTAAATGTTGTGCATAAAATGCCAGGACAGTTCAGAACCCCCCCAAATGACCCCATTTTGGAAAGTAGACACCCCAAGCTATTTGCTGAGAGGCATGTCGAGTCCATGGAATATTTTATATTGCGACACAAGTTGCGGGAAAGAGACAAATTTTTTTTTTTTTTTTTTTTTTGCACAAAGTTGTCACTAAATGATATATTGCTCAAACATGCCATGGAAATATGTGAAACTACACCCCAAAATACATTCTGCTGCTTCTCCTGAGTACGGGGATACCACATGTGTGAGACTTTTTGGGAGCCTAGCCGCGTACGGGACCCCGAAAACCAATCACCGCCTTCAGGCTTTCTAAGGGCGTGAATTTTTGATTTCACTCTTCACTGCCTATCACAGTTTCGGAGGCCATGGAATGCCCAGGTGGCACAAAACCCCCCCAAATGACCCCATTTTGGAAAGTAGACACCCCAAGCTATTTGCTGAGAGGTATAGTGAGTATTTTGCAGACCTCACTTTTTGTCACAAAGTTTTGAAAATTGAAAAAAGAAAAAAAAAAAATGTTTTTTCTTGTCTTTCTTCATTTTCAAAAACAAATGAGAGCTGCAAAATACTCACCATGCCTCTCAGCAAATAGCTTGGGGTGTCTACTTTCCAAAATGGGGTCATTTGGGGGGGGTTTGTGCCACCTGGGCATTCCATGGCCTCCGAAACTGTGATAGGCAGTAAAGAGTGAAATCAAAAATTTTCACCCTTAGAAATCCTGAAGGCAGTGATTGGTTTTCGGGGTCCCGTACGCGGCTAGGCTCCCAAAAAGTCCCACACATGTGGTATCCCCATACTCAGGAGAAGCAGCTAAATGTATTTTGGGGTGCAATTCCACATAGGCCCATGGCCTGTGTGAGCAATATATCATTTAGTGACAACTTTATGAAGAAAAAAAAAAAAAAAAAAAAAAAAAAGTGTCACTTTCCCGCAACTTGTGTCAAAATATAAAATATTCCATGGACTCAATATGCCTCTCAGCAAATAGCTTGGGGTGTCTACTTTCCAAAATGGGGTCATTTTGGGGGGTTTTGTGCCACCTGGGCATTCCATGGCCTCCGAAACTGTGATAGGCAGTAAAGAGTGAAATCAAAAATTTACACCCTTAGAAATCCTGAAGGCGGTGATTGGTTTTCGGGGCCCCGTACGCGGCTAGGCTCCCAAAAAGTCCCACACATGTGGTATCCCCATACTCAGGAGAAGCAGCTGAATGTATTTTGGGGTGCAATTCCACATAGGCCCATGGCCTGTGTGAGCAATATATCATTTAGTGACAACTTTTTGTAAATATTTTTTTTTTTTTTTTTTTTGTCATTTTTCAATCACTTGGGACAAAATAAATATTCAATGGGTTCAACATGCCTCTCAGCAATTTCCTTGGGGTGTCTACTTTCCAAAATGGGGTCATTTGGGGGGGTTTTGTACTGCCCTGCCATTTTAGCACCTCAAGAAATGACATAGGCAGTCATAAACTAAAAGCTGTGTAAATTACAGAAAATGTACCCTAGTTTGTAGACGCTATAACTTTTGCGCAAACCAATAAATATACGCTTATTGACATTTTTTTTACCAAAGACATGTGGCCGAATACATTTTGGCCTAAATGTATGACTAAAATTTCGTTTATTGGATTTTTTTTATAACAAAAAGTAGAAAATATCATTTTTTTTCAAAATTTTCGGTCTTTTTCCGTTTATAGCGCAAAAAATAAAAACCGCAGAGGTGATCAAATACCATCAAAAGAAAGCTCTATTTGTGGGAAGAAAAGGACGCAAATTTCGTTTGGGTACAGCATTGCATGACCGCGCAATTAGCAGTTAAAGCGACGCAGTGCCAAATTGGAAAAAGACCTCTGGTCCTTAGGCAGCATAATGGTCCGGGGCTCAAGTGGTTAAGCTGCAAGCACTGAACCACATTTCATTGCGTGTAGATAGATAAAAAATAGTAAATGTGCCCGCGCTAGTATAGTGTCACATATAAAATTATATAAAAAATATTTTCACATATAAAACACATGTAATGTGATAAATAAAACCATACAGGTAAAATATAATGCAAATAACTATAAATGATAAACCACCAAGTGCATATAAAGGTGCAATCGTGGTAGTAACTAATAAAAGTGCAACGTGCTAAAATATAAATATCAAAACACTTTCCAGTGACAAATGAGTGTTTATCCCAATTAATAAATACAAATCACAAAAAACGTCAAATAGTGTCCATAAAATGAATAAACATCATGCTTCTTCTGATGGGTGTATAAATCACAACACGTGAAAACTGTGCTCTCCCGTGACACCCCACATGTGCTTGCGCTCACCTTCAGTCCTGTGACACAGTAATTAAACGGTGTCAAAATAAGCATTGGGGCCACTCCTAGGCTCACTCAGGATACAATGATGCAAAGACACTCCTCCCAGGTGAAACTGCTAGGCTCACTCAGGTTACAATGGTGCAAAAACACTCCTCTCAGGTAAAACCAAGATCCAAAATCATAGAAAAAACAAACAGAGGGACTCCATAGTGCAATATAGCCAGGACATTTATTAAAGAATAAGCCCTCCAAGAGGGTACTCACATTGGATGGGTGCTAGAGTGCACCAGACTGTACAGGTAAAATAATAAGCAGCTGATCGTATGGCGTGCGGTATGGCATGTGCAATCCTCCTCCTCTGCTGACAGCTCCGTCCTACCCCTCGACGACGCGTATTCGGCACAGGGGTTTCGTGCCTTCCTCTGGGGTTATTTATTCACGTTTTTTGTGATTTGTATTTATTAATTGGGATAAACACTCATTTGTCACTGGAAAGTGTTTTGATATTTATATTTTAGCACGTTGCACTTTTATTAGTTACTACCACGATTGCACCTTTATATGCACTTGGTGGTTTATCATTTATAGTTATTTGCATTATATTTTACCTGTATGGTTTTATTTATCACATTACATGTGTTTTATATGTGAAAATATTTTTTATATATTTTATATGTGACACTATACTAGCGCGGGCACATTTTACTATTTTTTAAGCCAGTGGCTATGGCAGATTTCTCCTCTTTAAGACAATGCACAACAGCTGTAAAGTTGCGTATTAGGGCAGTAATGGAACGTATCTGGCAAGGCCAACGTGTCTCAGAGCTGTACTAGTTCTGTTTCTTTTAGTCCAAGTTGCGCCTGAACATCAATGAACTTTTGGTACTGTGTAAAAGATACACTAAAAAAAGTATAAAGGTTTTCTAGTGTTTGAAAAAAATCTGAAGCCTCTGGGATTGCTTTACAGGTATGCCCATGAACTAAACCTTGTACTCTGCTATAACAGTGAACATAAATAGCTTCAGGATGTTTTTTCTGAAACTTTGCTTGTACACCACCAATTACGCCACTCATGACTGCAGCTCCATTGTACGTTTGAGCAACACAGAGGACATTGGCTAAACCATTAACTGTGAGGCAATCTTCCAAAGATTCTGTTATTGAATTTGCACTTAAATCTTTCAGTTCACAAAATGCCAGGAAATTTTCTTTTACAGCACTTCTCAGGTTCAACATAGCATACACAGATAGCAAGTTGCTCTTTTCTTTTATCCCTTGCTTCGTCTGCCATTATGGCATACATTCCAGATTTCTTTAACTGGCTAACAATTGTACTTGTTACTTCTTCTGAACAGCACTGTTTGAGATCATTTTGTGATGAAGGTGAAGTGTACGTAGCATTGCCTGGAGGCTTGTACTTTTGAAGGAAAGGATCAAATTTACGTAAATAATTTAAGCACTCTTTAAAATTGCCTCTATTTAGGCTTCCTTTTCCCTCTAAATGAGCTTGAAATGATATGCCCTGCTTGACACTGTGGTTGCAACTACTCGTTTTAGATACACTCCCCTTTCTCGAATTTGGAGTTCAGTAGCTTTTTCTATTTGTTCTACAACATTTCCACGCTGTTTAGCATCTTCACAAGCTGCCCATGCCAACATGCTAGACTTGTGAAGAGCACTTTTCATGCTCCTTAAAGGAATCTAAATCACAATTTTTAAAACCTTGTGTGGTTAATAATGCGTCCAGATTGTGCCTCTTGCCTTTTGGGGCAAACATTCGACAAGCAAAACAAAGTGCAGTATTTTTTTTTTACATGAATATTCTAGCCAATTATATTTTTCAAACCAGTGAAATTGGAATGTTCGCTTTTGTGAACCAAACATTTCATAGGGATATTGCTTTAGTTTAGGCTGCATAGAACCACTATCCACATCTCCTAGTTCAGTAACATCACAAACTGCGGTCATATCAATGGATCCATCACCCACTTCTGTATCTGTTGTGGTACTAGAAGTGCCTTCCTCTGCAAGTAAAATACTGTCATCACATTCTGAAATTTGATCCGTGCTCATGGCTTCTTCCTGAGACTCAGGCTCAGTTTCTCCTGCTGCGTTTGACCCTTTTTTGCTGAAAAAATTCTGATATCCATATCCTATGAAGAAATTATTTTGAATTTAGAGTTTGCTTTCCTGAACTTGGTAGGTATAAAATTTTTTTTTTTTTTATCCATGTTTAAATCGTCCTTTTTTTAACTTAATATGTGTATTTATTGTTGGTGAGATTAGTTTCTTCTTGTTTATAAAAAGTATACACCCACTAGAGCACTAGTGATGCAGAACCTTGGCACCCCAGATGTTTTGGAACTACTTTTCTCATGATGCGCATATTCTGCAGTGTATTCAAGCATCGTGGGAAATGTCGTTCCAAAACATCTGGGGGGCCAAGGGTAAAAATCACTGTCCTACAGTAAGCCAGTTTAAATAAATGAGGTGTCAGTTGAAACTTGGGGATTGTTAGAAACTTTTGTACTGGTAGTGTCAACACCGTGACCTCACATGACAGATTTTTAAATTAATAAACCCTTTTGACAGTCTCCATGCTCCAGATTACTTTTATTGAAAATTTTTAAATCTTTATGGCAAGACTATTGAAAATTGCAAATGAAGTCTCATTTTTTGGAAAATCTATTTTTTATTTAGAATTTATTGTCTACTTACCTGTTGTCGTTGGGGGGGTTTTGCCTTTTTGGTGTCTCTTCCATTCACGCTCAGCCTTACCAGTGCCCATCAAGTCAGCCTGACCAACTTCTAATGAAGGGAAAGCTGTCAACAGCTGCATTGTTTGGCCAAAAACATTATGCAATATACAAACCACACACAGAGTTGGGAGGTTTTTAATTCTCCTAGATGACACATACATTTTACTATAGCCTAAATGAATAAGTGGCATTGGCAAGGTATTGATAGCATCCGCAATTTATTATCTGACTGTAACATGAATCATGTTAAAACATAACAGGCAGCAGGGCAGGGTTGTGTTGGCCTCAATATATTAATAGTATAGATGTAAAAGTGAATGCGCTAGGCTAGCAGTAAGTAGAGTTAACGGTGCTTGCTCTAAACTACATGAAACCTCAATTGGGCATTTACAAAGTAAATAGGGTCCCACTGGCACTCCCACCATGCTTGCTCGACTCAAATTTTTATGTACCACCTGCACCATACATGATCCGACAGGTCACAGGGGAGAAAAAGGCGAAGAAAGAAAGGGAAGAGAGAGGAGAAAGAGAGTAGAGAGGGATTTTTACCTGTTTTGTTGTTGCATATTCGTATGCATTGTTGACATGTGTTTCGGTGACATTCCAAAAAAATACTTTGATGTTGATGGTATGTTGCACATAAAATACTATTAGAAAAAGATAAAAGCAATATACAGTATTAAAATCTATTTTCTGGTTGTCAGTATTTTACAAGCGTGAATTGTGATTAATACATAGAAAATGTCGCTTGCCAAGTTGTCCCCATTTTCTTTGTGGAATTATATATTGAAGTGAATTTTATATCTATTAAATGGGTAAGGCAAGGGTACCGTATTATGACTAATCTATCTAGGTAGGTATTGGTAATGTTCTAATTTATTTCAGACTGTCTTAAACCAACATTCTATTTTACAAAATTATTATAATAAACACAGTCTGTGATTTAAATTGTACTGTAGGATTCTGTTTTAAAATCAATGTGATCAGACATCAGACCAGCATTTTCTCCATGCTAATTATTGAAGTGTATATATTATATTAAATGGGTAAAGTAAGGTTAATCTAGGTAGCCAGTAGGTAATGTTCTAATTTATTTCAGACTATAAAGACTTTTTACAAAATTATATTAATAAACAGTCTGTGAATGTGATTTAGACTATAGGATTTTATTTTAACATCAATGTGATCAGACATAAGCATTTTCTCCATGCATGCAATTGCATATAGTTACCTGTAGTGTGCTACTGCGCCCCCCATCTCATGAAGCATGAGTTGATTGATGACCACACGGTCCACCACTGGCAGCAGGTATGAATTGATTTCACGATGACTTGTCCAGACAGGCCTGGAGCCTGCCACGGCTGCCGCCTACTGTACTTATCAAACAAATACTCAAGTGCGCGTCTTTTCCACCCGACAAGGCCGCAATCAGTAAGTGCAACTCCCGCATTCAGTTCACTATTCTGATTCTTGAAGTCAAGTGCGTGGCGCTGCATGGCCATGATGCAGGGCATAGGCCTGGGCAGTGCAGACTAACCACCAGTGCCACTGCCTCGACTCGCGGTCAAGGCCCTTGCCTCACCTCCTCTCCTCAGCTCAGTCTGTCAGGCTCAGCAGTCAGGTCAGTGTCACCTTGTTTGGCCTGCAGTGGTCACACGCTGGCTCAGCCTGGCTGGTCCTTCTGAGTCCGGGCGGCGAGCGCGGCGGCTGGTCACTCTTCGTCTGTGGGACGTCACCTCCTCCTTGAGTCTGGACGATGTTAGAGCGCGCTTTGTCTCCTGCCGGTCGCCGCTTTGTAAAGGTAGGGGCCGGCAGTGCGTGAGGCGGCATCACGGTGCATGCCACCTATCATGACGTCGCACGCCCCAACTCCCAGCCGCCACACATGCGCAGTGTGGAGCTGCACTTTCATGGGGGACGCGGGGCTAATAATTTTAAAATAAATGGCCGAGACTCGGGGCTTTTCGGGGCTTCAGCCATGCCTAGCCACCACCTCCCGACGCCCCTCGTGGTAGTGTTGAAAACATTCACCGATGCAGAGACCAGGTTGGTCAGGACAGAAAGGACAATAAAAGCGGGTGTTACACCTGTATCCACGGTTCCTACAGACACGACATCTTCTTTGGGGAGTTCGTTGGGTAGGGGTACCACGGAGGACATACGAAAAATGCCTCTTGTGCAGCCGGCTCACTGCATTTACATTGGAAAGTTGGGATACAGCACCGTCTGGAAACAGAAGGGCTGTGATGACCTCTTTCTGGAATTTAAGGAAGGATCCAGTTTGTCCTGGTGCCTTGTATAGCACATAAGCATTTAGCAGAGCCAATTGAAATGGGTATACAGACACCTTTTTATTTTATTTTTTTTATCTTTGTACCAGCATCTGGCTCTGCGGGCAGTTAAGTACGGCACCATCAACTGGTCGTTGAGGTCCACCCCTCCCATATTAAGGTTGTATTCGTGGACACAGGGGTTTCGCCACAACTCCAGTCGCTGTTGGAATTTGGACTGTCGTATCTGCATGAAGGGAGGACGGAACAAAAACATTCCATGAATCCCTCCACTTCACTGCGAGCAAATTATTACATCTCAAGCAGGCTCTCTCCCCCAGTCTAAGACGAGACTCTACAAGCAGCTGGGGTAAGCCCCAGCAATTTAGATTGCAGGGTGCCACATGCGCCAATTCCACAATCAAAAATTGGCACGCTTGTGTAATTGTCCACGTACAAGTTGTACCCCTCTCCGAATAAGGGTGATACCAAGTCCCACACAAACTTACCAGCGCTAGTCTGGGGAGTTCTCGGGCTCCACAGGTCGGTTCTGAAGCGAATCCGATTGCCGCCGGATGCTACTCGCGCATACCTATGTGATTTGCCCAGGAGAGCTGAACTGCCGCAGTATGACGACTGTGGCTGGTCAGCTACTTGTTAAAGTGGATAATGCCTGAAGTACTTCTTGTATGTTGCACCTCCCTGTAGCCAGGCTGTGAAAGTCACACGTGGTAACGCTATACTCAGGAGAAGTAGCATAATGTGTTTTGGGGTGTAGTTGCAAGTATGCCTATGCCGTGTGTCAGAACTTGATGACATTTTTTGTGAAAAAAAAAATAGAATTGTGAGAAAAAATCACAACTTCAAAAAACTCACCATGCCTCTTACTAAATACCTTGGACGGTCTGCTTTCCAAAAAGGGTCATTTGGGGGATATTTGTACGGCATGTTAGGGCCTCAAGAAATTAGATGGGCCATCAGTACATCAGGTGTGATCAATTTTCAATAATTAGAATTAATGTGGTGAATGCGCTTGGTACGATAAATATGTATGCTGCCCCCCTGAAGGAGCTCCCCTAGGGGTACTCCAAAGGTAAGCAGATAGATGGGATAAAGGGGTGGTGGCACTCCCTATCGATAGTTATCGGGCGGAATAGGTCTGAGAGGGAAAAGTGATGAGCCAATGTGCCAGCCCCACACTGGAGATGCCCCACCTGTGTACAACTTAATATATATAATTAGATATACTACTACACATACAATCCCCCTCCAAAAAAAGTGTGTATTACATAATTTTAAAATAATGTGTATAAATAAGAAGTCCAAAATTATTCACTCCATATGTGTTGGTATATATCATACGTGATATCCACATAAAGTGCCACAGATACCTTTCAAAATTGCAGATTAATCAGTGAGCAGTGTAATAACCAACTTAACCATAGTGATACCCCCAGTGATGGGTTAGTGGTATACCTCCATAGCTAAAAACTCCTTAGCGACCAGCTGGCACCGTCGCTAAGGACTTCTGACGAAACGCGTACGACGTCGCCATGCACGCTACGTCATTTCCGGCTACACAGGCTGGTGGAACGCAGGTGGAGTGCAAACATCCGCACACTCTCTCTATGTAGCGTCACAGCCTGCCAGTTGTTTCCATGCTCCATTGGGTATAGCAATACTTTTTAGCTACACCTAAGATTGGAACACCATTTCGGGTATCTTGCTGCTGGACTATATTTACTAGCTTGTTGCTGGACTTGTAGTTTTTATTGGAGAGTTTTTATTTTTAATGTTTTAATAAAATTCAAGCTAATTTACTACACTATGGGAGTCTACTATTCCTTCTCTTCTATATGAGGGAAACCATCATGACCAAGCTCAACCACTCTTATGTATGCTGAGGACTACCTTTGGAGCCCCATTGATCACGCTGATAAGGAGATCGCAGAGGCCATATTTATATGCGCATTGCCCCTTTGGGGTAACTGGATCCGGTGAGTGGGGACCCTGGAGGGGGAGCACTAAGTCACCGAGGATATTGAGAGCTCTCAAGTCACTTTTTTTGAAAATTCTGTTTCACCAATTTGAAGACACTTTATGCATAAATTAAGGACTGCTGTATGAACATTATATCATTTTTATTATTTTTTTGTTTGCTACAATGCTTATGGACTTTACTACTTGGTTGCAGAGTATAACCTATCACATTGGTTTTTTACAAGTATATGGTGATCTATAAGCACACTTTTTTATTTTTATTTTTATTTCACTAACAATATTTGTATCACTGTTGGTTGCAGTTTATGGTTCAGTTTTTAGCTATGGAGGTATACCACTAACCCATCACTGGGGGTATCACCATGGTTAATTTGTTTATTACACTGCTCACTGATCTGCAATTTTGAAAGGTATCTGTGGCACCTTTATGTGGATATCACGTATGATATATACCAACACATATGGAGTGAATAATTTTGGACTTATTATTTTAAAATTATGTAATACACACATTTTTTTGGAGGGGGATTGTATGTATAGTAGTATATCTACCTTTGGAGCCCCATAGTAGTATATCTAATTATATATATATTAAGTTGTACACAGGAGGGGCATCTCCAGTGTGGGGCTGGTACATTGGCTCATCGATAGGGAGAGCCACCACCCCTTTATCCCATTTAATTTTCAATAATTACCACCATAACTTTCAAACAGACCAAACAATCTACACTGATTTGGGTTATTTTTACCAAAGAAATGGAGCAGTATAAATTTTGCTAAAAGGAAAAATTACTTATTTGCAAAATTTTATGACCGAAACTAATGATATTTTCGGATGACCGTCCGTCTGTTTTTTGTTGCATGCTAGTCTCATGTCAAAAGTAAAGAGGTTACTCACCATACAAAAATTCTCCTACAACAGAATACAACTAAAGAAGTGACGTCATATGTTGAATAGTTTTGTATGTATTCTTTCTTTTCTGAGAACTATAAAATTTTATAGTCTGCACATCCAGCTTTTGTTGGACGAAAAATTGGAATCGGCTGTCTAAGGCACCATACTAATGATCCGAAAATCGTCAGATCGTTTTTACTTCCGATTTTCATATCGCGTGTACAGGCCTTAAACGCATTTTTTCAAAATTTTAGGTACTTTTCTTATTTGTAGCACAAAAAATGTAAAACCCAGTGCTGATTAAATACCACCAAAAGAGAGCTCTATTTATGTGAAAAAAAAATTCATATGCGTACAGTCTTGCATGACTGAGTAATTATCTTTCAAAGCGCATCAGCGCTGAAAATTTGCCTGAGCAGGAAGGGGGTGAAAGTGCCCAGTATTGAGGTAGTTAAAGGGTAACTCCACTTTCATGGGGAAAAAAAATGGCAAGTAAAAAAACTATAGCATATACAATTTTCATGTCATGATGTAATTGAATGTTCTTAATAATGACCTTTTTCCTTTCAATCTGCAGAGCTATAGTTTTCTGTAAAATGCAATATGGCTAACTGGAGGCGTTCTGTACACAGATGGTGAACAGAACATCCCCCAGGTATGTCATTTCCTGCTTGTGTGATTGGCTCACTGATTTTCCCAGACGGCTGCAGTAAGATGCAAGTCAAATTTTTAGCCACCCTCTTCAACAAAAATTTCATTTTAGGTGAGGTGCTCTGTTCATAGTTTATTTGGGATGTAAGGAAAAAAATAAAAAAACTAATAAACGTGATCTATTAAGCGGTTTATTTTATCTTATTGAGTTAGAAGTCTGCTAGCTTTAAGAGAGCTACGGTAATTCAAGTATACATTTTGTTTCAGATTTTCAGGCCATTCAGGCTATTCAAGCTACAATGATCCTTTCGACCATACTTTGCTGTATAGGACTTCTGAGCTTTGGTCTTCAACTGTTCCGGCTGAAACAAGGAGAGCGATTTGTGTTCACTGCTATCATCCAGATGTTGTCATGTAAGTAAAAATTTTGTGGTTCTATATAGATTTATTCTCTTCCTTTTGTGTTAGGCAACTAAACATTTTTAGCATAGACTTCTTTATAAAGCCTACAATTACACAGGATGAGTAGTCAAATATACTTGGTTATGTCCATGCCTTCAGGAGGTTAGGTACTGGCAAAAAGTTTTTTGCTGGTGCCCTAGGAGAACAGACGTCTTCTCTCTGCTAAAAGGGGAAGATTTTTTTTTTTTCTATCTAGAAAGTAGGAATGCACCAAAATTTCGGCCGCTGAAACATATCGGCCGAAAATGGCCTTTTTGGCAATTTGCTGAAAGAGAAATGTTGCCAAAAAAAGGAGCGGGCAATCCCGCCGGGTGCCACACATGTTTCATCCCGGCGCGCCCCTCAGAGTCTCCCCTCCCTCCTCCTCCTCTCACTCCTGTCCTACACAGCCTCCCCAGTGCTTGGTAATGAATGACACGCTGTGTGTCAGAGCTGGATCTGAATCGCCGTGCAGCCGATGTAATGATGTCCCGCCTCCTGTGATAGACGGCCCTCTGATCCAATGCTAGGAATCATTGTGCCGTGTGTCATAGGAGGCGGGACATCGGCTGCACAGCGAATTCAGATCCAGCTCTGACACAGCGTGTGAGCATGACATTCATTACCAAGCACTGGGGAGGCTGTATAGGACAGGAGTGAGAGGAGGAGGAGGGAGGGGAGACTCTGAGGGCCTTATCGGGATGAAACTGGCTGCACGGCGTTTCAGATCCAGCTCTGACGCACAGCGTGACATTGCATTACCAGGCATTGGCAAGGCTGCACATGATGGGCACTGGCAGGCTGCATAACATGGGCACTGGCGGGCTGCTGCATCTGATGGGCACGGGCATTGGTGAGGCTGCATGGCATGGGCACTGGCGGGCTGCTACATATGGACACAGGCACTGGTGAGGCTGCATGATGGGCACAGATGGGCTGCTACAACTGACTGGTAGGCTGCATCTGACAGGCACTTGTGAAGCTGCATTTGATGGGCACTGGTGAGAGTGCATTGATCTCATGTACCATGTCTGCAGTCTCTGACCATCTCCTGTACCGTGTCCCCAGTCTCTGACCATCTCCTGTGCCCTGTCCCCAGTCTCTGACCATCTCCTGTGCCGTGTCCCCAGTCTCTGACCATCTCCTGTGCCGTGTCCCCAGTCTCTGACCATCTCCTGTGCCGTGTCCCCAGTCTCTGACCATCTCCTGTGCCGTGTCCCCAGTCTCTGACCATCTCCTGTGCCGTGTCCCCAGTCTCTGACCATCTCCTGTGCCGTGTCCCCAGTCTCTGACCATCTCCTGTGCCGTGTCCCCAGTCTCTGACCATCTCCTGTATAAAAATATTTTTTAAAAACAGTCACTTTCAGTATCTGTGCTGTTTCGGTTTTTCGGCCTAGTGTATTTTTCATTTTTGGTATCGGTTTCGGCACCAAAAAACCCATTCGGTGCATCCCTACTAGTAAGTTTTTTTTTTTTTCAGTTATCGCAGTGCCAAAAGAGGTTGACTTTGCTCTTTCTAGGTCAGCTGATCTCAGCTTTGCCACATAAGCTGCACCTGGACCCTGCTGAGTATAAGTGGGGTGTTATGTAATGTCTTTTGTCCATGAAGGCAGCATAAGGTGCCCTAGGTACCTATGTAATGTGTTCAGTCAGAGACAGAGTGCTTTTCAGGTCAAGGGCGCCATTGTACCCGTCTAGTGAAACCTTGTCCCGAAGGCCTTCTTTAGCCATGTTAAACCACTTCAGGAGTTAATCCTAAAGATGTATTGTCCCTGGACAATTCACCCCTTCCCACTGAGTGTACGCATAAATCTCTCCTCACGGAAATGGATCGGTATCTGTGGGGGTGCATGTATGTGCTATTGTGTTTTGTGCTGAGAGTGCACTCCCAGCACAAAGACTGAGCTTTCACTGATGTCTCTGGGTTTTGTACTAACAATCGGGAGGTCTGTTACCTGATCACTGTGATAGCCTATGATTGGCTGTCACAGTGATCAGTCTGATTTTTTATTTTTTTTGCTAGCGTTAAAAAGTAGTAAAAACAAAGATAAAATAACAAGTTTAGGGTTGAGCTTATAGTCAGTCATGATCAGTGTATTTTTTATTTTATTTTGTGTCTGTGTTTAGGTGAGATAAAAAACAAATACTCTTTTTGCTGAGCCCTAACACAGGTACAACCAATAAATATACACCAAATTTAAAGCCTAATTTTGAATGGGGAAAAAAAAGAGGTATAATTCACCTAGATGCACTAATAGTTGAGATTATAGTTTTACCAAGACAGACATGTCAAAGCTGCAAAACTGTGTTCAGACATTAACATTTGTTTTACCTTCATCATGAAGGGGTTAAAGAAGTCAACACAAGGTAAGAGTAAACTTTTGCACCAGAATAGGAAGGCATCTTTTCCATCTGGAAAACACTCTACTCCTGATGCTTAAAGAAGTTCTTGTTTCTCTTAGGCCTCTAGGTCCGAGGCAAAGACTGAAACTCAGTTCCGTTATAAGTCCTGAACCTCCAGGTCCTTCAAATCCATGAGCATGAAAATTATAATTATATATATATATATATATATATATATATATATATATATATATATATATATATATATAGGCAGAATCAAAAGTTAATTGTATAAAATGCAAATGCCGGTCTTTATTACAAAACAATGGTAGGGCCAACAATGTGGTGCCCATATTATTTAAAAAGGTATCAAAGTCTATGCCAAGTAACTATAGACCTGTTAGTTTAACTTCTATAGTTGGGAAGATACCGGTGAGTTCTTGCTGGAAAAAAATATTTTAAGCAACAGGCAGCATGGATTCATGAAAGACAGAAGTTGTCAAACCGGATTTATTTTTATGAGGAGGTAAGTAAAACCTTGGACAGAGGAGTGGATGTGGTATACTGGTATACTTAGATTTTGCAAAAGCCTTTGACACAGTTGCCCACACACGTCTAATGTGTAAGGTAAAGTCTACAGGCTTGGATAGATCAGTTTGTAAATGGATAGAAAACTGGCTAAAAGACCGAACTCAGAGTAGTGGTTAATGATTCTTACTCTGAATGGTCTAAGGTTATCAGTGGTGTACCCCAAGGTTCAGTGTTGGGCCCCCTATCTTTTAATACCTATTATAAATGATGTAGGGTCTGGGATTAAAAGTAACATTTCTGTCTTTGCAGATGACACTAAGCTATAGAGCGGAATAACGTCCTTACAGGATGTCTCCAATTTACAAGCCAACCTCAATGCACTGTCTACTTGGGCAACTAAGTGGCAAATGAGGTTTATTGTTGATGAATGTAAAGTTATGCACTTGGGGTCTAAGAATATGCATGCATCATACATACTAGGGGGAGTAGAACTAGGGGAGTCAATGGTGGAGAAGGATCTGGGGGTTTTGGTAGATCATAAGCTTAATAATGGCATGCAATGCCAGGCTGCAGTTTCCGAAGCGAGCAAAGTCCTTTCTTATATTGAGAGGTATGGACTCTAGAGAGAGAGAGAGATTATAATTTTGCCCCTGTACTAATCATTAGTAAGACCTCATCTGGAATATGCAGTTCAATTTTGGGCATCGGTTCTCAAAAAGGATATCGGGGAACTGAAGAAAGTGCAGAGAAAGGCAACCAAACTAATAAGAGTCATGGAGGAGCTCAGCTATAAAGAAAGATTAGAGCAACTGAATCTATTCCCTCTTGAGAAGATGAGATTACAGGGGGATACGATCAACATGTACAAATGCATAAGTGGTCCATATAGTGAACTTGGTGTTGAGTTATTCACTTTAACCACTTCAGCCCCGGAAGGTTTTACCCCCTTCCTGACCAGAGCACTTTTTACAATTCGGCACTGCGTCGCTTTAACTGCTAATTGCGCGGTCATGCAATGCTGTACCCAAACGAAATTTGCGTCCTTTTCTTCCCACAAATAGAGCTTTCTTTTGATGGTATTTGATCACCTCTGCCGTTTTTATTTTTTGCGCTATACGCGGAAAAAGACCGAAAATTTTGAAAAAAAATGATATTTTCTACTTTTTGTTCTAAAAAAAATCCAATAAACTCAATTTTAGTCATACATTTAGGCCAAAATGTATTCGGCCACATGTCTTTGGTAAAAAAAATGTCAATAAGTGTATATTTATTGGTTTGCGCAAAAGTTATAGCGTCTACAAACTAGGGTACATTTTCTGGAATTTACACAGCCTTTAATTTATGACTGCCTATGTCGTTTCTTGAGGTGCTAAAATGGCAGGGCAGTACAAAACCCCCACAAATGACCCCATTTTGGAAAGTAGACACCCCAAGGAATTTGCTGAGAGGCATGTTGAGCCCATTGAATATTCATTTTTTTTGTCCCAAGTGATTGAATAATGACAAAAAAAAAAAAAAAAAAAAAAAATTACAAAAAGTTGTCACTAAATGATATATTGCTCACACAGGCCATGGGCATATGTGGAATTGCACCCCAAAATACATTTAGCTGCTTCTCCTGAGTACGGGGATACCACATGTGTGGGACTTTTTGGGAGCCTAGCCGCGTACGGGGCCCCGAAAACCAAGCACCGCCTTCAGGATTTCTAAGGGCGTACATTTTTGATTTTACTCCTCACTACCTATCACAGTTTTGAAGGCCATAAAATGCCCAGATGACATAACACCCCCCCAAATGACCCCATTTTGGAAAGTAGACACCCCAAGCTATTTGCTTTGAGGCATGTTGAGTCCATGGAATGTTTTATATTTTGACACAAGTTGCGGGAAAGTGACAAATTTTTTTTTTTTTTTTTTTTTTTTGCACAAAGTTGTCACTAAATGATATATTGCTCACACAGGCCATGGGCATATGTGGAATTGCACCCCAAAATACATTTAGCTGCTTCTCCTGAGTACGGGGATACCACATGTGTGGGACTTTTTAGGAGCCTAGCCGCGTACGGGACCCCGAAAACCAAGCACCGCCTTCAGGATTTCTAAGGGCGTACATTTTTGATTTTACTCCTCACTGCCTATCACAGTTTCGGAGGCCATGGAATGCCCAGGTGGCACAAACCCCCCCCAAATGACCCCATTTTGGAAAGTAGACACCCCAAGCTATTTGCTGAGAGGCATGGTGAGTATTTTGCAGCTCTCATTTGTTTTTGAAAATAAAGAAAGACGAGAAAAAAATTTTTTTTTTTTCTTTTTTCAATTTTCAAAACTTTGTGACAAAAAGTGAGGTCTGCAAAATACTCACTATACCTCTCATCAAAAAGCTTGGGGTGTCTACTTTCCAAAATGGGGTCATTTGGGGGGGTTTTGTGCCACCTGGGCATTCCATGGCCTCCGAAACTGTGATAGGCAGTGAAGAGTGAAATCAAAAATTTACGGCCTTAGAAAGCCTGAAGGCGGTGCTTGGTTTTCGGGGTCCCGTACGTGGCTAGGCTCCCAAAAAGTCCCACACATGTGGTATCCCCGTACTCAGGAGAAGCAACAGAATGTATTTTGGGGTGTAATTTCACATATTCCCATGGCATGTTTGAGCAATATATCATTTAGTGACAACTTTGCGCAAAAAAAAATAAAAAAAATAAAAAATTGTCTCTTTCCCGCAACTTGTGTCACAATATAAATTATTCCATGGACTCAACATGACTCTCAGCAAATAGCTTGGGGTGTCTACTTTCCAAAATGGGGTCATTTGGGGGGGGTTTGAACTGTCCTGGCATTTTATGCACAACATCTAGAAGCTTATGTCACACATCACCCACTCTTCTAACCACTTGAAGACAAAGCCCTTTCTGACACTTATTGTTTACATAATAAAATAATTTTTTTTTGCAAGAAAATTACTTTGAACCCCCAAACATTATATATTTTTTTTAAAGCAAATGCCCTACAGATTAAAATGGTGGGTGTTTCATTTTTTTTTTTCACACAGTATTTGCGCAGCGATTTTTTAAACGCATTTTTTGGGGAAAAAACACACTTTTTTACATTTTAATGCACTAAAACACACTATATTGCCAAAATGTTTGATGAGATAAAAAAGATGATCTTAGGCCGAGTACATGGATACCAAACATGACATGCTTTAAAATTGCGCACAAACGTGCAGTGGCGACAAACTAAATACATTTTTAAAAGCCTTTAAAAGCCTTTACAGGTTACCACTTTAGATTTACAGAGGAGGTCTACTGCTAAACTTACTGCCCTCGATCTGACCTTCGCGGCGATACCTCACATGCATGGTGCAATTGCTGTTTACATTTGACGCCAGACCAACGCTTGCGTTCACCTTAGCGCGAGAGCAGGGGGGACAGGGGTGCTTTTTTTTTTTTTTTTTTTTCTTTCTTTATTATTATTATTTTTTTATCTTATTTTTAAACTGTTCCTTTCATTTTTTTTTTTTTAAATCATTTTTATTGTTATCTCAGGGAATATAAATATCCCCTATGATAGCAATAGGTAGTGACAGGTACTCTTTTTTGCAAAAATTGGGGTCTATTAGACCCTAGATTTCTCCTCTGCCCTCAAAGCATCTGATCACACCAAGATCGGTGTGATAAAATGCTTTCCCAATTTCCCAATGGCGCTGTTTACATCCGGCGAAATCTACGTCATAAAATGCTCGTAGCTTCCGGTTTCTTAGGTCATAGAGATGTTTGGAGCCACTCTGGTCTCTGATCAGCTCTATGGTCAGCTGGCTGAATCACCGGCTGCATTTTCAGGTTCCCTGTTGAGACAGGAGAGCCAGAGAAAAACACGGAAGATGTTGGGGGGGGGGGGGGGCATTCCCTCCCACTGCTTGTAAAAACAGTCTAGAGGCTAATTAGCCACTAGGATTGCTTTTACATGAAAGCCGACCGCTGGCTGAAAAGAATGATACCAAGATGATACCTAAAGCTGCAGGCATCATTCTGGTATAACCACTCAAAGTCGTGAATGGCGTACCTGAAGACAAAAAAATGGTTAACAATGGTTAACAATAAAGCACAGTAAAGTGTAAATAATTACACACCTGAAAAACAAACATGATAAAACATAATAACAATAACAATAACAATAACAATAAAACATTGCAGAATAGAATACAGTAAAAAAGAGCAGAACAATAGAGAGAGAGAATAGAGAGAGAGAGAACAATAAAACAACAACTATTTTTTTTATTTCATATATTTTTTTTTTTTTTTACACTTTTTTTGTAACTAACTTTTATAACGGTAACCGGTTCCAGGTTCGGGTCTCTCAAAATGCGATGGCATCTTGGGAGACCCTGTGAAAGTGCGCCTAGTCTGTGCAATGCTGTACCCTACGCTAATAGTCAACTAGTGCATGGTAGCGTTCAAAACATTCACCAATGCAAAGACCAGGATTGTCAGGACAGGAGGGACAATAATAGCGGGTGTCACGTCTATATCCGCGCTTGCTGCAGACACAACATCTTTTTTTGGGGGGTTTGCTGGGTAGGGGTACTCGGGAGGACATAAAAATGCCTCTCATGCAGCCGACTGCATTTGGTTGGGGATGTGAATGGGGGAAGTACGGGCGCTGCAGAAGCGGTGGGTTCCCAATTAGGATTGGCGAATGCAGCAGGAAGGGCACTATGGGCACGACGGGCCTGTGTTTGTCTTTTTGGTGGCAGCGGGACACTACTTGTGCTTGCCACCTCACCAGCTTGAACTGCACTTATGGGACTCGCCACGTCACCACGTGTTACTGCAGTGCTGGTTTGACTACGACCGGGGTGTACTAGGCCGCTGGCGCTTGCCAGTTCACCAAAACGCTACCAAAAAAACTGTTAGCGATCGCAGGGATCAGGCCTGACTCTGCGAACGCTGCAGTTATGCGTTTAGTATTTTGTAAGTGACAGTGATCGATCGATACTGCACTTGGGTGGGCTGGGCCGGGCTGGGCGGAGGGGCAAAACGCAGGTGCTAGCAGGTATCTGGGCTGATCCCGCTAACACTGCGTTTTTGGGAACCCTAAACTGCTGGGGACACTAGTATAGATCTAATCGGATCAGATATTGATCCGATCAGATACTATACCACTAAGGGAGGCGTACGGTGCGTGCGTGGGTGTTAGCGGTACTGGCGCTAATCTGACGCTGCCTGGGGCTGGTGCTTGCCAGTTCACCAAAACGCTACCAAAAAAACTGTTAGCGATCGCAGGGATCAGGCCTGACTCTGCGAACGCTGCAGTTATGCGTTTAGTGTTTTGTAAGTGACAGTGATCGATCGATACTGCACTTGGGTGGGCTGGGCGGAGGGGCAAAACGCAGGTGCTAGCGGGTATCTGGGCTGATCCCGCTAACACTGCGTTTTTGGGAACCCTAAACTGCTGGTGACGCTAGTATAGATCTGATCGGATCAGATATTGATCCGATCAGATACTATACCACTAAGGGAGGCGCATGCTGCGTGCGTGGGTGTTAGCGGTACTGGCGCTAACCTGACGCTGCCTGGGGCTGGTGCTTGCCAGTTCACCAAAACGCTACCAAAAAAACTGTTAGCGATCGCAGGGATCAGGCCTGACTCTGCGAACGCTGCAGTTATGCGTTTAGTGTTTTGTAAGTGACAGTGATCGATCGATACTGCACTTGGGTGGGCTGGGCGGAGGGGCAAAACGCAGGTGCTAGCGGGTATCTGGGCTGATCCCGCTAACACTGCGTTTTCGGGAACCCTAAACTGCTGGGGACGCTAGTATAGATCTGATCGGATCAGATATTGATGCGATCAGATACTATACCACTAAGGGAGGCGTATGCTGCGTGCGTGGGTGTTAGCGGTACTGGCGCTAATCTGACGCTGCCTGGGGCGACGCATATCACCGCCGGGCGATCGGGGGGCTAAACCTTTATTCGGTAATAAACGGCGGGTGCCCTGACACTATAAAAAATAAACAAACTAACCAGCGTCACCCGTAACAGTTATACGGTGATCAGTGGTGAAAGGGTTAACTAGGGGGCAATCAAGGGGTTAAAACATTTATTAGGTAGTATATGGGGGTCCCTGACGCTATAAAACGCTGACGGCGAACCTAAATATTTACGTTCCTAACTAGCGTCACCAGCGACACTAATACAGCGATCAGAAAAATGATCGCTTAGCGACACTGGTGAGGGGGGGTGATCAAGGGGTTAAAACTTTATTAGGGGGGGTTAGGGGGGTACCCTAGACCTAAAGGGGGGTAATACTCACTGCCCTAACACTAACTGTCACAAACTGACACTATGCAGTAATCAGAAAAAAAAAAAAAAAAAAATACTGCTAATGTCAGTTTGTGACAGGGGGGGGGGGGGGTGATTGGGGGGGGATCGGGGGGCGATCGGGGGGGGATCGGGGGTGTAAAGTATGCCTGGCATGTTCTACTGTGTGTGTGAGTGTTGTGTGCACTTACATGTCATCTCCCCTCGGCGCTGGAACGGAAACTGCCAGACCGAGGAGAGATGACATCACATCCTCTGCCTGTGTGAAACGACACACAGGCAGAGGAGCATTCCCATTGGCTGGGAGCGATCGCGAGGGGGGGGCCACGATCGGATGGTCTCCCCCTCGCCTCCCGACGCTCCCAGTCAGATGCCGACCGCCGATGGCACCGGGGGGGGGTCCGATCGGACCCCCCGCCCGCGGGAGGCAGATCACGTATGGGTACGTGATTTTGCCTGCCCGTGCCGCTCTGCCGCAGTATATATGCGGTAGGCGGTCGGCAAGTGGTTAAGGTCATTGTGACTAATCTTGTATACCCCGGCTGGGCACCTCTGTCAGACCTGTGTCTCCTGTTCTCCAAACATGCTGGCAGATTTGCCATAACCAGCCCTCAACCCCCCCAATCACGAGGCAAATCACACAGGTGTTGAGGATTAAACATACAGAGCATAAACTGTTAAGTACAAAACATACACCTTTAAACACAGTTAGGGACACTCCCCTTAGCCTTGTCATAGAGTGGGTAGGGGACAAGGAAGAACCAATGGAAACTTGACACTTGTATGTTCAAACAACTACAGTTGAAACACACCAAGGGATTATAAGCAGGCAGCCCCTCCTTACACATCCCCCTCTCCACACCTTTTTTCTACGTGGCATGACCTAACATAATTAAACACAATAACAAGAGGGGGGATGAGGGGGAAGGGATACAACTTGCAAAGATACCTCATTACATTGCCATTTTGTCCCCAAGTCTCTCGTTCTCTGTCGGGCCATAGACTTTGGGTAGGAGACCAGCCCATTGCCCCCTCCAAAACACAGTGACAGTGGGTTCTGTCAGTCATCACAGAAGAAAAGGGGACACTCTTTACGTCTAGAGGAAAAAAGATTTAATCTCCAAATACAAAATGGTTTCTTCACCGTAAGAGCTGTGAAAATGTGGAATAAACTCCCTCCAGAGGTGGTTCTGGCAAGCTCCGTAGATTGCTTTTAAAAAAGCCTGGATTCTTTCCTAATTGTACAGAATATAACTGGGTACTAACATTTATAGGTGAAGTTGATCCAGGGAAAATCCTATTGCCATTCGGGGGATCAGGAAGGAATTTTTTTCCCCCTGCAGCAGCAAATTGGAGCATGCTTTACTGGGTTTTTTGTTTGCCTTCCTCTGGATCAACTGTGGGTATAGGTTTGTGTCTAGGATTTTTATATATATATATATATATATATATAATTTATTTATATTTTTTGTGTGTATATATACTATATATTTATATTTTTTGGGGTTGAATTAGATGGACTTGTGTCTCTTTTTTAACCTGACTATGTAAATATGTACAGGGGGTCCCTTAGTTACAAACATCCTACTTACAAACAGAAGGAGACAACAGGAAGTGAGAGGAAATCTACCCATAGGAAGGGGAATTCACTCCTGTAAGAGCTATTATAGGGAAAAGATACCTCTACTGATGCTTTATCACCAAGGCTTGTTTCTACAACAACCCAAAATTTTCAAAATCCAATTGTCATTGGGACAGAAAGTGCGGTGAAATCTTCTGAACAGGGGCACACACAGCAAAACAAATGTTACAGGGGTGTTAACCCTTCCCTATGCTATCCAAAAAGCTTACAAATATTTTTTTTTTTTTTTGTCTGGAGCTACACTTAAAAAATGTACCTGTTCCAACTTACAAACAGATTCAACTTAAGAACAAACCTACAGTCCCTAAGTTGTTTATAGCCCGGGGACCCCCTGTAATGGTAAAAGCAACCAAAGGTCAGTATGAAATTGTAAATGCAAAATATGATAAAGGTTATATTATGTTTATTTACTTTTTCATACTGACATTTGGTCGCTTTTACAATTGTTTTGTAATAAAGATCGACATTTGCATTTTTTACATTTGTAAGAATTGATTCTGCCCTTAAAGTCCCATTGGGGTTATATGTGTATTTTAGGGATGTTGGCGGAACACTACTACTTATAGAAACAGCACCCAGCTTTTGACTTTTTAGTCAACTCCATGAGCAAGTATCGCTCACAATATAGGTACACCTCAAATTGTCAGAGTGAGGGACATCTGTTGACCTTCAAAGCCATCTGGTCTCAGAACATTTCAGTTGTTTTGAGTTTAGATGTATCTAGGGGAAATCATCAGGATTTTCCTTCCTTCCTAATGGTTTGGAAGGTGCGTAGAACAGATGCCAGCCTTTTGGGCTGGGAGGAGTCCTAGATGCCCTCTCAGTATGAAGGACTTGGTTATCAGAGGAATCTTGGTTGCAGATCAGTGTTCTGGAACTTAACAGCAATTTGATTATCCCTTCAATGCTGGACAGCTCATCTGCAAGGTCATCTTCTGTCACCAGGACTTGGACAATGCTACCGTAGTGGCTTGCATCAATCATCAGGAATGCACCAGAAGTCTTGAGGCTCCAGGATGGATCACTATTTCTGGCATTGCTAGGACTTTACATTCCAGCCTTGTGCATGTCCTAGGCATAGAACATTTCCTCAGTTGTCAATGTCTCGGCTCCAGAGAATGGTCTTTTAATCCTCCAAGACCTCTGTTGCAGGTGAGGGATGCTAGACATAGACATCCTTACTTCCATGTTCAGCTGCAGCAGGTTTATCTCCAGATCCAGGGATTCTCTAGCCTTTGTAGTGGATGCTCTGGAGACTCTGTTTGATCAGTTCAGCCTGATCTATGGTTTTCCTACTCGAAAGATCCTTCTTTACCTTCTCCTTGGAATTGAAAGAGAGGGTATTCCATTGGTTCTCATCACACTAAACTGGCTCAGCAGGAGACAATACCCGGATCTCCTCCGAATCCTGTGGGCCCTCCCAGTTTGTCGCTAGGTTTAATGGCTTTGCTGTTAAAGCCCAGATTCTGAGGGATAGGAGGCCTATCAGATCTGGTCATTCCTACACCCTGGGAAATTGAATTCTTGCAAAGTCTACCATTACACTGGGATAGAGACTGCTTGCCTCTCACTCTTTTCATGAAGGCCTTTGTACAGGGTGTTGTACACCTTTCTCCTCTTGTACGTTGCCCAGTGACTCCATGGATCTCAGCCTAGTTCTGTAGTCTCTTCAAAGAACACCCTTTGAACCTATTAAGAAGTATTATCTTTATGCTGGCCATGCAGAACTCCTCTTTTTTGTTCAGCCAGCAGGTTGAACAAAAAAAACTGATTTGCCCATCCACACGTTTTGATGTGGATGGGGAAATCACTCCCACTGAGCTATTGTATTCTTCCACCAGGGAACCTTTCCTGACGGCAGAATACAATGACCAGTGTTGCTGACTATAGCCAGGGGCACGGATCGTTCAGGAAAAAAAAGACAGGCTGGTTGTATACAAGTCGAACGATAGTACAACCAGCTAGCCTATACATAGATCGAAATTCAGCTGGTCCCTGCTGAACAATTTTGATCTGTGCATGGCTGGCTTTACTTGCAAGGTTGCCTTTTTGTGTCATCAACACTTCTGATGACAGATTCTAAAGGTAAAATATGTTTTACCTTAATACATTTTTCATTAAAGTAAACATTTTTTTTCTATAGCCGCTTCCCCCAGACCCCCCTTAAACACTTACCTGAGCCTGATCTCGATTCAGCGCTGTGCCAGTCTGCTGTCACTCTTCTCTGCTTTTCCTGGTCTCACTAGGCTAGAGGCTCTAATGGCAGCAGGAGCCATTGGCTCCTGCTGCTGTTAGTCAAAACCTGTAAGAGTGTGGAAGGCGTGGCTTAGCTGTGCTGTGTGTCATTGAAACACACATAGCCTGGTTCAGGAGTGTACACAAGTGCCCCCATAGTAAGCGGCTTGCTATTAGGGGGCTCATGCAGTAGCAGATGAGCTATAAGCGCTGGCAGGGGATCCGAGAGGGGAAGGTTCGGGGCTGCTTTGTGCAAAACCAATGTAGAGAGCAAGAAAGTATAAACCTGTTTTTCGTTTTAGGTAAAAAAAAAGTTTAAAACCACTTAAACTGTGAAGAAGCATTTTGCGTGATGCACAAGGACAATGTTTTGAGGCCCAGGGCCTTTTTTTCTTCTGGAGGTTTCCTCCTTTCAAAGAGAGAGGGCTTGATGGCTTAATGACCTGATGCTGATGGGCATACAGTATATATTTTGTATCAATGAACTTCCATTTCTTTCTTTATAAACTAAAACTTATCTGTGAAAAAAAAGAAGCACAATAACACTAATCATTGGTCACAGGTCACAAAAGCATACTCATCCAATAGCGTACAAACAAAAGTAGGTACACCATTACGTATACCGGTTGCATCTGTCCTTTTCAACTAAGAAAGAAATTTGCTCCAAGCCTGGGAAACTGGAAATGGGAGCAATTGGAGCAGATCTGAACCCTGTTAATCTCTTATCGACAATAAGTACTACCTTGTCCAAGTTAATTGGCAGAAAATGTACCAGTATCCAGATATATAATTTGACAATTTTTTGGCTATCAGTTAATTGTTTAATTTCTTTCCACAGGTCTTTGTGTTATGATTGCTGCTGCAATCTACTCCTCCATGTATGATACGTTTCACCCAAAGTCGGACATTAAGAATGGCACATTTGGTTATTCCTTCATTCTTGCCTGGATTGCCTTTGCTTTCACTTTAATTAACAGTATCATGTACTTAATACTTAGAAAACGCAAATAAACCATGGTATACGTTAGATAAATTCACTACAGAAGCCAAATACAGATACGTTTTGTATATAATCCATTTTATAGTAAAAGATATTTCCTAAAACATCATGTACTGTTCTCTTAGCATGTTTAACGCTAAGACTATAATGCATTATACACGTATCTGACCTGGAATATTGTCTCTTACTGGGAAAAGAAGAATATTGCAATACATGTATAATGTTGTTTTACAACTTGAACTTTTTTTGTTTAATTTTGTATAAATATATTTTTGTTTTTGACTTTGATTTAACAAGCACAGGGTAAAGGTTTTATTGTAGGGATGAGGGGTTAAGTTTGCAATTAATACATCAAACTTGTTGCCTACATAAAAGGACTAGAAATTTGTACAGGCTTTCTTAAAAAACAAAAACAAAAAAAAAACCTTGCTGCCATACAGAGATGGGGCATCTGGAGCAAAGAAAGATCCGGAATCCAGCTGTTAGTTCTGCAGAACACCCTGCATAAAAAAACACTCTTTATCTCTCTCATCTTTGTTCCAGCAATTTTAACAAATAAACTAATTAGGGTTAATCTATAATAATATCCTGATTGTATCATGGAAAGGTTTTTGGCCTGCATTTTGTGTAGGGATAGGTGAAAATTGTTGTGCTGAAACAGTAGAGAAAATGTATATGTAAAAAGGATGACTGATTTCTTTAAAGTAGATCTAAACCTAATCAATAAAATCCTGTAGAAACTTTTAGAATGTTAATTTAATTTCAAAAGCTTTTTTCAATCTGCAGCTTTCATTAAAATAATTCCGTGAATGTTATTGTGCATGTACTTTCTGTTATGGGATAACAAAGCTTTGTTCAAATTGCTCTCCAATGTTGCCAAACTGGCTTCTGATGTGCTGTGCTGACCTGCACAAGCATGTTCTGCAGTTCCCAAGATCAAGTTGATGGCATAGACTCTGCCACTGGAGCGCATACAGTAAGTATGTATGTAATGTAAACAGGAAGTGGGTTCAAAGACGCTGGATGAGATGAACGGTAATGAGATTCAAAAACGTTTTTTAAGAAAAAGTAAAATTGTATCTTATAGGGTAAAAAAAGGCAATTGTTATACACAATGCTTTAGCAAACTAATTTAGTTAGGATTGACATCTACTTTAAATTGTTACTGCCTTTCAGGGGGCTGCAAATAAAAACAATGTATTGTAATCTTCGCTGTTCCAAGTGTCAATTTGTAAAGAAGATTGATCTCGAATCAGTTTAACTGTTTGAAGGTCCTACTGTATAAACCATTGTGCACAGTGTAGTAACAATTGCTTTATCAAAGTCCCAGAGCTTAGCTGGTCACCTTTCAAACTTGACATATCTTAGATGGTGAAAGGCTATTGTTAATATAAAGAATGTTTAGTTAAATCCACTTTTTTGACCTGCAAGAGTCCTGCAACATTTGTTTTTACGTTTTAAGTTTAATTTTCCTTTTTGTTGTTTTTAGTCGTGAGTATATATCAGGGGTAGGCAACCACTGGCACGCAAAGCCTCTCTTGCCGACACTCGACTCCCTCCCCATCAGCAGAGCAGTGCAGGGAAATGTCAGGGAGACACTAATGCATTCCAATTTCAGAGTTCCCCACACCGCACCTGCACTGAGGGGGAGGCACTGTGCGCCCACACATTGTAAAAGATGGGAAACATTGTTTGGTTCTCTAACGTTGCTGTAGCTGCGATCGTCAGCTTTTGTGATGGGGAAAAGATTGGGTGCAGTTCTGCTGGGGGAGGGGGGTCAGTCCCTGTTTCCAGGAGGACGACAGTCATTGGCCCCTGCTAAAGCCAATCACAGTCCTGCAAGCCCTGCTCATCATCTGGAGGAAGATGACTTGCTTGGTTGCCACTACCAATCTCAGAAAGAAGGGATTTCACTGTGATTGATAAAACCACAATCAGGTGACAGTTTGTGGAATTACTGTTGAGCTTCTGGGAACTTTGTTGTAAGGTATTCATGAACCTTGAACCCCTGCACTGTGTGTCTCTTTTTTTTTTTTTTTTTTTTTGTTTCAATGTTTTTATTAACAGTTTCAAATTGACAAGCATTGTAAGAGAACTAGAAGTCAAACAGAATAATAAGTTCAGCGTGACAAATGCAGTGATACATACTGGAGAGGGAGAACATTTCAGCATGAAGATCACAATACAATACAATACAATGCAACCTGGAAATATATTATAGTTGAATGTGCTTAGGTGTTGACCATGGTGACTTAACTGCACAGAGTTGTGATGCTGGTTTCGTGTTGTTTGATCTGGGAAGCGGAGGCAAAACGCCAGCATCCCCCTTTTTCCTAAACACCCCTAACGGCAGCTAGCTGTGAATGGGTTGGCGTACTGGATGGGAGTTGGAAGTCTTGTTGTTTTTCCCAACAGACGATGCAAACTGAGAGAAGAAAAAAATTAAAATATAATAATAATGACATCAAAGTGAAAGTGGGAGGGGTGGGGTAGCAGCTCGTGCATGAACCAAACCATTAAGACTTCAAGTTTCATGGTGATCACGGAGGGTTAGGTGTTTACATGATATGCGATAGTTGGAAGTCCGGGGATTCCCTAAAGTGAATCCAACAGGCCCAGGTTTTTTGTTATTTGGTCGGAGTCTCTTTTGCTTGGTGAATTAAGTTTTCCATTTCCGCTATTCTCTCTATGTGACAGTGCCATTTAGGGATGGTCGGGGGATTGGGGCTTCTCCAGTGGACCGGTATGCATTGTTTGGCGGCATTGATGAGGTGGAGAGTAAGGGATTTTTTTCTTAGTCATCTTTCAGGATGGCACACCTGAGAGATGAGGCTCCTCCCTACAGGAAACGCAATCAATCGACAGCTGTTTTAAGTCCCCACCCTACCCCTTGATCCTCAGTTTTTCTCCCTACACAGCGAAACCGTTTGTTTTTTTCCAAATGAGCTGAAGCCTGGGGTTGGTGGTCTCCCCTGGGAGTCGGACCAAATGCCTGGAAAGCCTTTGGGTCTGGCCGGATATATTTATCCTTCCTGGGGGGTTCCCCTATCCTTTCCTCAGGGGGGGCAGCAGAAACTGGAAGAGCCCCCCTTAAAGCCCCTGGGTACAGTGGTGTCCCCAGAACTTCAGGGGCCATTATCCTGTCTCCCCCCCCCTTACCTGTCCAGGTGTCCGTTCAGACAGGGGTGCTGGCCATCGGTTCTTTCCAGGGGGAGCGTGTCCCCCCGACTCCTGGGCCCCTGGTAGCTCGCGTGGGCTGCTGGGGAGGGCGCCGCCTGAACAACCCATGTTCTTACCCAGGAGGGAAGGCTGAGAGTCAGCAGGAGCAGGTGCCCACATCCTCCTTTCGAGGAGGCACCAGTTCACTATGGTGGATGTCTGCCTAAACTACCCCAGATGGGAATGAGGAACATACGGCATTGGCCCCCCCCCCATGTGTATATACTGACTGGTACAGTGCAGGACACGGCCTAACCTTGCAGCTCCCTACAGAGACAGCAGTAGGGGGGGTGCACTTTGGCAGCTATCCTCCTTGCGTGTGGACCATAAGGATGGAAAAGCAAGCCCGGTGGCTGTGGCAAAAGGGGAAGACGACAACAGTGAGTACTTTCCTTTTACCTTGGGAATTTAGCTGCAAAATTCCCAATCCCAGCCAGATTGTTTCTGGGCATTTGAGATGATCTCCCCTGGGGTCTGGATTCAAATAGCCCAGAAGCTTCTGCTAAAAACACCAGCTACAGCTCCCTCTTACATCAGAGATGCTGTATGGTGGACAAGTGGTGCAGAGGAGCGAGTGTGCTTAAACCACCTCAGATGGGAAAGAGGTAGGTAAGGCATTTCTTCCCCTTCCCCCTGTATTTACTGAGTGGTGCAGTGCAGGATCTGGGGTCTGCATAACAAAATAGCCCAGAAGCTACTGCTAAAACCACCAGCCACAGCTCCCTCTTACAGCAGAGACACTGTGGTTATCACAACAGTAGGTTGCCAGCCTCTCCCTACGTGTCCGGTTGTGGTACCCTGTTTCCCTGAAAATAAGACCTAGCGTGATTGTCAGTGATGGCTGCAATATAAGCCCTACCCCCCCCCAAATAAGCCCTACCCTGAAAACAAGACCTACAAGGACTTTAACCAGGGCTTATTTGGGGGGTAGGGCTTATATTGCAGCCATCACCGACAATCACGCTAGGTCTTATTTTCGGGGAAACAGGGTACATTAGTAGGGATGAATAGAGCGAAGGGGGGGGGGACCTGGTAGATACAAAGAGTTCCTTACAGGCCAGGTATACCACTGAACAATTTATTGATTGTGCAATGGTTGAAGGATTCAGGAGTAAGCTCCCCTGGTCAGCAGGTGCACTAGGTTATATGGCCCTATATTAGCCCAGCTGCTAGGAATCTGAAGTTGTTCCAAAATGCTTAAAAGCTGACCTAACTTTCAACAATGTGGCAGGGACCAAGCTTCTGTGTGGCACAGTAGGGGTTCCCTTGTGACAGATCCTCCTTTTGGGGGTTGCTTGCTATGGCTAACTTTTCATAAGCTCCAACCTCCCACTCCACCTTTACATTGTGGTTATATTATAGTGCAACAAAACCTTTTTGTTGGTTTGGGGTACAGTCCACTCAGTGGCAGATCTAAAGGCGATTTACCATAAATCGCTTCCTATATCCTTTAATTAAGGATTTTCTGTGCAAACATATGCAAGAGCTAGATAGCTACATGATTGCTTGTCTAAGGCCTGCAGGTGGCTATTTACCTCCAGGCTAAATTGGTGACCACCTCTTCTAGAGGCTGTCTTAAATTGGTCTCTAGGGCTGGGCTCATTGAAACTTTAGTTTGTGAGCTGACTAGCGTTTGCTCAGTCTACGGAGGTAAGGTAGGACAACAGCTACTATAGTAAGGTGTCCAACCATTTTAGGATTTGTTCCTTCACGGGGGTGAAGTGTTAGTATCTACAGCCCAGGCTATGCCTATGGATCAAATTGCCCTGTTTGGTTATTTCATAAAGGGATAGACCGTGACTCCTCCTTGGTTGCACACCAGTAGACCTCAGTAGTGAAGGATTGTCTTTGCTGGGATGTTTTGTGGCACAGCAGAAATACACTTTGAGATTTGTGACATTTCTGCTCATAAGGGGTGTATTGCTGTATATCAGAAATGCACTGCACTGAAGCTTGTTTGTTGTCCTTTATATCCTAAAGGTACTGCTTTATTTGGCTACAGATCAGAAAAATACAGCAGGGAAGGTGGTCTGTACTTTCTGGTCTTGTGCCGCATGGCGGAAATGCACATCATTCAGTCTTGTGACATCTCTGCTCATATCTGTTATATTGCTGCACATCAGACATACACAAGATTGAGGTCTGTCTGGGGTTTTTGTATCCTGTATTACTGCCTTATTGGTTGCTTATTAGAAAGGCAGTAGTGAAGATTGATGGTCCTGAATTGTTGGGTTACATAGCAGAAATACAAATTGAACATGGGCCAGGGGTAGAACTTGTACTGCCTTTGGTAATCGGTGCAGCCCCGCAAAGTGGCGTCGTACTGACAGTGCTGTTGTGAATTCATGAAGAAATATATTTTATATTTACTGGCAGAAACATGAGAGATGCTTAGGCCTCAAAAAGTAGATGAACTGTGATGTTGCAATAATTGAACTGTTGCCCTTTTGGAAACCTTTAGGACAAAATTGACGTTCTCATGTTTTTCCAAGTTTTTCTACTACTTCAAATATTGAAGACTTTTACAAGCATGTATTGTGAGGAAAACTCATGGAACAATGGCTGCTCTCGTCACAAAACAAGGAGATATTTACATGGTATTGGTGAATGAACGAAAAAATAGGAGACAAGGTTATACAGACTATTCTCACATAGAAATAACTTCACCTGGCCTAAACCTATTGGGTTCAAGTGAGGGACTGTTTAAATAACTAACACCTTGGCTAACAAAACCCATTGTGTGAATTTTAGGAACTGTTTAGACAAACGAGTCATTTCTAAACATCTAGTGGGAATGTTCAACGTCCATCTCAACACGTTAGAAAGAGTTGAATCTTGTGCCAGTCAAAAATATTTTAAAAAGTACCTATATGGGTTATAAGTCATTTCAAACTATATATGACTTTGTAGGTCACAGAGACCTATTATAATTTTGGCATCTGCGGACCCAACAACTTTGTTATGAAGAAAATATATATGAAAGTGTGATTTTATAAGTAGAAGTGTTTCAAGAAACTAATTAGTATTAGGAAAAACCATATAATTATGATTATAACTATATAAGACTGTAGCCTATGCTTAGATAAATGAATATTCATTGGAGATACCAGAATTATACAGGTATCCATATAGATAATCATTTTTATGTAGTATTAATTAATATATATAACGTGTATTTCATAGACAGACCAGTTTTTACAGATATACATTTATAGAGATATACATATATATATATAACCAAGTTATGTAATGGTGACTAATCAAACTTATACTGAGTGTATTTTATATTAGACCAATTACCAGAATATTTAAAGGTATATACTACCCTTACCATTATACATATTATGAAAATAGAACGTATTAACTTAAAAGGATAGGCTCAAAACACATGAGACACCTGGTGGTTGAAGATTGTATTATGCTGACTCCCTAAATTTCCAGAGAAGGTTAATAATTAAGTCTCCTAACCCAATGGAAAGTGAGCCACCTCCTTTTGGGCAGAGCCATTAATTTTTATGGTCTTATTATCTGAAATGGTATTTAGAGGAAGTAAGATGCCAAGAAGAGGAGGGAGGAAGGAGAGCTCAGGGGGAGAGCTCAGGGATCCACCCTGAGGGGGGACACTGGGAGATACACACACTCCCAGACTGACACTCATGCACCATGCAAGAATACATATCTTTACATTCATGAAGATTCCTCAACACCTAATACTTAGAACTCGGAGGTCACAAGAAGTAAATCCTCTTTAAGAGTATCCATTTTGAAACTACGGCAGCTATCTTAACTCTGGTAACCAGCCAATAGGAACTGTAGCCATCCTGGAATGGGTAATTATGTCATGTTGATTTTCTTGTATGTTCTCTCAAATATTGATATGTTCCCTCAAATATTGATGTGTTGAATATTATACAATTGATAATCATTCTCCCGAATCAATAACCGCCTTGTAGATTTTTCTCTAAAAATTCAAATTTTTCATCATATTTTTCTTTTTGCATAGTTGCCACATTTATTGACAATACAAACGTCTAATTTATTTCACATTTTAACCACTTACTTACCTGCAGTATAGTAACGGTTTGTACGTGTGAAATACAGATGTTCTGTTTAATTGTCAGGTTCACAAGGTTATTGATTCTACCAAGAAGTTATCATGGTGGTATTATGTCTAAGGGACGGTACGCCCATTTTTGCAAGTGTTTTTATTGATTCTCAAGACGTTCATGTAACGCAATCGGTATCTTAATTTCATGTGATTATTTGTTTTTGTCAACCAATAAATAACTGTTTCGTATGCCCACACGTCTCCGTGAATAAGTTTCACATGCACAGACTGTGTCATATAGATTGATTTTGTATCTTAAAAATATCCTCCTTAAAAATTACTCAAGGATAATTATTGTGCGGGAAACCTGTCCTTAAAAAGGCACAACTTATTCTGACTGATTATTCACGACAGTGCTATTAACGGTAAAGGCTGCCGATTTTAGGAATGCGATTTGACATGTTGAGTCGCATGCCAAATCGCTTCAATATGGATGTGCTATCTTTATTCAGATTGTTATATTGTTGCACATCAGACATATACAAGATTGAAGGTTGTCTGTCCTTTATGTCTTACATATACTGCCTTATTGGCTGCATATCAGAAGGGACACGGCAGTGAGGTTGCTTGTCCTTTTCTGATTTGTTTTTGCTGCCTCAGCAGGGAGACACATTGAGGGTGGTGGCGTCTCTGCTCAGTATTGCTATATTGCTACACATCAGACATACACAAAGATTGAAGATTGTTTGTGTCCTGTATGTTCAATATTTACTGCCTTATCGGCTGCATATCAGAAAGGCACAGCAGTGAGCGGTGTCTTTTCTCATTGTTCTACCTGGCTGCTGCTTAGGGATACACAGCAGGGGGTTGTTGGCTGCACTCCTCCAGGGAGATACAGCATTGGGGACCCCTCACTTGTTCAACCTGAAAATTGCAAGTTCCCTGCGACCTGTGTAATCTTGAGGTCTGTGGATCCAGAAAGCAGGGTCTGCTTGGTGGCGCTGCGACCTGGAGTTGCACAGACACGAATGGTACCCATTGGAAGCCATAGTGTATGACTTTTCTCTTGCGTTTTTGTGGTCCCAGGTTGCAGGTTGGGTCGCACAGGTGTGGGAGCCCTAAGCTTATCTGTCCCTTCTGGTTGAGGTTTTGCTACACAACAGGAATAGACATCATGGAGTTATTGCCTTACTTTGCAGTACACCAGAAAGATCGCAGCTAGGAAGGCTGTCTGTTTTTATGTTGCTGCACAGCAGAAATACTCAACATTGAAGCTTGTTGGTGCTTTCTGTTTCAGATTCCCTTACCTTACTGCACTTCAGAAAAACACAATGCTGCAGGTTGCTTGTGTCCTTTCTGTGTTGGTTCTATGTGACTGCACTACAGAACTGCATAACAAAAAAGATATTGTCTTATGTGCCATATTAATCTTATAACTGTATTTGGTGGTTCGTCAGAAATACGCAACATAGAAGTTTGGGTTTTTCTGTCTTATATTTATGGCCTTGTTTTGCTGTACATCAGTAAAACTCCACCGTAAAGAGGGTTCCCTTTCTTTCTGTATTTATATCAGTTATGACCTAGCTAGCTGCACTTCAGAAACAAGCAGCATTTAGGGTTTGCGTGTGTCTTAATGTTTTTACATATTGGCTGCACATCAGAAAACCAGACTGTGAGGACTGTTTGTCTACATTGAAGTTCAGATTTGGGTGTCTCCCATATTTGATATGTTGGTTTAGCTAGCCACACTCGGATACACAACATTATTGTCTGTGCTTGTGTCCTTTCTGTCTAAATCTATTGTGCTGTGCCCACAATCTATGATCTTTTTTTAATTTGTGATATTAATAATGCATGTATCACCTTTTGTATTTCAGCCCTCTTTTCTGTGGAGGGGCCAGGAGTTCTGGCTGCAGACGTCACATGTCAGAAAGCCTCAGCCCCTTACATTCAGGAATGCCGGAACCATTTCCTAGGGTTGAAGCCCAGTAGGGTTATAGGACACTGGAGGAAGGCCATAAAGAATCACCCTGTTTAGTAAGAACTTGGGAAGTTCTGTTCAGAGGAGTATTATGGCCTGAAGATGCAGTATAAAGATTTATACCCGACCAAATAGGTTACGGCTCGGTGCATGGCCTTCATCTCGCCCTTCTAGCAGAACTAGATGTAGCAGTATAAGTGTTATACTCCTGCTATGGACTTTATTCTCCCGAAGTAGGCACTCAGGTGTAAGTAAAGCCACAGAGTGGGTATGCCTTAAACACAGGGATCAAGCCTCTGTTAATCTATTACCCTTAAGTAGGCTTCCCTTAGTCTTTGCTGACGTAAAGATAAAAATGAACAAAAAAGATTGTCTGTTAGGGGCCCACCTTTTTTTGCAGTTTTAATTCCCTGAACAGGGTAGTGTTAAGACAGGCCCTCTTAGTGATCAATGTAGTGTTCTTGTCTTACAACACAGGTCTCTGATTAATCTTTAGGGGTTCTAAGTAGCACCTACAGACACAATAGGCCATGGTTGTTAGATGTGTGAGACAGGCAACATTGCTAACCTACAAGTTTAACATGTTTTCTGATTCCATCTTTAAGAGCCCACTCCACCTAGATCCTGCATCCGAAGCGGAGAAGGCAGGGACATCGGTGGAGTAGACCTGCAGATCAGCCGCATGATCCAGCTAAGATACCTTCAACAAGCATATGGAGTGGAGGTAAAACTCACTGCAGAACCAAGGTTCGCCAAGAGGGTCTTGCAGTGGTCCCACCCTAAGGTAGGCCTGAGGTGCTTAATCATCCTTTCAGGTGTGGTGTCCTGGAAGATGACTAAGAAAAAATTGACAGTTACCTACTGGTAACTGTTTTTCTAGGATATCTTCCAGGATGGCAGGCCTACTTTCCGCCCGTTGGAGGAGGGAAAATTGTAGAACACTAGAAGGTGAGTGCCTATGAGGAATGATTTCCCTTGTGAACCAGGTTCAGGAGTGGGGGCGTGGCTTAGCGGCAGATGTAGACGGTCGCATCTTTCTCCTGCTTCGCCAAGAATCCAGGCAAAACATCCTGCAGAACAATATTACAGGTCCATCTCAGACCCCCTATAGATCGGAACCGATCCGGACACGATCGCGACCCGTACCGCCGCCTTTTCTGCACGAATCCTGTCATGACAAGGAAAAATAAAGAAGCCAGAAGCCTCATGGAAGAATTCAGCCAAGATGGCGTTTGGACACAGAGATCATCTAAGGAGAAATATAAGGAGGCAGCACAGAAACTTCTCTATGGAGGTAAACTGCCTAAAGATCCTCAGTCATCATCTGCACAAGGAGAAGCTGTGGGAGGCCAATCTGAAACAGATGACACAGCTCCACTGGAGGATGCCGATGGATTATCTCAGACCTGGGACACAGTAAGTACCCCCAGGGATGTGTTCACAGGGCGACAGAACACATCTCCTGTTACAGATGAGGCAGAACCCACTTTAAGGGATATATTATCAGCAGTGACATCCTGTAATATGTCCATTACGGCTATGGCTGATGAACTTAAGGGGGTGAAAGCTAAAATATTGTTTGTGCGCCATGATATGCAAAAGCTGAGGGAGCGTACATCCGCCATAGAAGGTCCACTAAGCACAATGGAAGATGAGATGACCCCCATGCAAAGAGACCTGCAATACAATTGTCATCTCACAGCCCAGCATGCAGCAGGTTTAGATGACCTAGAAAATCGCATGAGACGTAATGTGCGTGCTATAGGTATTCCTGAACGGGCAAGGATCCTGTCTCCTTCATTGAGCAATGGCTGATAAATACCTTTGGCAAAGAGGCCTTCTCCCCACTTTTTGCAGTAGAAAGGGCGCATAGGGTGCCAGCGCGTCCCTTGCCACCGGGCAATCACCCACGCCCATTTCTTTTCAAGCTACTTAACTACAAAGATAGAGACGCTATCCTGTCTAAGGCTAGAACCATGAGTGGCAGTCTGGCTATTGACAATTCCAAGATTTCTCTGTTTCCAGATTTTTCTGCAGAGCTGCAAAAGCATCATGCTAAATTTATTGATGTGAAAAGGAGGCTCCGGGAACTAAGTGTACAGTATGCAATGCTATACCCTGCACGCCTCAGGGTAACAGCCCTGGGGGAAACTCCATTTCTTTGATTGTCCGGCCATGGCTGCACAATGGCTGGACCGAGAGGAACGAGCGCTTAAAGTAGCCAAGTCGCAACGTCATGCACCGGTTTGAACATATAATAGCTTTTCTGATGGCAGCTGAGAAATTCATCATTTCCCATTGACTTTTCTTCAGGGCCTACTGATCACAGGTTCAGGGTACGTTGATCCCTTTGGACTATTTGCAATTCTGAAAAAAAAAATTTTTTTTTTCTTTTGTTCCATTACCCCTGGACAAGGCGGATAGAAAAAGGAGAACACTAGAAACATAATTATGCATTACATCCCACGTAGGATGCAGAGGTGAAACCCCCTCCACTATCTTAACAGGAGTTTCCACTGCCTTCCCCCATCCATGGATAAGCTATGGAGACTATATATTCAGCGGCCTGTATGGCCGGGAGCCCTGTTGGCCTTAACAGTTTATCTATGTTTCTTACGAGACTTATGTTATCTCGCCAATTGTTGCTTTGGCCCACCAGAAAATACATAAAGGACCAATCTCATCAAAAACATTAAGGTCCCCTTCTACTTGTCCACATGTACGTATGGTAATGTTGGTTTAGCAAGTGCGATTTCTTTATGTCCATATCTTGAGTTAGCACGAATGCTGGAGGGTTATTGTATGGTAAATGCGTGGTTATCATTCTTATTGATAGACTTCCTTATGGCGGTTAAATTGAAGTTTATGTCCTGGAATGTTCGAGGACTAAGCAACCCAATAAAGAAAGTAGCGGTTCTTAGACACCTTAAATCTGTGGGGGCTGGGGTTGTGTGCCTACAGGAAACCCATTTTCCTCCTGATCCGGCGCCCAGTTTTAGCCCCCGCACTTATAATATTCAATTTCACTCGACCTATGCAGCATATTCCAGAGGGGTCAGCATTCTGATTCGTCAGGATGTAGAGTTTAAATGCTTACGGAAAATCATAGACCCAGGAGGGAGATATGTATTCTTATTGTGCAAAATACTTGGTTTATCATGTATTATAGCGGGAATATATATACCACCGCTGTTTTCGGCAGAGGTCCTCGGGTGTCTGGCGGGGTTTATGGCCCAATTTCCTGATACTCCACTCCTAGCAATGGGAGACTTCAACAATTATTTAACGTACCAATGGGACAAACTCCCAGTCCCCACTCATGTACCGTTAAGGGGTGGGGGGTTTACGCCCTTTGCCAGATTACTTGGGGAGCTTGGACTCACAGACATATGGCGTCATGGCCACCCACACACCAAAAAATTCTCATGCTACTCGGCATCACATGGGGGATTGTCCAGAACAGATTTGGGTCTCAGCAATGCTGCGATGCTGCCATTGGTAGCGGAGTCAGATTATTGTGACAGGCATGTTTCTGATCACTCCTCATTTTGGGTGACTATTTCGCTTTCTGGCACGGAGAAAAGGACAGGGTGGAAGTCAAACCCTTTCTGGCTTTCCTTGTTCCCGGAACAGGACCCCATACGGGTCTCATTACGGCTTTTTTTTAAAGACAACCTGGGTATTACTACACGCAGTATAGTATGGGATGCAGCAAAAGCATATTTGCGTGGCCAGTTTATCAGAATAATAAATCACATTAAAACAGAAACTAAGGCATGGGAAACAATAGTAAGAGAAAAGGTCACTGAAACCGAGGACAGATTTATAGCCGACCCTAATGAAGACACAAAAAGAGCGTGGTTAGGAGCTCAGTCCATGTCCACTCAACTGGCGCTACAACTGTCCGAAAACAAACGTTTTTTCTTACAACAGAGTCATTTTGAGGAGGGTGAGGCAACTGGGCACATGCTAGCTGTGATGGCGCGTGCGCAGCGGCCCTCCTCCCTTATTTCGGCCATTTGTGACGAGCAGGGATCCCTTCAACACCAGACCACAAACATATTACAAACTTTTAAGTCATTTTATGCCTCCCTCTACACTTCTAAAGTACAACCCACAGGGGAACGGATAGATGATTTTCTAGAACAGTGTGAGCTGCCTCGCTTGTCGGCCTCGGATGTTAATATGCTTAATGCGCAACTGACTGAGGAAGAATTATCTACCGTTCTAGCACAGTCGCATAATAAATCTCCAGGAATAGATGGTCTCCCATCCGAGGTATATAAGCGATACGCAGATACATTGCTACCTGAACTAGTAAAAGTATACAATGAGGGATTACGGGAAGGCAAACTTCCTGATTCTATGAATGAAGCGATTATTATCGTACTGTTGAAACCAGACAAGAACGCAGCATCGCCAGACTCATACAGACCTATATCCTTGCTTACAGCGGACGTTAAGCTGTTGGCTAGGATATTAGCGACCAGACTAGCCAAGGTTATACACAAACTGGTGCATAGGGATCAATCGGGGTTCATTCCAACCAGATCTACGGCCCAAAATATTAGGAGGCTCTTTTTGAACCTACAGATTCCTGTAGATAACCCCGGCAATAGAGCAATATTTTCGTTAGACGCAGCTAAGGCCTTCGACAGTGTCGAGTGGCCTTACCTATGGAAGGTGCTCGAACATATGGGGTTGGGGGCAACCTTTATTAAATGGGTTCAACTGTTATACGCTGCGCCCTCGGCTAGGATTAGAATTAATGGAGAACTGTCAGAACCTTTTTCCTTGTTTCGGGGCACTAGGCAGGGGTGCCCTTTGTCGCCCCTGCTGTTTGCCTTGGCCCTGGAACCTCTGGCAGCAAAGATAAGGGGGGATCCAAACATAATAGGATTCAAGCGAACTACGGGCACAGATGTCGTCTCAATGTATGCAGATGATATCCTATTGTACCTGGGAGATACACAGGTTACATTAAAGCACGTTATGTCACTCATTAAAGAATTCGGAAACTTGTCAGGCTTTTCCATTAACTGTAATAAGTCAGTGTTGATGCCGGTAGATCCCATAACTGAACCATTACCACAGGGAGCTGAGATGATACGAATAGAACCCACCTTTCGCTACTTAGGTATACAGATATCCCCAAACCCATCCCAATATATAAACCTCAACTTAATTCCTCTACTTAGCAAATTCCGTGAAAAATGCACATCCTGGTGTAAACTGCCACTCTCAGTGGTAGAAAGAATTAATTTGATAAAAATGGTTTGGGCACCGCAGCTTTTGTATATATTTAACTCCCCGGTTTGGATCCCTAGAAAGTGGTTTGACAGGATAGACTCCCAATTCAGGGAACTGATTTGGAGTGAAAAGACTGCAAGGATTAGTTTAATGACACTACAGTATAGAAAGGATGAGGGAGGGTTGGCAGTTCCTCACTCTAGGGCCTATTACCTAGCATCCCAGCTCCAGCAACTGGGGGGCTGGGGGGGTGACAGATCTAGCGGATCCTATCCGCAGACTGTTAGCTGTACAGGATGAGAGTGTGACGGCTCTGGAGTGTCCGGAGGCAGGATACATGCATCTTGATCCTGAGGCCCTTATAGTGAGAATGCTTAAAACATTGTGGGCATACACAAAAAAATGGTGGGGATCAGAGGTTTCATAACCCATACATCAATATGGCGTAATACTAATTATAAAGAGCTACTAAAGTTAAAAGGATTTAGAAACTGGGAACTGTTGGGAATTCGATACCTGTCTCAACTGTATAATGGACCAAATCTCAAATCCTTTATGGAAATTCAGGCGGAATTTAATATCCCACGTACCAACTTCAAATATTTGCAGCTACGACATGCGATACAAACAAAATCGCAACATACTCCATTACAACTGACTGACCACACACTGATACAGGGGATCTTCCTGGAAGACAGTAAGAGGGGAATGATTTCCAGAGCATATAACATACTCCTTAGTGCCATGCAGGACCCATCCGGCCTTCCTTGTCGGCGAGGCTGGGAGGAGGATATAGGGAATATAGACGGGGAGACATGGAATCTGTGCCTATCAACCAGGTTCAGGAGTTACTTCTCTACAAACTGAGGATCAAGGGGAAGGGTGGGGACTTAAAACAGCTGTCGATTGATTGTGTTTCCTGTAGGGAGGAGCCTCTCATCTCTCAGGTGTGCCGTCCTCGAAGATAACCTAGAAAAACACTTACCGGTAAGTAACTGTCAATTTTTTGTAGGCTGATTGGGGTATAGAGGTGTGGTGGAGTAGGTATTGGGCCGGGGCAAAATCTGGAGTGTAGGTAGTTATTTGGGTTGTCAAGTGGTGGACTTCCTGCCAGAAGGGTTGTATGAGGTTACACTCCCACCAGACATGGAATAATGAGCCTAGGGCAGAATCCCATCTCCAACACAGTGGGGAGACTTGTGAGTGATATTTGTGAATCTTGTCAGGCGTCTTGTACCATTTGGAGTAGATTTTAAAGCCATTTTCTTGCGCCGAAACGTTAACGGAACCCTTGTGGATGTGGTCGTATATTCACTCCCACGCCGCCGTTTTGTAGGTTTTGGATTTGACTTCAATTCCTTTGATGTCTGTTAGCACGTAGTCTGCATAGGGAGGGGTTCCATGGTGAGCACAAAGATAATAGGGGACAGGGCGCATCCCTGGCGTGTGCCATTTGATATAGAGAAGGCGTCCGACAGGCGACCATTGACTCGGATCCTGGCAGTGGGTGACGAGTAGAGAGCCAATATCAGTTGGAGAAAAATATCTGGGAAACCCATAGCTTGTAGCATAGCTGTCATTGTAGTCCCAAGCCACTCTGTCGAACGCCATCTCCACATCAAGGGACAGCATAAAGCCTGGTTTGGACGTTGTGAGCCAATGATGAATGTTTATGGCTTTGATGGTGTTATCCCTGGCCTCGCGTCCAGGGATAAAGCCAACTTGGTCTAATGAGATCAGTTTGTGGAGGAGGGGGATTATACAGTTAGCTAGGACCTTGGCATAGAGCTTTACGTCCACATTTAAGAGTGAGATGGGCCTGTAATTGGATACCATAGTGGTGTCCTTGCCTGGCTTTGGTATCAATGTAATGTGCGCTTCTAGAATGTCTTTTTGGGCCTGTGGTGATCATAAGGAATTGAAAGTCTTCGTGAAGTGTGGGAGTACTATGTCAGTGAAAGATGTGTAGTAGCTGACAGACCGTCTGGCCCTGGGCTCTTGCCTGATTTCTATTGTTTTAGGGCGGCTATGCTTTTGGCCAACAAGATAGGACGGTTCAGGTCTGTAGTTTCCTCCATCGTGAGGGGCTTACTGTCTCAGGAAGTCGAGGATTGCTTCATTTCAGTCCGGTGCCCATCCAGTCGCAGTCAAGGTGGGTAAATTGCATAGTTTGGTAAAGTACTGCACAAATTGCTCAGCTATGGCTTCTGGTGCTGCAAATGTGTTACCCGCAGGATCTTTGATAGTGTGAATGGTCGAAGCTGCTTTTCTTAATTGTAACGCTCTGGCTAAAAGTTTCCTCGACTTATTCCCGTGTTGATAGAAAACCTTTTTGTGTAAGTGCGTATCTGTGCTTCAGAGTTTTGTTCAGCTCCTCTAGAAGCTCTTCTCTAGCTGTCATTAAGTCGGTGAGAACATTGGAAGCCAAAGTTTGTGTGTGTGTGTTCCAGGGTGCAAATGCGTATGGATGGTTCTTCAATACATGCTCTTCTGGCTTTAAGTCTTTTGGCGTTCAGGGAGATGAGGTCTCCCCTAATAACGCATTTATGCGCTGTCCACAATGTAGCCGGAGAGGTATCTGGGGAGGTGTTTTCCTGGAAATATTGTGATAAGCACTTGTTAATTGTCTGGGATATTTCAAGGTCAGTCAGTAAAGAATTGTCGAGATGCCAAATGGAGGAGGTGGTGCGTGTGGTGGGAAATGTCAGAGTCATGGAAATGGGGTTATGACCTGATAGAAGCATGGGGTCTATGGTTGCTTTAGTTAGGAGCGTCAGGTCATTTTGTGACAGGAAGAAATAAATCAATCCTGGAGTATTTGCCGTGTGGTGGGGAGAAGAATGTAAAGTCCTTGTCGTGTGGATGTAGCATGCGCCAGGTGTCGTGTAGGGTTAGGTTACTAAGTTGTGTTTTGATGGCACGTAGGGCTCTGTAGGTCATAGAGGAGGTTCCTGCGGAAGTGTCCTGGTAGGGGGAAAGTGCCAATTTGAAATCTCCACCTACAATTAGAATGCCATTTTGGAAGGATGTGAGGTGTTGCAAAGTTTTGCAAAAAAATGGCACCTGGTGTTTATTTGGGGCGTACAGGTTAGCTAGTGTGATAGGTCTGTCATGTAGTGTTCCTCCTGAGGAAAATAAATCTTCTGTTGGGATCGTGCTGGACATCTAGAACTTGAATGGGACAATGCTTGGAGATCACGATCGACACTCCTCTAGTTTTAGAGCTGTCGTTGGAGGCATGTTATACCTGTGGAAAGAAGTTACTTTGGAGCTTGGGGATGTTGTCTGATCGGAAATGGGTTTCTTGGAGAAAGACTGTGGGCTTTGGACTTTCGTAAGGTATATAGTGGTTGGGTCCTTTTTTCAGGGGTGTTAAGGCCATGGATGTTCAGCGAGCATAGTTGGACCTGTAGTGGGTGTGAGCTGTATTATGAAGCGTCATGGTAAGGGTACAGAAATCTTCAAGTGGATAGGAGGGGGTTGGGTTGGAGATCCTGAGTATGCTCAGATAGCAATCTCACGGAGGATAAAGGGGGTAGGGTTAGGTGACCAAAAAATAGAACCAAGCTGCAGGGGGGACTAGCCCATCCTGCCCAAGCACTGTTCGTGTTGGTAGTGTACAGGGAGTAGCTGGTATGTATTATCTGAAAAGTTTACTGCTCAGTGCAACTTCACTGTGTGGGGGTTGGTGAATAGAAGAGGCTTTCTGGGATTATGGCATCCCGCTGCCACCGGATAGTAAATCATCTGGGTGGAGGTAAGCTCTAAGGGTTTATAGGGTTGAGGTGGTTAGCTGAGGGTTTGATGACTGAGTGCAAGGGAAGGAGACATTTTGTCTCAGTGCGTGTTTAAAGGGTAAGTGAGTAGGCCAAATTATTCAGCATAGTCCCACTGCGTGGACCTCTGCTCTACAATACTGTTGGGTGGACATACTGACCTCTGGTGAGTATGCCGTGAATCTATTTGTGGACATGTGCAGTTGCTGTGAACTCAAACAAAAGAAATGCATAACTTTTTGATATACATAAACAGGTAACATTGGAACATTTGAGCATTCTTCATCATGAAGCATAAATGATATGCCTTATCAAACTGTGTGCTATGTGTAGGATAGCAGTGGCTCTGGATCTGCAGTTTCTGCATCCTCTCCATTAGTGGCCCCTCTCTAATCGGGTTGTAGGCATGGGTCTCAGGTTGAAGTGAACAGGGACCTAATGATGTATAGGTTGTGGCCTCCGGGGAGCATAAAAAAAGGGGGGTTCATCCCCTATTGTAGATGTAGGGGGGGGGGGGGCGGCCAGATGTGTATTCTTTATAACTGCCTGGACCCTTGGGAGGCCCCGTTTAATCGTGTCAGCGCCTGTTCAATGCTAACAAGCTAGGGGAAGGTGATGGGAGCTGTGGCTAGTGGGAAACAGGAGGGGCTCGGCAAGCACAATTTATATTGCTTACTCTGATATTCACCCAGCTGGTAGCAATCTGGGCCATGGAGGATAGGAGGGGGAATAGATAATTGGGCTGCTACGGGGTATGCTGTGCCCATCATTCAGGTGTTCGCAGGTATTAGTCAGACCTTGGCCAAGGGTTGCGGTTTGCCTTATGTTTATTCCCGTGTCAAGTGGGATTGGGGTCTTCCCATCAGTCTCTTTGATCCCCGGAGGTACCGAACTGGGTCGTGTGGTATGGGGCACGGTAAGACCTATGTATTAGAGGTCCCCGTAAGGGGAGGAGTTGGTGGAAGCTGTGCACATGTGCCTTCTAATGCATGATTAATATGACTTGTTATAATGGTAACTGTCCATCATAACCAGATCATAGCCTTGTCCCCCAAATGGTGGGAGTGTGGATTGGGGAGACAAGGGGGATGCTGGGGTTTTGGTCGTATTCTTCCCCATGTGGCAATAGAATACACCAATAGTGTTGCTGGAGGGGAAACCCTGTCTGTCGAGCTGCCCCTGGCTCCCCAGTAAGTAACGTGGGGCTGGGTGTTGGGTGTTGTTGCTATAAACCCCAGTGTCCACCTCACCGCGTTCCTGCCCTGTATAAACAACAAGCATTATGCCGTGTACACACGACCAGACTTTCAACAGCAAAGGTCCGACGGAACGAATCCGCCGGACAATTTGAACGTGTGTGGGCTTAATCGGACCTTTGCTGTCGAAAAATCAGACAGACTTTAGAAATAAAACATGTTTAAAATTTTTCAGACTGACTCGAGTCCGGTCGAAAAATCAGTTCGTCTGTATGCTAGTCAGACGGACAAACAACGACGCAAGGGCAGCTATTGGCTACTGGCTATGAACTTCCTGATTCTAGTCTGGTCATACGTCATCACGTTCAAATCAGTCGGACTTTGGTGTGATTGTGTGTAGGCAAGTCCGTTGCGTCGGAAATCTGTCAAAAAGTCCTTCAGAGTTCAGTCCGTCGAAAGTCTGCTGTGTACACGGCATTAGTTACCCAAAAGTCTGCTTGAGCATAAATCCGTATTCGTTCAGCGTGAGAAGGCGAATTGATGCGATTGGCCATCGCTGTTGGGAGACCTGGTGTTGAGCGGCATCCGAAGAAAGTTTTAAATGTCGGGCATCATGCTTGGAGGCAGTTGACGGAGAGAAGGTGAGGGAGGCGGCATGTTACATTCCCTCAGTGCCCAAAGGCCTAGAGATGCAAGTCAAGTAGACTGGTGTGTCGTACTTCCTGATCAAGTGTGCTCAGGTACAGGCTAAACATTCTGCATGAATTACACCAGTAAGTTTCGGTTGCAGGAGCCTTACAGGGGTAGGGAGTCAAAATCAACAGGGCAGTTCAGGAATCAACAGCTACTGGAACAGGTAACGTAAGTACTTAACTGTGCCCAATGGGGCTGAGTGCGACAGATCGACTGGGGATGTGAGAGGCGATGTTAATGGCCCCGTCTGGCTCTCCGTGCTGCAGGTGAGTCAGTCGGGCTAGCATCTTTGCGGTAGTTGTGGGTGCCTGCGCGGTTCCGGGTTCCAGAAGGGGACCGGCGTCTGCGGTATCGGGTGTCCTGGGCACCCATGGGTTCCCTCTGGTTGTGGTTTCTTCCTGGTCACTGTACGGCGGAAGTCAGCGGGATGTCCATGGTGTGGCAGAATTGCGGCAGATCTTCGGGCACTCTGAGCAATGCAGTGCTACCCTGTGTAGTGGCAGACAGACCGAAAGGGAACTTCCATCTATAAGGTATTCCCTTAGCGCGTAGGGTGTCCAGCAGGGATTTCAAGTCTCTGCGGTGATGCTGGAAAGATCCTGAAAGATTTGGATGGGTGATCCTGCATGCATCACCTGTGCCCTGCTTTTGGCCTGTTTTAGGATTTTTTCTTTCAATTTGTAGTCTACTATGAAGCAGATAATGTCCCTGGGGGGATCAGCTTCCTTTCCTTTAGGTCTGAGGGCTCTATGAATTCGGTCCATAGCAATCTGTGCCTGTGGTGGTCTGTTGAGGAGTTCATTGAACAGGAGTCTGACAGTGGGAGAGAGCTGCTCTGGTTCAACGGATTCAGGGATGCCCCGGATTCTCAAGTTGTGGTGTCTCCCCCTGTTGTCCAAATCCTTCATGTGACGTTGGAGCTCCCTGAGTTGGGAGGTATGGGTGTCCACTCTGGGGGGGGGAGCGGGATCGAGACGCCGATTAGGCTCAGAAGGCTGTCCCCATGCTTTGCAGGCTAGTATGGGGCGTAGTGGAGCGGTATTACCTCCGTGCAGCGGTCGGAATGCTCGGCGGGAGCTGAGGAATTATGTGGCCATCTTCCAGCAGGGTTAAACCACGCCCCACTCTGTCTCTTCAAGCAAGAGCCAGTATTCAGGGCAATAAAAATCGCACCCAACTTTTCCTGTGGCGCAGAGCGTCACACTTTTTCTCGGCTACGGGGGCCCAACTTATGATTCTGCACATAGGCCCACTGCTTTCAGAAAATGCCCCTAACCTGGGCTCATCATTGCGCATCCATTCCACATGCTTGTATGTGACATCACATACAAGCATGTGGGATGGATGCGAGAGGTGTATCAGCAGGATGAGTGTGCCAGGACAGGTAGATGTCTCATCTTTGCTTTCTTTCACCACTCTGCATGTCACAGATGAGCAGGAGGGTACAGCGTTGGGGAAAATGAGCAGGGAGGTACAGCAGTGGAAGAGATGAGAAGGGGGGTTCATCAGTGGGACAGTGTTGGGCCAGAAGAGCAGGGGGGGTCAGTGTTGGGCCAGATGAGCAGGAGGGTTCAGTATTGAGCCAGATGAGAAGGGGGTTCAGTGGTGAGACAGAAGAGCAGGGTGGTACAGTGGTGGGGTAGATGTGCAGGGGGGGTTACAGTGGTGGGGCAGATGTGCAGGGGGGGTTACAGTGGTGGGGCAGATGTGCAGGGGGGGTTACAGTGGTGGGGCAGATGTGCAGGGTGGTACAGTGGTGGGGCAGATGAGCAGGGGGGACAGTGATCGGAGGTGTGAAGGCGCATGAATTGGGGCTGATCTGAAGTGTGAGAGTGCAGGATGTTAATCTCTCACTACTAAAGTAGTTTACAGCATTTACTTGAAAAAATGTTGTTATAAAATCAGCACGCTCAGTTTCTTTGAAAACATTTTTCGGCACACTGTGCTCAAAAGATGCCTACCCCTGGTATATAACCACATTTGGTATCTGGTATCATTTTACCTTGAGCCATGACACATTTGTTTACAAATACACAGGTGCAAAAAACACATTTGTTTTTATATATTTTTTTATGTATTTGTCACAGGTCTATGTCTGAAAATACAGATGGATATATTGTGATTGCATTTAGCAAATATTGCAGACAGGAATCAACAAGGAATATACAAGTGTATATTGCAGTGTTGCCAACGTCAATATTTTTACTGGCAACCAGTAAAAGGGCACTTTTTCTCCTGCCAGTAAAAATATCTGACGTTCAGCTCAGAAGTGCGCATGCGCAGCTTTGGAGCCCGCCAAGACAATCCCAGTGCCTGCTACAGTGTGTTTGGGCAGCGCTGGCGGGGAGTGAGTCTGACAGAGGCAGTGCCTGAGCGTGTGGCACAAGGAAGCCGAGCAGAGCGACTGGAGTCTTGTGTGCTGGTCTGTGGGATGGGAGCAAAGCAAGACTGTCAGTGCTGATTTTGACTGGAGTGGACTAAAGGGACCACCTGGCGTGAAGAGACTGTCCTTCAGGAGGGGTCATATCGTGCCAGTGAGGTGGTGTCATCTGTGCTGCTGCCCACTGCCACTTACTGTGAGTCAATTTCATGTGTCTGTGTGTGCCTGCCCATTCTAATTTCTTGCCCTCCTGAGTCCTGTCCATGAGCTACTTAATTTATCGAAAATAAAATGAGAAATATGCTTTTTGCCTTATCTACCTTATATCACATTGCTCATTGCACTTGTTTGTAGCCTAAATACTGAAATTTGCACTTAAAACTGATTTTGTAAGTTTTGGAAATGCCAGTAAAATTTGGGTGTTGTGTCAGTAAATTTCAATCTGGTAGGTTGGCAACACTGATATATTGAAATGTAGGGGAAAGAGCTGCTGAATGGCACCAGTCATTGGTGTAACCTAGCAATGTGAAATGCAGAGGAGCAGGTGTTGCTGTCATCATCCAAAAGGTATTGCACTAGGGATACATCCCAGGGTAAGGTGCAATTCCTTCCTTAGGGCTGCGTTCACACCTATGCAAATCAGATATCGGTTGCCCCGCATCCAATTTGCACGGTAGGAGATTGTGACTGGCTCCTTATGTAGCCGGTTCACACATCTCCGCTGCAGCACCCGTGGGAATTTGCACAGGCGTACTGTGCGTCTTTTCTTTTGTTTTAGGTCCGATTTCAGGCTGAAATCAGACCTGAAACAGTGAATGGGACACACCGAACCCCTGCTGTGAGCCACGTGGCAATAATGTGAACCCAGCTTAATCGTTTTAGAGTGCCAATTTTGTCTCTGAACTAGATTTTTTTTTTTTTTTTTATACTGCTTTATTACAATGAATACCGGAAGATTTGCTACTTTGAAATGTAACCATATGATCTTAAATGATGTCCATCTTTCTGATGTCTAATGAAAGGAAGCAAGTTGGCATGTTTTGAGTTTGGGCTGTATGGGCTAAGATTGTGGCTCTGCATATGTTATCTCCTACTTGTCTGGAAGGAATAAATCCAGTTTGATCCCGGTGTATTAAGGTACCTATAATAGGATTAAATCTAGTTGAGATGATTTTAGCCAGCAATTTAATGTCAATATTAAGTATTGATATTGGTCTAAAATTAGACCAAGAAGTATCATCTGTATTTGGCTTTGGTATCATAGAAATTGAAGCTATAAGGGACTCTGGACGGAAAGAATGGCCAATAAGAAGGGCATTGAAGGCATCAACCATAATCGGTGATAACAGATTAGCAATTTTTTTATAATAGGTGGATGAAAAACCATCAATACCTGGGCGTTTGCGTGGTTTTAATGTTTTTATTGCTGCTTGTATTTCTAGTTCGGTTATAGGTTTGTCTATAGATTCTTGTTGAGATTTAGTAAGTGAAGGTAAGGTAATTGAGGACAGGAGATTACTTAGTCTAGTTTGGTCAAAATCATGGGAGTCTTTATAAAGTTCAGATAATCTATTTTGGAATTCATGCAGAATTTTAATTGGATTACTATTTATCTTTGGTCAATTTCAATCTTATAGGTTTCGGGTTGTGAATTTTTTTTCGTAGTGCAAGGGCTAGGAAAGTATCCGGTTTGTTAGCCTTCATATAGAAACCATGTTTAGATTTTCGGAGAATCTTCTCTGCTAATTCCGTTAAAAACAGATCAAGTTCTAAACGTGTTTTGTCATATTGTAGTTTTGTTGATGGGGATGGATCAGATTGGAATTTCTCTGAAGCTTTGTAGAATGCTGTTTCTAGTTTTATGTGAAGCTGTCTTTTTTGTTTATAGAAATGAGAATCCTGACTTATACAGACACCTCTAATATATGGCTTAAGAGCTTACAAGTAAGGTAGAGGGTTTATATCATTAGTGTTATTATTTGTAATATATTCTTTAATAGCTTTCTCAATGATCTGTCTATAATGAAGGCTGTGCTAGCAAACCGTCATTTATATACCATGTTTTATGATTCAGTCGAGGGATCAATGAGGAAAGGGATGTTGGGATTATATTATGATCAGACCGTGCACATGGTATGATAGTAGAGTCTAAGATACTGTATATGCTGAAATATTGACATTAATAAAAAGATGGTCTATGCTGGATAATTGTTTATGAGGGTGTGAATAGTGAGTATATTGTCTTATCGGGTGTTGTTCCCTTCATGTATCTAATAGAGAATATTGATTAAGTAGTTGTTTATACGTGGGGGCGTGACCGGATGCTGGAGTGAGAGGAGGTGCAAGAGAACTTCCCCCAGCCCGATGCCTCCGTGTTCATCCGAACCAACCCGGCAGATTTGACCTGGCTGGATGAGCTTTCTCCCCCGCAGAACTTGGCATCTGCTCAGCTGCCCGGCTCCCACTGACTCTGCCTGTGCCGGAGTGTGACGCCGGAACATGAACGCAACCGCTCGGGAGAGGACGAAGATCAGAGTCCTCGGAGCAGAGAGGAGGAGGTCGGGTTACCTGCTGTGCTTGGAACGGTTACTTGGGCAACGGCTTCGACACTAGCTGGAAGAGGCGGCGGGGACGGCGTGTGCTAATAGCAAAAGGAGCCATCATTAGGAGCGTCCCTGTGCTGCCCAGGTAGCCGGCAGCATTAAGGTACCAACTATTGTGGTTATTTAAAAGCGGATTGTCTCCCCCCTCTCCCCAAGGGTCGAATTACTGCCACGGACGAGGGGGGGGGGGGGTGGAGGCTCAGGCAGCCTGATATATTGCTATATAGCGACTTGTCTCTATTAGGGAGAAGATACATCCTGACGGCTGGTGGAGGGCTGTATGAACAAGATAGATGCTGACCTATTGCCATAATACAAAATCTTAATAGTGCTGAAACACCTGTTATATTAGGCTGGATGATTACCGTAGTGGCAGCTGCAAATTAGAAGGACACTACTGGGTCTGAGATAATACTGGAGGAGGATGGAGGAGGATGGAGGAGGGAGGAGGAGGAGTTAAACCCTTTTACACACTCCTCTGGCTCATACAATAAGTCATGACTAGGAAAAAGGGAGAGGAGTAGCAACAATAGGAGAATACTAGCTCCCAAATGACCCGTACATCAAAAGAGAAGGGGAACCAGGCTGCAGCAGCAGCCAAACTGGAAAAATGTGCGCACCCCTCTACCTCATCACCATCTAAAAGCACTCAGCAGCAGCAGGACAGATCACACGGGGGAGGGTTCAGGGGACAGGAAGAGTCTAGGAAAAGGACCGGCGGCAATGCACACCACAAAAACGGCGAGCAGTAAAAGCTCTGTGGGTGAGCCCGCGGGATTAGCAACCAACAACGCTGCTGAGCAAAACGCATCAGTAGAAGCTGAACCTACACTGAAAGATGTTCTATGCGCTGTCAATTCCTGTAAGGCCTCCCTAAGCGATCTGTGCGACCAGCTGAAGGGGCTAAAGGAAGAGCTAATCATAGTAAGCCAAGAACTACAAAAGACTATTGCTAGAACAACTACATTGGAGGAGAGAGTGAGTCAGGTTGAGGACGATTTAACCCCACTGAAGCAAGAGCTTAAAGCAATAAAAACGCAGATGGGTCTACATAAAGCTAAAATGGAGGAAACGGAAAACGGGTCCCGCAGGAACAACGTGAGGGTGGTAGGCCTACCGGAGCGGTGTGAGGGTCCCCACCCCGAGGAGTTCTTGGAGAAGTGGCTCAGGGGAATATTCAGGACGGAAACCTTCTCTCACCTTTTGTGCTATTGAAAGAGCCCACAGAGTGCCAACTAGGGCCCCACCATCAGGGGGCTATCCCAGACCAATAATTATGAAGCTTTTTAACTATAGAGATAAGGTAACATTGATGCGTAGGGCCAGAGAGCTGGGGGATATCCTGCACAACGGAGCCAAGATCTTATTTTTCCCCGACTACTCCCCAGACCTACAGAAACAAAGGGCTCAATTTAGGGACATTAAGCGTAACCTACGGAACTATAAAATAGAATATGCCCTGTTGTATCCTGCACGGCTACGTATCACTGCCCTAGGGACTATCCATTTTTTCGACACAACAGCAGGGGCAACAAAATGGCTGGAAGATAACAAAATGGACCTGCAGAGCTAGAGGGTTGAATAAGGCTAGTTAAATCTGGAAAGGAAAAGAGGAAAATGTATCTTTTTTAGTATCTTATCAGTAAGGTAGATGTACCGATAATATTGGTGGGGGATTTTAATGCAGTTTTGGACAATAATATGGATTGGTTTCCGCCTGTGAACCGGGCGGAAAGGTCATCAGAGGGGCGCCTAGGCCAACTTCTTGAAGAAGTTGGGTGGTGCGACCTATGGAGATCTCACAATCCAAACACCCGGCAGTACTCCTGTTATTCAGGGTCATATTCTACTCTCTCGCGCATAGATATGGCAGTGGGTAACAGTGAAGCTCTGCAATTAATAGGAAACGTAAAGTATAAGCCGAGGGGAATTTCAGATCACTCACCCTTGACTCTAAACTTAAACACTAGACCTAGCCAGAAAAGGTGGACAATAAAACCACTATGGTTGGATTTGATAAGCAGCCCAGCAGAAGTAACCTCTAAACTAAAAGAGTTTGTAACATTTAACTCAGGCACAGCACCAGCAGGGGTAGTGTGGGATACCCTAAAAGCGTTCCTTAGGGGACTATTACACCAGCAGGTTGTCATAGTAAAGAAAACGTAAAGGGAATGGGAGGTGAGGGCTAGTAGGGAAGCCAGGGAATCAGAAGCGCAATACGTGGTGGACCCAACCCCTGAAAAACAGGAGATTTGGCTCAACAGACAACAAGAGTATAAAGAAGTAATTAACAGAAGAGTAGAGAACAAAATACTTTTCCAGAAACAAAATTATTTTGGCGAAGGGGAGAAAGTAGGCCGGATGCTCGCACTTATAACTAAGTCCAATCTATCCCCATCGGCCATTTTCTCAATTAAGACACCGGCTGGAGAGATCACTTCCGATCCCGCCGAGGTCCTAGAGACTTTCTCTACGTTCTATAGGGAGCTGTACAGGTCGCGCCGGGGGTCGGACCGGCGCGATATGGACGGGTTTCTAGAAGGGGTAGACCTGCCCGTACTCTCGGAAAGGGATAGGAGCGAGATGGAGTCTCCTCTGCAAAAGGCTGTCGCGGAGCTGTCAGGCCAGAAATCTCCAGGCCCGAATGTATTGCCATTGGAGATTTATAGAAAGTATGAGGAGGTTCTGCTCCCGGAGCTTTTAAAAGTACTGGAGCAGACGACCAAGGATAGAAGGCTACCCTCATCAATGTCGGAGGCCGATATAGTGATACCAAAGGAGGGGAAAGACCAACTGGAAGTCACCTCATATAGACCGATATCATTACTGTGTTCAGATGCCAAGATTGTTGCAAGGGTGCTGGCATCCAGATTAAATAAATGTATTGCAAAACTTGTGCATCCGGACCAATCAGTACTGGTAGACCGGCCGGGGATAAACCCTAATATCAGAAGGGCCTACTTGAACCTCCAGGTCCCAACAGAGAATGCAGGGTCTAGAGCTATATTGTCTTTGGATACTACCAAGGCCTTCGATAGCCTGGAGTGGGAATATCTCTGGTAGGTGCTAGAGAGGTTTGGATTTGGCCCCGTATTTATCAGCTGGTTAAAAATCCTATACAATCATCCAAGGGCAAGACTCAAGATAAAGAACGATTATTCGGAAAGCTTCCCCCTCGAAAGAGGGACAAGACAGGGGTGTCCTTGTCTCTTTTTTGCTGTTTGTTTTGGCCATGGAGCCACTGGCGGGAGCAGTGAGATAATCATCCGAACTGCAGGGATTTCACAGAAAAGGGGTGGAAGAGAGAATAGCGCTTTTTGCGGACGATGTCCTATTTTTCCTGGGGGACACGACTTCTTCATTGGAGAAAGTAATGCATCTAGTGGAGGACTTTGGAAAGTTCTCAGGATTGACTATCAACTGGGAGAAATCATCGCTCCTGCCGGTTGATTCACTGGCCAATCCTATCTCGATGTGCTTGCCCCAACTGAAAGTCATGGGGAAAATGAAGTATCTTGGCGTTGTGTTGTCCAAGGATCCCGGTGCGTTCATTGAGGACAACTTGGTCCCTCTCCTATCAAAATTTTTTTTTAAATGTGATATCTGGAGTAGACTCCCCTTATCTGTGGCGGGTCGGGCCACCCTGATTAAAATGGTATGGATGCCTCAGTTGTTATACTTGCTCCACAACTCCCCAGTTTGGATTGGGGAGAAGTGGTTTCAAAGAATCCAATCCCTTTTTAGGGAATTAATATGGAAAAAAGGGCAGGCCAGGATTGGTCTACAAAAACTGCAGTGCCCCGTCACGGAGGGGGGACTGGGGGTTCCCCATCCGTCTACCTATTTCCTGGCAGCCCAGTTACAACAACTAGGTGGATGCGCCATTGATGGAGGGGGAAGTAAGAGTGTCCAAATTATTTTACAGGGAAACCCACATAGTTCATTAGTGGAAGCACTGGAGGCAGATTCACTACAAGGAGAGATCCCGACACTTAAAATGATCACTAGGGTTTGGCAGACAACTAAGCGAATAATGGGGTACAAAGGAACCTCCGAATACTTGCCAATCTGGAACAAGAACTTGCAGGAACTACTATCTGTCGATAGGAATAAGTTGTGGGAAAGGTGCGGGATAAGCCGGCTGATACAGTTATATGAGGGGGATGCCCTGAAATCCTTTGAGGAATTGAGGCATGAGTATGGGTTGCCAAATCGAGTATTCTATAGCTATCTACAGATTAGGCATGCCTTGAGCAAGCAGCTTGGTAGGCAACCCCCCACATGGTGCAGGATCCCACTATTACAAACAATAATTAAATCGGAGACCTCCAAGGGGTTAATTACAGACATACACTCAATTAAAAAAGAGAATAAACATGCAGGTAGGCTTTCCCGGGGGTAGGGACAGATGGGCGGCTGATGTGGGGGAGATAACGGATACACGGTGGAAAAGGATCCTGGAATTTGGACCAGAGGTGTCCGGTCTCTCCTTCACAAAAAGCCTCCCACCTGATGCTGCTGCACAGATTTTACTACACACCAAAAAAGATTTTTATGTTTGGTCGCAGAACCAACGATGAGTGCCCTAGATGCAGAAGAACAGGCGATTTAATCCATATGGTCTGGAGGTGTCCAAAACTAGTCGGGTATTGGTCCGAGATTTTTAAGAAAATAAACACCACATTTAAAATTAACTTAGAGCTTGATCCTAAGACCTGTGTGCTGGGACATGTTAACCACTTGCCGACCGGGCCATAGCCGAAAGACGGCTGCAGCGCGGTCGGCTAGTTCTGGGTGGACGTCCTCCCAGAATACTGCTCTCGCGCGCCCCTCTGGACCCGGCGGATCACGGTAAGCGGCCGCTTACCATGTGATCGCTCCGTCAAATGACGGAGCGATCACATGTCAACAGACCGGCGTCATGTCATGACGCCAGTTCGTCACTCCCCTCTCTGTACCGATTGGTACAGTGCGAGGGGAGAGGGGGAGGGATCGGATGGCAGCACCGCTGTGGGCTGCATGTGTAGTGCCCACAGCGGTGCTCAGTGACAATTGCTGTCACATCCATCCATCCCTCCATGCTCAGCCATCTCTGCATAATACCCTGCAATACTCTGCATAATACCCTGCAATACTCTGCATAATACCCTGCAATACTCTGCATTATACCTTGCAGTACTCTGCATTATACCTTGCAGTACTCTGCATTATACCTTGCAGTACTCTGCATTATACCTTGCAGTACTCTGCATTATACCCTGCAGTACTCTGCATTATACCCTGCAGTACTCTGCATTATACCCTGCAGTACTCTGCATTATACCCTGCAGTACTCTGCATTATACCCTGCAGTACTCTGCATTATACCCCGCAGTACTCTGCATTATACCCGGCACTACTCTGCAATATACCCTACAATATGCCCAGCAATACTCTGCAATATGCCCAGCAATACTCTGCAATATACCCAGCAATATACCCTGCAATATACCCTGCACTACTCCGCAATACCCCGCAATACTCCGCAATTTTTAACCAGTTCCCGCCCACAGTCATATGACGTCCTTGACTTTGAGCGGGGATATCTGAATGATGCCTGCAGCTACAGGCATCATTCAGATATCAGCTTTTCAGCCGGCTATTTCCTACACCATAAAAATGATCATAGCGGCTGTTCCACTGCTTGATCGTTCTTATGGGAGGCGAGAGGGGACGCCCCCCCCTTCCCGCCACCCTCCGGTGCTTCTACCGACTCACCGCTATGATCAAAGCCAAGATCGTTTTTTTTTTTTTTATTTCAGGCTTCCCAGCCTAGAGGTGAGATGTGGGGTCTTATTGACCCCATATCTCACTGTAAAGAGGACCTGTCATGCCATATTCCTATTACAAGGATGTTTACATTCCTTGTAATAGAAATAAAAGTGATCACAAATTTTTTTGGGGGGGAAAAAAGTGTCAAACTAAAATAAATAAAGTAATTTAAACAATAAAAAAAAATAAAAAATTTTAAAGTGCCCATGTCCGTGTGCTCGCATGCAGAAGCGAACACTTACGTAAGTCCCGCCCACATATGAAAGCAGTGTTCAAACCACACATGTGAGGTATCACTGCGAACGTTGGAGCGAGAGCAATAATTTTGGCCCTAGACCTCCTCTGTAACTCAAAACATGTAACCAGTAAAACATTTTTAAGTGTCACCTATGGAGATTTTAAAGTAGCGAGGTTTGGCACCATTCCACGAGCGTGTGCAATTTTGAAGGGTGACATGTTAGGTATCTATTTACTCGCCGTAACTTCATCTTTCACATTATGCAAAAACATTGGGCTAACTTTACTGTTTTTTTTTTTTTTAAAGCACAAAACTGTTTTTTCCCAAAAAAACGCATTCGAAAAATTGCTGCACAAATACCGTGCAAGATAAAAAGTTGCAACAACCGCCATTGTATTCTGTAGGGTCTTTGCTAAAAAAAATATATATATAATGTTTTGGGGTTCTATGTAATTTTCTAGCACATAAATTATTATTTTTACATGTAGGAGAGAAATACAAGAATTGGCCTGGGTGCTCCAGAACGCCTGGAGGTGCTCCGTGCATGTTGGGCCTCTGTATGTGGCCACACTGTGTAAAAGTCTCACACATGTGGTATCACCGTACTCGGGAGTAATAGCAGAATGTGTTTTGGGGTGTAATTTGTTGTATGCATATGCTGTGTGTGAGAAATAACCTTCTAATATGACAATTTTGTGGGAAAAAAAAAAAATCTTGATTTTGCAAAGAATTGTGGGAAAAGATGACAATTTCAAAAAAACTCACCATGCATCTTTCTAAATACCTTGGAATGTCTTCTTTCCAAAAAGGGTCATTTGGGGGGTATTTGTACTTTTCTGGCATGTTAGGGTCTCAAGAAATTAGATAGGCCGTCAGTACTTCAGGTGTGATCAATTTTCAGATATTGGCACCATAGCTTTTGGACTCTCTAACATTCACAAAGACCAAATAATATACACCAAGTTGTACTTATTTATGTAGCAGTATAAATTTTGGCCAAAATTTCCGAAGAAAAATTACTAATTTGCTAAATTTTATAACAGAAACAAAGAAAAATTCATTTTTTTACCAAATTTTCAGTCTTTTTTCTTTTATAGCGCAAAAAATAAAAAACCCAACGGTGATTAAATACCACCAAAAGAAAGCTCTATTTGTGTGAAAAAAAGGACAAAAATTTCATGTGGGTAAAGTGTTGTATGATTGAGTAATTGTCATTCAATGTGTGAGAGCACCGAAAGCTGAAAATTGGTCTGGTTAGGAAGGGGGTTTCAGTGCCCAGTGGTTAATAATGGGCTGAGAGACAGGAGTGTAGCGGTAGCAAGATGCCTGTTTCAAGCCAGAAAACTAATAGCACAATTCTTTGCAATCAAGAACTCCCCCGACCCTGAAAGATTGGATTGGAACTGCCAACTCCATAGTGTGGAGTGAAAGGACATTCTACACTAGGTCAAGCAACTATAATAAGTTTGTGAGATTGTGGAACCTGTGGGTTCAAGCAATGCCATGTCCCCTACCAGTGCTACTTTAGCGTCGAGAATACCTGCCTTCCTACTAAGGGGGTGAGGCTGAGTTAGGAGCAGCTTAGAGCAGTGTTTCTCAACTCCAGTCCTCAAGGCGCACCAACAGGTCATGTTTTCAGGATTTCCACTATTTTGCACAGGTGATTTGATCAGTTTCACTGCCTTAGTAATTACCACAGCTGTTTCATCTGAGGGAAATCCTGAAAACATGACCTGTTGGTGCGCCTTGAGGACTGGAGTTGAGAAACACTGGCTTAGAGTTTAGAGTCAAGAGAGAACAATGCACAGAACCAAAGCCAGCTACTGGGTGTGCCTTGGAATTATGGGGGTCTAATAAGGGAGGGTCACAGGGGGGCGGGGGGTGGGCTTACTAGAGAGAAAAGTAATAATATATAAATATGTATAATAGCAACAAGAGGATATGTGGTCAACTGGTTTCGAGGTATAAGATGTATGTTATGTGCTTTGGATTTTGGCACTACTGTTACTATCAATATATTGAAACACATATCGTAACACAATATATATTAAAAAAAAAAAAAAAAAAACTTGAAAGGCCATAATGATGTGACTGGATTAGAGACATATGAGTATCATTCTGAAAGCAGTCTCTGGATAAAGTTAACTGATGTGGCAAAAAAAAAAAAAAGTAGTAGTTGATACAAACATTGAGTGCGACTTGGAATTGGGGATCTATCCAGGAATGGACATATGACGTGATTAGAGTCTCCACCCATTATAAGTGTGCCGCGTTTGTGATTCTCTGACAGAGAACAAATGGGAAAGGAAGGACAGTGGATTTTTATTTGGGGCATAGTATGAAACTATAGTAGTTTCGGTATCTTGTAAAAGACCTGTCAATATGATGTATCAACCTTCAGGGTCTTTAAGTTCTGTGTGAAGTGTGCATGGCGTTGGATGATGGAATGCGATTAAAACACCTCTTTGTTTAGGTTCTGCCGATGAAGTATAAACTTGCGGGCATTGCGGCTAAAGAATTTAGGACAAGAATGGGATGAAAAATGTCTCTTGAAGACAGACCACGTGTGCTTTAAGTTTCGAGAAAGATCAAAAAGCTTTAGTTCTTTTTGGGGTGAGTTTAGGCCCTTTACATTAAGGGTTACAATATTTAGGGGAGCCATTGTACAATTAAAATAAGGGGGAGATATGAAAAGAATGTTATATCAATTTCTCTCTGGAAAATGATAAGGGGAAAACAATGAAGGGGATGCAGGAAATAAAGTAAGGGCCAATAAAGGGTTAGTTAAGTTTCTATTGATATATTTAAAAAAAAAAAAAAAACTTCTTAATTTATTAAACAGGAAAATAAAAAAGCTCCTAAAAGGAGCAAGTATCTAAAGGTTGGTAGTAAGTACCAACCTGTAGGTACAGTTAGTCCAACGAGCGTCCAAACTGTTTAGGCACTCAAGGAAGTATCAAAGGTGCAGTGATCTCCGGGTCTATGATGGCCATCATGTAAAATGATCTGAAAATAAACATTTAGTAATCAAATCTTAGATGACTAAAAATTTGAGGTACTAATAAAAAACGGAAAATTGTACACTCATCTTTCCGTAATTTTCTTTTCCTGTCGCATCTTCATGGCAGCATACACTTTGGGTTGTGACTCCGCCCCCACAACCTGATAGGACCACATAGCTATAAGTTGACAGGAAGGCCCGCGCCCCAGTATTCTCTGTATGTATAAGTCACCTCAGAAGGGTGGGCAGTTGAATGCTGCCATGAAGATGCGACAGGAAAGGAAAATTACGGAAAGGTCAGTATACAATTTTCCATTTTCCTGTCGCATCATGGCAGCATACACTTTGGGGAATAACTTGCAGACTGGGTGGGAATGCAAAATAAGTTTATTAACAAGGAATGGAAGAGTTGGCTTGGATAACGTTTTTTCCGAAATCCACTGTTGATAGGCGTGCAGAATCCACTTTATAATGAGATATGAAGGTGTTTCTGGAAGACCAGGTGGCCGCTCTACAGATGGCTGCCCACGAGGTTGCTACTGCCCTGGTAGAATGCGCCTTTAAGCCCTCCGGAATCTGTAAAGTGCTCAACGAGTAGGCCTTTCTGATAGCCTTCACCAGCCATGAAGCCATGGTACGAGTGGACACCGCCTGTCCTCTTTTAAAGCCGTGCGGGATTATTAGGAGGTTTTCCGTCCTCCTAAAAGGCTTGGTTGCCGATAGGTATTGCAAGATGTTGCCCTTGACATCTAGCGGGTGAGGGTCGCCCTGATCCGTGACAAGGGCCGGGAGATTGATTTCTTGATTAAGTGGAAAGAGGAGGATACCTTGGGGATAAAGCGATCTGAAGGTCTTAGGACTAATCTGTCCGGGTAAATGATCAGGTATGGCTCCTTAGCTAGCAAGGCTTGCATCTCTGAGACTCTCTTTGCTGATGTTATGGCAATTAAAAATGAGACTTTTAGTGTCATGTCCCAGAGGGAGATGCTTTGAGCGGGAAGAAAGGTTCTTTAGATAAGGCTTCCAAGACGATTGAGAGATCCAAGACTGGGAATGAAGGTTTCCTGGGGAGCCTTAGTTTTAGGCAGGCCTTCTGAAACTGTATAACAAGAGGGTTATTTGCCCACTTGACTCCTGTCAAGGCGGAAATGGCTGACACTTGGACTTTTAAGGTACTGGACCCAAGACCTTTCTCTAGGCCTGACTACAGAAACTCCAGAACTTGTGACACTGATGGAGAAGATGAGTCCCAACCTTGTTGTGCGAAGCTAACAAACGTTTCCCAGATCCTCCTGTAGGTGCTGTTGGTGGTCGGTCTTCTGGCCTGAAGTAATGTATCTACTACCCTCTGGGAACAGCCCATGTCTAGGAATCTAGTCCTCTCAGCCTCCAGGCCGTTTGATGTAGCTTCTCCGGGCTTGGGTGAAGTAGCTGACCCTGGGAAAGCAAGTCTGCCGATAACGGGAGAGGAAGTAGGTCTGCGGTGTTCAACTGTAGGAGGGTAGTGAACCATGGCCTCCTCAGCCAAAAGGGAATCACAGCCACTACCAGTGCTGCTGAACTCTTGAGCCTCAGAAGGAACCTCACTATGAGGGGGGTCGGGGGGAAGATGTAGCCGAGACAAAAGTTCCAGGGGTGTTGGAGGCAATCTGTTCCGTCCGCTGAAGGAAAAAGAATCCTTTACAAGAATCTCCGACACTTTGTGTTTGTTGGTGTTGCTGCAAGGTCTATGTCCGGTGGGCCCAGGTCTGAGATATAAGGGTGAAAGCTTGGGGACTTAGAGACCACTCGTTGGAAATAAAGCTCCTGCTGAGTGAATCGGCTAGGATATTTTGAACGCCTGGGATGTAAGCCGCCCTCAGATCCAGCAGGTTCAGCTGTGCCCACTCCATCACAGGGTGGACTTCCTGCATCATGGAGGTGCTTCTGGTGCCCCCCTGCCTGTTGATGTAGGCTATGGCCACTCTGTTGTCCATTCTCAGGAGGACTTGCTTCCCCCTCAAGTGAGGGCTGAAGGCCAGGAGGGCTTGAAAAGCTGCCTTTATTTCCAGCACATTTGAGACAGAGTCCTGAGTCCTGAATGGCCAGCGGCTTTGAGCCGCGTAATGCTGATAGTGCGCCCTCCAATCTGGCGTCTGAAGTCACTATTTCTTGAAGGAGGGTGACTGTTTGCATCTCCAATTTGCAAGGCCGTGTCCACCACTGTAATGATTGCTTGACCTCTTCCGAGATGGATATCGGTTGGGACATGGACGTGCCATCCCACTGGTGCAGAAAGGAGGTTTGAAGGGGTCTTGTGTTCCATTGCACCCACTGGATCATCGGGATAGTTGCTGACAGAGAGCCTAGGACACAGAGGCATGCTCTGGCTGGTAAAGATGTGGCCAAGATTGATTTTCTCACTCTCTGGATCAATAGAGGAATCTTCTCCGGTGGCAGTTCTACTGTGTTCGTTCGGGTATCAAGTTCGGCCCCTAGAAAGACCATCCTTTGGGTGGGCTGGATGTTGCTTTTTTTCCCAATTTATTAGCCATCCCAAGCTCGGCAGCATGGAGACTAGAATTTCCCGGTGCTGTACAAAGGGACTCCTGGCTGTTTGAGAGAAAAAGGATGTCGTCCACGTAGTGGTGGACTCTTAGACCTTTTTCTCTCAAGGAGGCTATCACTGGCAATAGAACCTTCGTAAATGTTCTGGGGGCACTAGAGATCCTGAATGGGAGACTTTGAAATTATTAGCGGCAATGATTTACTGAGAAGCAAAGGAATTTCTGGTAGGCGTGAATCGGGATATGCAGGTAGGCATCCTCGAGGTCTATGGAAAGCATCCAGTCTCCCAGATTTATAGCTTGGAGGATCAACTGCAGGCTCTCCATTTTGAATGACTCTACCCGAATGGATCGGTTGAGATTTTTTAGGTCCAAGACCGGACGCAGATTCCCTGATTTCTTCTTGACCTGGAATAGCGGGGAATAAAACCCCTTGCCTCTCTGTGTTGGTGGAACCTCCACTATCGCCCGTTTTTGGAGAAGGACCTGGATGTACTTGATTAATAAGATCTTTTTTTTTCCCGAGATGGAGGAAGATTGGTTAGGCAAAACTGATCCTTTGGAGGACGTCTTCTGAACGACCATCTGTGCCTGAATTGAATGGTGGCCACTGTCCAAGGGTCTTTTATAATTTCCGCCCAGACCAGCCTGAATTTTGAGAGTCTGGCTCCCACCACTGCTGGCTGGACGGACGCACCTTCCAAAAGGATTTTTGGTCACTGGAAGCGGGGGTCTTGGATTTCTGGAATTTTATGAATGACGTCTGAGGGTTTTTCCAGCTCCTTCTCCATTCCTTTCCAGGCCTGTAGGCTTTTGCATCTCTGTATCTCTCCGGGAGATTGCGCCTAAAGGGAGGAGGTCTCTGTTGCTTCGGTCTTTTATCCGAGGAGATGAGCCCCGACTTTCCCTCCGGTCACTTTCGAGATGGCCGAGTCCAACTTTGCCCCAAAGAGGTTTTCCCCATCAAATGGAATTTGGCACCAGTTGGACTTGGAGGCGGGATCCGATGCCCAGGGCTTTAGCCATAGCACCCTTCTGGCCATTACAGAAGCCAGCATGGCCTTTAATGCAGATTTAATTGCATCAACAGAGGCCTCTGCCACAAAGTCCCCCGCGAGGCTCAGTTCCTGCAGAGCTTTTACTATCTTTTCCTGGTCTGTGCCCTCTGAGACAAGTTTTTCGGTGTTTGCAGACCAGCTGGAAATGGCTCTACCTACTGCTGCAAGCGCTACGGCCGGTCTGCAAGCACCTCCTGCCGATAGGTAGGTCCTTTTGAGAACAGTGTCAATTTTTCTATCGAGCACTTCCCTCAATAGGAAGTGTAACATGCCTAGCTAGGCTCATCAAAGATGTGTCCACCACAGGGGGGGAAACCAGGGGGTTATTTTAGGCTCTTTGAGCGGGTACAGCTTGCCAAGTCTGTTATTTAGACTGGATTTTTTTCTCTGGTCTTTGCCATTCCTCCTTGATTAGATCATCCAGTTCTTCAATGAATGGGAAAGCCTCTGGATCACCTTTTGAGATTCGGAAAAATTTTTTCTGTTTTTGCTGGACCTCCTGGGGTTCCTCCCAGTTTATCGCCTCCTTGCCAGACTTAACAAAGGGCTCTATTAGTGAAAAATCAAAGCCAGCTGATGCTTCCAATCCCTCTTTATCAGACGGGGAATTCTGCTCTCTTGATGTACTCGGGGGAGCAGGAGAGGCACTACGCGTTGAAAATTCAGTCTCTAGGGTCAAGACCTGCAGAGCTGAAACTTCAGCAGATTCCCTGGTATCCGGTTCTTTTTCTTTGGTGGCTTCCTCAAAGCACCTGTGACAGGCCAGTTTGTCTGGGAGGGCAACAGCCCCGCATACCCAACAAGCGTTTCCGGAGGGACGGGAGTGATGCACTGGAGACCGATGACTGCGCGCAGGGGATCTTCTATGGTAGGAGTGGCTGTGTCTTGAATAAGATCTGGATCGACGCCTTCTACGACTCCCCCTGTGGCCCGAGTGACTTCTCCTGCGATTTGAGCGGCTCTGTCTGTGGCCAGAGTGGCTTCTTCTGTGTGCGGTCTCTGTGTCTTGAATTAGACGTTCTTGAGGACCTGATAGGGCTGACCAATTTAGGCAGCGTTGGTGGCATCCTGCTCTTTTTTGATCACTACTTACCATATCCTCCCCCTTACTTATTAGGCTGGCGGTGATCTGCTGGGGCAGCGGTCTCCATAGAGAAGGAGTGGTGGTAACCTAGGTATACAGAGGAATGAGTCATGCAAGAAGGGCAGGAGAAGACAAGTCAGAGGACAGCCACTTACCCTAGTAGAGAGTATGCTTGTATTTCAGAGGGAGCAAAAGAAAAATGCAGTCCAGGTATAAAGATACAGGCAGAGGCAGTGAGTACAGTCTCTGGGGCTTCTTAAAACTGCCCCCCATGATCGATGCCCGTTTTGCGCATGCGCAATAGCGCCGCGAAACACCCGGGGCCATTTTGGAAACTGGCAGAGAGCGCCCCGAGACTGCACACTGTGCTTGCGTGGAAGCAGCGAGACGCTCGGCGCGCATTGGGAAGCCTCCCAGAGGGACAACAGAGCCCAGGAACACCAGTGTATGAAAGTGGAAGTGACGGAGACTGCTGCACACAACTAAGCCTGCTCCAGGCTTATATTTAAGGCCGCTGCAACACACTAAGCCTGTTAAAGGCTTACATCAAGGCCGGTGAAACGCTCCTGAGATCACCAGAGTGGGGTTCCTATGATCTAGATTGTTTAGAGGCTGTACAGGTAAGGACTTCCACCCAGGAGAGGCTAGAACCTGGCTGGGGCGAAGCGGTAAGGGGTGCTGATCCGTGTGGTCCTGACAGGTGAGGAAAAAATGAGAATACTGGGGCGGGGGCCTTCTCGTCAACTTACAGCTATGTGGTCCTATCAGGTTGTGGGGGCGGAGTCACAGCCCAAAGTGTATGCTGCCATGATGCGACGGGAAATCTATTTTAGATCGGTGACCTTGTTTATAAAATTATAGTAGTGTTACATATTAAACTATATTTAGAATAAAAACAATATTCCGAATATGGAATCTAGGTATTTAACTTATATAAGGTAACACATTATCTTCATGGTAAGTGGGATGACTTGTTCTCACTCTATTTACTATGGTACGGTATGAGTTTGAGTGCAGAAATAACTAGACCACTATAATAACTATATTCTATTTAAATAGGTAGACTTAGATCTCTTAGTACACAAATAGAATAAATAAACATAGATAAATAGCTTTAAGAGATAATCAATCTCAAATAGTAAAATATTAAGCAAAATTGGACTTCCAATTCTTCAGCCTGATTAGATATTGTGGCATCCGATGGATCAGAATGCAATGTATCTTTGTATAATTTGTGTTGATTTGCTGACCCCCATTAGGCAATGGGGAAATTTATAAGTTTTCTATTTCTTTTTTTTGTAACAAGAAAAATCCAATAAAGAATATTAAAAAAATAAATAAAGGGGTGCGGTCCTGGCGTTCCGCATGGCTTTGTGGGTCCCGCCGCTGTTCCGGGTGGCTGGAGGGGATTGGGCGGCTGGCTGGAGTGGATCACGGTGTCTGATTGGACCTAATCCGAGACTGTTAACCCCTGCTTCAGTTTGCACCTTGCTATCATTTATTGTTTATTGATTGGTCTGCTGAAAGTTCCAGTTCCATGGCCACACCCACATGCTCTCCATTGTGTGTATATATAGCTGTCCTCCTCTAGAGGGCAGCAGGCCAATAGAAGGAGCAGTCAGCTCCGAGCGTGTAGCCTTTTAATCACTACAGCCCTGATTGACAAGATTCCAGCCCTGCCTAGGTCCAATCGGACGCCGGTGACATCACTTCCTGTTCCACGGTCCATGCTGGTCTTTGTGGAGCTGCTTGGTTCCTTTGCTCCTAGAGAGATGCTGTGGTCCGTTCTGGGACACACGGAGTCGTGTGGAGTGCCGGGAGTGCACTTTACTTTGACGAGCATGCATCTTCAAAAAAAAAAAAGATATTGTGGCATCCATTTCATCAGTTCTAGAATAGATGTGCGCCTTCCCACCTCACAAATTTCTCTAGTTAATTTTTCTGTAATAGCGTCTGATGTATTTTGTAAGGCTTTATTTAAA